>OZ007571.1:49703108-50190608 GCA_963931925.1 Onchidella celtica
CATGATTTGAGTCATTCAGTGACCTAGTAGCGACAGCAACTCTGTCACCAGTGGGTCCTAATAAGGATTAAAACTGATTTGTTTCTAACGTGGGGTGATGAGTCTGATCCATGCATTATTCCCTGATACCAGTCCCTCATCAAAGTCTGCTCCGCTGGCTCCTTTGCGCAACGAATCTTAAGTGAAAGACAAATCAAAGGTGATTTGAATCATGATTTAATTCATTTTTGATTCATCGGCTGATTCGTTCGGGGATGATTCGAATCAGCATATCTGATTCGAATCCCAAGAAATTGACTGACAAAGGGGTGAATTATAAGTAACAACAGTTGCACAACAAAAAAGATGAACACTTAACTTATCTGTATGACGAAGGGGCGAATAATCAAATTTGAGATATTTACTCTTGCATGATTATCAAAAGTATATATTGCACGGGGCTTGACCAAAAATAAGACATTTTGTAAAATCTCATTTAGTTTTTTGTCCTATGTGATATGCCAAAAAGGCGAGAAATAGTTGGTGAGAGCAGCACAAAATTTTTAAACTGAATTTCTCGCAACACTGAGTTTGGCGGTTTGCTCCTTCGTTGTACAGAGAAGTTAAGCTTTCACCTCTTCATTGTACAGCTGTTGATATGTATTTGCCCTTTTGTCATTAAACCAACCATGTATAACATTGGGGAATAAATCTTAAAAATGGATGATGTGGCCAAAAAGGACTGATTTCAGATTTTAACTCGGTCAAATTGCCACACGCATTTGCGCAACATTAGAGCATTACATTGTAGGGAGTTATAGCAGCGACTCGCTTCCTAATAAAGATATATTTAACAAGAAATATGCCTTGTGTGGTTATTACGTTAAGAATAATTTGGGCTTTTGCTAATATACGCATACTCATTATATAGTGTAGTCTTATTGCCATCATAAGACTATACCGCCATGCCACGTTGGAACTATTGAAGATTAAGCAATACGACACAGTGTCTGCGATGCTTACCTTGTTTCAAAATAATCCATGCTAAATTCTAGTTACCATTAAATCAAAATTGTTTTGCTACATAACATAACATTTTACACAGGGTAATATTCGTGTGTATTTACTGATAAATAAGCCTTGGAGACACCCGAAGCGTCGTTTACGTTTCAGAAGCTAATTTGAGCCAATTTTTTATTTAAATAGTAAAATGCAAATTAAACAGCAATGCTGTATAATCAGGGGATAATGAAACAATTCTTTTATTATTGTTTCACCAGTCACTGTTCCACGCTGTATTAGGTGTGCTAAACGTCACCTTTAACCCAGCCAGTAACCTTATGTCAATCCAACGTAGATTACCGTAAGGGTGGTTTTCCTACATCAAACCGACGTCCGGGCGAGGTAGTAACCAGCGGATCTACTTAGGATCGATATCATTCTTATGTACAAACCACATCAGCCCGACGCCTCGGATTTCCGTAAGGTTGCTGGTTGGGGTAGGATTGACGTGAACGAAGCTGGAAATTCAGTAGCATAAAACAACAACAAAGAAAAAAAAAGCTCAATTCGATTATGTTTTTAAAATATTTCCTTTGACCCTTTAGATGAAGCGTGCACAAGTCACAACTAATCCACTCAAATAAGTCGACATTATTAAATATCATATTATATATATATCATATGTATTTGAGGAGATTTCGGGGAGGTTGGGATAGGGATGGACGACGGCGCCAACATTACAAGTTAATTGGTACATTGTCAAAACTAATACGTGTGTTTTGAGTGCTTCCCTTCCCCTCAACAACCCCCCCCCCCGACCCGCTTTTCAAATAAAAATGTATCCAGATATTTCATTAAAAACGAATAAGCTCGAGTTATCATTATTCTGTCTCTTCCTATCAAATTGACAACCAATAAAGGTAATCAGTCATTAAGCACTCATTATATCATGCTGGAAAACACACTCACCCTTGATCGTAGCTAAAGCTGTCAGATAGATCTACAACTCCTAAACCCCTGGAAAGGCTTTTTCAATGCATTTAGTGTGTACATCCACGAGCCCACAGTGGCTAGAAATCTCTGAAAAGGACACTGCTTTCATAATCTGTATAATTTATATCAAACAATTTAAACTTGTTTAGAAATTCACAAACAGCACGCATAAAACCGTTTTTTTCCGTGGTTCTGAAGAATTGGAACGAGGGGGGGGGGGGGGGGGGATCTGAAGCGCACGTGTTTGTTGTCATTTCATGAGAAAAAAAAACAACCTTGACCATATCGGGGAACGCAAAACAGGACATCTGATGGCCCATTCCATGTGACGTGTGTTACACCTGAATACCGGTTTTCACCTTGCTATCTTCCAGAGAAAACCATTTAAAAAGATGTTTATCATTGAAACCTTTTTGACCAAAAAAAAACACAACATTTTACAAGTTTTATCTTTAATTTAAAAAAAAACTTAAAAGTCAGATGTAAGTCAACATGGTGCTTATTGGTGTGACGCGTGTTACATTCATAAAAAGTGATTCTCTAATAGTAACATTTTCTGGAATTTCTGTGAATGTAGTCCAAGAATTTCACCAAATTTATTTGTAAATGACTGCTGTGAAATTCTGTATCTCATAATTCTTACATTTTTACATGATCTAGGCAAACAAACAAAAAATGTCGTGACGTATATTAGTACAGTATTTCTTATGACATATGTTAAATCTTCATCTTTCAAGTGCCTTTTTTCATGAATAGGATTGAGGTTTTGGATTTAAGCTTGAATGTTTACAGTTTGCCATAATAAATTATGTTTGTTTGTCATTTTTTATGATCTGTCTCAAATATTTATTGCCAGGGAAAAACTTTATGATGTACAGTGTGATGTAGATTAAACAAGACCAATGATGTCTATTGGCTTCTTTGTTGTCAAAACCCATGTCAGTAACAGAATTTTCTTATTGTTTTTACATTGTCAAAATGTCAATACAATATAAGAAGGAGCAAACAATTGATCATAATTATCAGTCACTTGTTATTAAACATAAAACTGCAAATTATATTGAATATTATTTTTCGCTTCTCAGTATGAGAAATCCGGTTTGTTTTCTTCCCCAGATGATATCTCCTTGCCAAAAAACCATTTTTAGAACTTAAACCAAGGATTTTTTATTTGATATTTTAATTTCCATATTTTCTCATAGTGATTGACATTTCATGGAATGGGCCTGATGCAGAATGAGTCGCTGAATGTCTCCGTGCTCGTGAGTACTGACGATTGTGTGAGTTCGTGAATTCATTGAAAGTGAGTGAGTGAATGAAGGTATAAATGAGTAGGAAATGTTTGAGGGAATGAGGAAAGCAAGGCAGATCATGGCTTCCTTGACAAACTGTAAAAACAAATTAGCAAACAAAACAGCAGGTGGGTGTCCGTGTTGTAAAAAACCCTGTTGTATTTTAGGTTTGAGAACTTACCCAGCCAGCCTCCTTACATCAAACCGATGTAGATTTGCATAGGATTTTGGTAAGGTTGGTAGGATTATCGTAGGAAAAGATTTCCTTCATCAAACCCACGTCGATAGCATGTCATGCCCAGGGGATCTACATAGGAACTATGTCTTTCTTATGAGCAAGCTCGACGTCAGTCCTACACGTCGGATTTCCGTAGGGTTATTGGTTGAGTAGAGTCGATCAATTTTGTACGACTTTAAGTTTCCTTTAGTCATCTGAAAATGAAGATTGAACGAAGAATAAACCAGAGAGCAATGCGAGATGGTTTTTTTTTTTTTTTTTTGGCCTCTCCTGTAAAACATACTTTTGGCATATTATGTTTTTTCATGACACAGCAGAATATTCATTATCGATTTGTGGATTTCAGAGCATCTCTAACATAAGCACTGAACAGAAAAAGTTTGGTTTCGAGACGATCACTATAGTGGGTGTTCACCGAGCCATCTTCATTCCTCATGACCGCGATACATAAAATAAAGGGATATAACCACCTCGCTGTACCGCTGCCTGCGCCAAAAGAACAGTTGCGTCCCTTTACCAAGTCTTTCTGTTTTTATCATTTCTTATACACAGGTATTATACATGGTAATTCGCCTTACACATCGAAATCCTTTTAATTGCATGTAATTGTGGAATGGACAAGTTATACTTAATAATAAAGGTTAAATGGGTGATATATATGAAGTAAATACATGTATCCTTGTTTACACAATGCATGCAAAACTCCAAGTAGATTTTTAGATGAGCCAAATTCCGAAGGCCACTGCTATTAGTGCTATGCGCCAATGTACTCTTTGGTGTCCATAGTTAACAATGGCCGACTCAACAATTTAGACAACATAGTTAAACTCACTGTAATTTTGTCCTCTAGCTTACTCGAGTAGGTGGGGTTTGGGGGAGGGGACAAGGCAGTTACGGTACCACTTTTGTCCCCCTGTAAATTCGGCCCCTGCTTTACCACGCTGAATGTCCCCAAATTTAAATAATAGAAGGGTGCATAATTTTGTGTGCCTCCGCTACCCAATTCTGATACATCTGCCGAGTAGTTCTATATCATTACTGATTGTTTCTGTCCACCCCTCTCTTATTTTGGAGAAACACCGTTTAGCCTATAGATATCGAATATATTTGAGGTCTTTATTTTAGGAGGTTCGCTGCCCTTGGCATTTACACCTCACTTTACTTGTTTTATTATTCTTGTTCTGGCGGGGGGGGGGGGGGGGTGGGAGATGATATGGATAAATTTTAATCTATTAATTTCAATTTTGCCCGGGCAGCGGCCTTTCGGCCTGCTCTTTACGATTTCCAACTGCCAAGGTATCTTTAACGTGCGCAACGTGCACACGGGCCCTCCGAATTTTTTCGTCCTTATCCGAGAAGACTAGGTACTCGATCCTACCCCCCAATAGGACCAGGGACTTGAAAATATGAGAAAAATCCAATTTCCAAGAACTACTCGATCCTACCTCGATATCCTAGATATCGAATTTACATTTCTTTTCTTTTTATCATCTTTATTGTCGGTATCATCTCCCTTTTGACCTTGTAGCCACTTGATCATTAAGAACATTAAAGTTAATGGATCTTTTCAAAATAATATGCCCTGTAGTATCCAATTTCTCATCATGTACTTTTTAGTCCACTGCTCTCTTGCTTGTGGCTTCTGCTTCGTCTTCTTCTTTTTCTTCCTTCGGAGAGAAATTCTTTGATATAGACTATATAAAAATTTACAGACAACACACCGTGCGTTGGTCTGTCAGACCTAGCGATGCCGTGTGAGTTGCTCTGGTCTTAAAGGGTTAAGATTTGACGGTGCACTTTAAGATGTTGTGCAATTTAATACCAAAGAAATAAAGGAATGCACTGAACGATTGATTTATGGCTGAACTTTATGTATGCTCTACTACTGTTACACACAGTAGCCAAGTAATACCAGATGTTTTACATACGTTGGAATTCATAATTTTTTTAAAAACAGACTCAAAATTTCTCTTCTCTTATTCATTCAGGCTTCTTGTGGACAAAGACACACTTGGAGAACTATACGTTTCCATCAGCACAGACTGAAACCAAGGTGGTGATGCTTTCTTTGCTGTCGTTGCTGCGAGCTACCACTGCACGTGAGCCTTTTTTTTTCTGCCAGAACCTTTGGTCCGTCAGATTCAAATTGAAGACTGGTTTCATCAACATTCCAGATGCAGTGAGGTTTTCTTTCAAGGCCGAGCTCTTTGAAAAGTTGGGCGAGGTCATTGAAATAAGCATCAACAACTTGGCGATTCATCATTTGCAGTCTAGCAGCTGGGGTGTTTTCTGCCTTCCTGATAACTAAGTCTGGTCTTCTGGATTTTAAACTTCGCCAATAATCGTTCCCTGGCATTCCATTTTTGAATTGGGTTTTCAAGTTTAATTTTCTAACTACAAACCTTATTTTCATCAGAAATTGCCGTTTTGTGATGGGAAACCCCATCTGTGCTGCATTTATAGCCTTGTCTATAACAGCATTTTCAACCTCAGAAGGTATACTTCGTGTCTCCTTGGCGCGTTTCCAATGAATGAAAATCCTTTAATGAAATCGTTCAAGGTACTCCTTGGCACACCACACGCCTAAGCAGCAGCCAGACAAGACATCCTGTTTTCTTCTACTGCATTAATGGCATTCTGGAGATTATCTATAGTGTAGTTTAAATACAGATCTTTTGACACACGACCCATCTGAAAATACACACACAGCACAGCAAAAACGGGCTTTTTTAAGTGTCTGCCTTATCACTAGGCTATTAATGATTTGTCATTTCTTCTTCCTTTGTTTATTTTATTATGGATTTTTACTGTGGTTGTTACAATTATTATTGTCATTATTACTACACCTATATTATTTGTGTGTATATGGTGTGTGGTGTGTCTGTGCATGTACGCATGTGTCATGCTTTAGACTGTTGAAAATACATTAGGGTCGACTAGTCCTGTGCCAGGGAGCACAAATGATACAAAATACCATTCTCGTGGTCTTAAAGATCAAAATGTGACAAAGAAGGGACGGAAAAATTTGGAAGAATGCACAAAGAATCATTAGCTTTTCTCTCTTCTGCATTATCAGTTTATGGCCAAATCTTTAAGGTCCATCTTTGTCACACACCATGTTGGTGGCGATGGAGTACCGACTAGGCATGACGAATTTCCCCCAACTAGTTCTGTGTGATGTGGTCACATAAAATATACCTTATCTAGGTACATGTATAATTTAGTTTCTGCTCATAATCTGAACCAGTCTTCACATTAGAATCTCTTCAGTTCTCCGATCCTGCACCCACGATGTGTGAACTGCGTGCGTACACGTCTGCAAACAACCAAGCCTCGGCTGCACGACACGCGTGGGAAAAAACTTTCCGATTGTTCGCGCGATGCTGACGTAACGGTGGCCCGCGGCATTTTGCTTGGTTGACAATCCTACATGTATTTTTAGAGAGAACAGAAACTGAATGTGACGAAAACCGTGTCCTCCAACGCGAAGATTCTAAAGGTAGTCAGCCGGTTGACATGGCGAAAAAGTACCAATGACGAAAAAGTACCAATCTCCCCTACACTATGTCATGCAAAGAAAGTGTTGTTTAGGTTTACGAAAGGGAGCACTGTGTTTGCATAGGCGTAGGCCCTACGGAAACTTTTTGGTTAAGGGGAAGAGGGGGGGGGGGGTAGAGGACTTGACTTGCCCCGAAATTTTACATCATTGGTCACAAGTTAACCTTTTTGTTTCTGTGTCCGATTTTTTTCTTCTTGCTTTGCCAGAAATTTCCCTACTGCTTATACTCGATTGGGAAGGGGGAGGGGGGCGATGGGAAGGGGGCGGGGGGCAGCTGCTCCCTGGCTCGACGCCCGCGTGTGCTTGATTCATGCTACAGTTCGATCTCCTTTAGATCAGGCTACTTTTAACAAAATGTGATTGATTTTAACCACCAGTGTGACTGTAAAACATGAGTGAAAGATCATGAGTGTGAAAGAGGATGAGTGTAAAAGATCATGAGTGTAGAAGATCATGTAAAAGATCGTGAGTGCAGAAGGTGAGTGCAAAAGATCATGAGTGCTAAAGATGGAGATGTCTTTTTGAACCAGTCCTCTTTATTCGTCTGGGTGTTTCGGTCCGTCTCTCCCGGTTTCTTTTTTTCTCTGCTCCCTGTCTCCTCTATCTATCTCGATCTGAAACGTACATGAATGTGGTTAAGATTGAGTATTGCATCTCCGCACACTTCTCAATCTCATTGATTAACGTTCCGTTCTTCCCTCCTCCGCCTCCCCACCTCCCGTGGGGACGTCTTGCTTTCTTCCTAGTGTGATGAGCATTATTTTGAATGCACTATTTTATTGTTTCTTACATCTAATCATTCTCACTTTCCTTCCTTCCTTCTGTCTTTCTCTCCCTCTGATCTTTTGAACCTTCTGCTACCTCCTCCCTTTCCCTCTATTTACCTCCCCCCCCCCCCCCAACACCCCATCATTTCACCTGCCCATCTCTTCCTGCCATCCCATCTCTCTTCCCTTTCCCTGTCTCCTTTCTCTAAATCTCACTCCCTTTCTTCCTCCACTCCTGACTGGCTATCTCCCTCGCTTTCTCCTACCCCGCCCTCCCGTTTCGTCTCTTCTTTTATATCCATGTGTACATATATAATTATTATATGTTTCTCTGTCCCTTTCTCTCAACTCCTACTTCATCTCTCCCTCCCTATCTCCCACCCTTTTTCCCACCCCTCCCCTCTCATTTTCTCCTGCTTTTAATATTGCCCCACTCTCTATCTCTGCTCCATCCTTCAGTCCCATCTGTTACATCAGACCTCACAGACGGCCTATCTGCACACAATTTAAAAATAAAAATAAAAAAAAGCATTAGATTGGATTTAAATCACACATGCAACACGTTTATCAGTAATATCAGTATCTATGTACCATTAGTGACACGAGGGAGAAAGCGTGATATTGTATGGTAAATTCGTTTTCCACACTTTTTTTGGACCTTAGGTCTAGTTATCCTTCTGTCACCTTCTCTCTGTCGATGTTCATTTTTCTTATCATCAAGCAGGTAACATCTCTCTCTTTCTTTCTTTTTGTCTCTGTCTCTGTCTCTTTCTTTCTCTCTCTCTCTCTCTCTCTTTCTCTGTCAAACACGCATATGCACGCACGCACATTCACTCTCTCCCTCTCTCTATTCTTCTCTGTCTCTCTCTCTCTCTCTCTCTCTCTCTCTCTCTTTCCCTATCTCTTTCTCTATCAAACCCACACATACACACATGCACGCATGCACTCGCTCTCTCTGTGTCATCCACCCCCCCCCCCCCCACCCGCCCCCAACCAGAGCTGATGTGTCCAACTGATGTATCTCTGCCCTATCGCCCCCCGAATGTTATGACGAACTGACACGACATGACGGACTCTGTTGGACTGATCATCTGCTCGCATGGTCTGATAAGCTAAGGGTCTATAGTCTTAGCATGTCGAGGTACCACCGCAGGGCCGCCGGGGTAGCCCTTGGGCGCTGAATGCTAAAGATCTCATCTACAGTGGTGTTCCAGTTTTGAGTAGGCAGGAGATCATCTTCAGGGGGTGTGGAAACATTCTGGCTGAACATTGTTCTTTCACCTTCAAATTCGATCTTCATATTATCCACAGATACAACGCAGATCATCCAAATTTGTATCATCAAACAACACGACCGTACCTTGTGAAACATTTTCCCTGACCGATCACATTGTTAAGCCTTGTGGTAGTATGTCTTGTGTGGCTTTGGGGGACAGACTTGTTTCTTCATCTTGTGACAGTGACAGATCCCGGGGAGGTAGGCCTACAGATGACATGATTTCTCCGTCTTCTGTAACATCAGGGGGCATTTCTTCCTGTGTCATTTCTTCACTTTGCTGTTGATATATATGCCGAACTTAACCATTTCTAGCTCTGTCACTGCCGTTCAGTACTTCCGAGGGTAAATATGCTTCGTCTGGTATTTTGTCCTTGTTCAGGGGAAAGATTCCGGTAGCCTCAAATGCCTTTTTTACGAGGTTTGGTGACATCATTTTGTCCCATACGTGTTTCAAGATTCTGGGCTATGTTGCATGGTTGATGAAATTGTTCAGGTCTACTAAAAGAAACTCTCTGCAAATCTCCTTGTAGGCTTTTTTAAAGGGACCAAAAACAACTCGGTCTCATGGTTGCAACATGTGGGCAGTGTGTGCTGGCAGGGCCATGGTGTGTGCGTTTTCAGCCTTTGCAATTTCTAACATCTCCAGGACCTCATGGCTGCGATGCGAGTCCCATATTAAGAGTTGAGGCCTCTCAGGTCGGTAGGACTGCAGAAATACTTTTTTAAACTACTCCACTCTTATTTCGTCATTCATCCACACATTTCCCTGGAAAGCCCATACAGTTTCCTAATATACCTATTTTATTTTAACAACTAATTGTATACCGGGGAGGGGAGGGGAGGGGGCAAAAAATTCCTTCTCTTTCACTCACTCTTTATCTCGCGCGCTCTCTCTCTCTCTCTCTCTCTCTCTCTCTAAAATGTTAGTTCGCTTTTTAGTTGTCTAAGTGCAGACACAACTGTTGTATTTCGTCCCTGCCTATTACTCCATCATACCGTGCTCTCTGAATCTCTTTGTATTCCGGATCCCATTGTTTTCTCTCTCTCTCTCACACACACACACACACACACACATCTCCCTCTCTCTCTCTCTCCTCTCCTCCCTCACTCTCCACTCTCTAAAATGCTACTTGCTATTTTTTTTTATACCGATCAAATACGGCTGTTCTGGCCGTGTCATTTACTAATTTAGTAGTGCGGTTACTATTTCACTATTTCGTACTGGTCTCTTACTTCCTCCCTTTGTGCTTTCTAAATGTCTTTGTATTCCAGATCCCAATGCTCTCTCTCTCTCTCTCTCTCTCTCTCTCTTTATCTCTCTCTCTCTCTCTCTCTTTATCTCTCTCTCTCTCTCTCTCTTTTATCTCTCTCTCTCTCTCTTTCCACCTCACTCTTGTGTCCACCGTCTCTCCTCCCCCCCCCCCCTCCCAATTGAAAAAGAGATTTCTTCTTGCTTGCCTTTGATCACTCCAAATCCAATAAATGATTCCAGTTTTGGACAGGGATTCTACGTTTGTCATATTTGCCACGGAGTCGAGCCACACGTCTGATTTTCCCTTTGCTGATCCATACATTTTCGTGAGTTTGATTTCCCATAACTAGATCTCAGGTGCTGAAAAAAAGTTTCATACCCGAGAAGTTCAATTTTTCTCGATCTACTATCGTGGTCCTGTGATGCTACCCTGGTGGCCCTGTGGTGCTACCTCGGCATGCTAAGATTATAGACCCTGCTGAAGATTTTGGCCCTGTCATGCTACTCAGAATGCCCTGTCATGGCCATGTGATGCTACCCTGGCGGCCCTGTGACGCTACCTCGGCATGCTAAGATTATAGACTCTGTCGAAGATTTTGGCCCTGTCATGCTACTCAGAATGTCCTGTCATGGCCCTGTAGTGTCATGCTACTCCGGCGGATCTGTGGTGCTACCTCGGCATGCAAAGATTATAGACCTTTATCACCAATTCTGATCCAGTCTCCATTGATGCGCATGAGTGCGGGTCTTGTAGTGAACAGTAGCGTGTCTGAGGCCGGTGGTTTAGAGGCCTAAAAAGTTGACAGTAATCACACACGGGCCGACATACACAAAAATCAAAGCAAACGCAACTTCAACAATAAGTCTTTCCTATACTCGCGACAGCATAAAGTTCGTGCAGACGCAAGTCCATCCTTATTATACATAGATGTCAAGATTAATAAAATAATTATTAAGATTTTTTTTTTCTTTTTCAATTACTTTATTGCAGGTACATATATGTGTGGTTATATCATATACTTTATTAAGTATATCGCTTGAATAATAAATTACGTTCTGCGTATATCCATCTACATCTTAATAGATCAAAGACACAATTAGATGGATAACTATCTGTAAGGCCAAAAACATAATTAAATCATTCGATATTTATTATTTTTATGATTATTTATGCTTTTTCGGAACACTGCACATCGTTTGTGAATTACAGAATACCATGCCAATGTACCAGTTGCTAAACTGAACTGTAAAACCCGTCAACTGATAAAGAAAAGACCCAAAGCTGGAGAACATCATACAAAGCAGAATTCAGTAGTTGACAATTCTGGGACATAAAAGGCTTCAGAAGGGTTCGATACCCGGGATAGAACTGACAAACAGCTGGCCCAACTGTAAAGTAATAATAATAATAAAGAAAGAATGACCCTTACTTGATTATCTTTTTTTTATAAGCTTCACACGTTTATCTTCTTGTAATTGATTCTTTTCCCCATTGTTATTGACATTATATTAATTCTTGATTAATCTATCTCATCTCTTTCTCTGCCTATCTGCTTAATTATTCAGATTTACTTACTAATAATCTTGGGGTTTTTTTGTTGCTCTTTTTCTTTCGGCATGAGGGAGGGGGTGTCTCTCTTAATTCATTCATTTATTTATTTATTTATTTATTGTATTTATTTATTTATATTTCCTCAAGAATCACTGGGTCATGCACATATTTATGGATACAGACCAAAATTAAATCGCATTTCCATATACATATATTATGTTGTATCTATACTATTCTGTCTGTCTGTCTGTCTGTCTGTCTGTCTGCTCTTGCCAGTTTTCTTTTTTGTATCTGAATACTTTTCATGTTGGGGTGTGAAGAATACAGAGGTAAAAAAATGTCATATCTCCTTCACACACACACACACACTCTCTCTCTCGCTCGCTCTCTCTCTCTCTCTCTCTGTGTTTCTCTCTCTCTCTCTCTCTGTCTCTCTCTCTCTCTCTTTCTCTCTCTCTCCGTCTCTGTGTCTCTCTCTCATTCTCTCGACTTACCTACCTACCTACCTATCTACGGGAATATTTATCGACATACTTTATTTGTACCTTTCGTGCCTAGACATTTGTATGAACACGGGTTGCCTAGCAGACAGCATTATAAAGCCCGCTGTCCGGTCAGTGTGACCCTTGCCGATGTACGATGATCACACTACCGCTGTCCACGTGGTTCGGTTTGCATTTGATCGGTATGAAAACATTCGTTGCTATGCCTTATCACGCTTGATAATGAATTAACCAGCAAAACCTTTGTCAGTCTCTAACCAATGATCTGACTTATGATATCAAACTGACAGGTGTAGTTTTCGTGAGAACGTAGCATGATAACTAGCCACGCCCCCCAAACCCTAAACAAGTGGTTTCATTCTGATTGACACATCATTGACACAATAATGAACCAATGTGGGCATTTGGGGCAAAGATCATTTCAGAGCTTGTTTCTGATTGGTTCTTAGATACAGACAACTCCAGATGGTGGTCAGCTTGTTGGAAAATGAGATAATATTGCAAATTTGTTGATCAACAGTTCGCATGTTGATGTTACACCTTTTGATAGTGTGGGTGGGCCTTTGAAAGCTTAGTCTTTGTGATCAACATGTCCATGTCACAATGCCTTTGATTTAGAAGAGATACAGTGAGAAATAAGACGGTCGTTATGTGTCAAAGAGGACAGTGACCCGATGCGTGAAAATACGGCTTGCGCGCTGCTCGGTCATCTTGACCTTGCCGTATTTGTACGCCTGTGCAGAGTGAATGCATGGAAAGTCGATGCCGCATTTGTACGCCATTTGCAGAGTGAGGGTTATGACGGGCTGGGGACTTGACCACCTCCATGCATTTTGGTTCAGCCTATTGGCTGCGTTTTTATTTTGTAAGACTGATAATTATAATATGCGTTTACAATGAGGCCCTAGTTCAGCTGAACCGTGACCTATTTCAGTCTTGGTAAAACTGGCACTGGTGAAAAATTTATGGTTCCCCCTTTTCCCTTTCTCTGGTGCTGCCTTATCCCCGCATGCCCTGAGCGTGACATCGTGCTTACTTTGCTTAATGGTTAATCTAGGTCTGTCACTAACTCCCAAACCTTTATGGTAGTGGCTACGTTTACGGCAGATTACGCTCATACCCCAATAGAAAAAAACAAAAAACAAAGAAAGGAATCGCTGCTGTACGAACGGGAGTAAAGCCAAATAAAGAAAAATGGTGAGTTGTGTTCACCGGCTGCCGTAAACGTAGCCACTGTGAACCTTTATTTCATCAGGCAATTATATATCACCCCCACTCACTCCTGACTGATTACTTATGAATACTATCATACTCCAATGCAGCTAGAGGGTGAACATGCAAGCACCTAAAACTTTGTGATTACGGAACCAAAAAAGTATGGAACTTCATGGACTACCTCCATTGTTGACGATAAAATTACGTGGTTACATCCACTTTGGACAAAATGAAGCCTTTAATTTTTTCTTTTTTTTTTCTTTTTGAGCCGCAATAAAGAAACGAATTTTCATCGAGTAGAACGGAAAAGTGTAAGTGGAAATTTCGTTGTGACGAATGGCACTTTAGGTAGTATCAGAGAGTACAGATTTATAGAGAGATCTCACTTCTGCCAAATCGGGAAACTAGGTCGCTGCGGTAAACAATATACTGAAGAATTGAAAGAGACCTTCTTCGCCAAAGATAGTGTGCATGTCCGTTTACCGTGGTTTGTTCATATTTCTGGGCTGATTGAAACTATTTAGAGCCGTTTGTAAGCTCTTACGCCCCGTGCAAATGCACAAACGGGTATTGTTTACCGCAGCGACCTATTTTCCGCTCCATGCTAACACAATAGCCTAACAGTGGTTTCGCGGCGCCCCCCGTGTCTTGCAGTGCAAATGGACCAATAGTGAAACCTCTCTATACAAACATACTCTCTGGTAGTATCTATAATACTGAAACAGAAACTTAACGACATTGCAGCCCGCTTTTCCCGACCCCTCAGTTTATAGCATTTTATACAACATTTTTCTACAACCGTCAATACCTCCTATTGCTGAATTCCATCAGGGCACCTTTATATGAAACTGAAGCAAACATTAGAAAATATACTAAAGTCTTCATTTTAAAGTTAATGTCATGTACTATCTTCCATTGATGACTGACACAGACTGTGCTAACGACACAATGTGCTACAAAGTCATGTGTGTGTTCACCAAACAAAACACTCCCCACCCCCACTCTTTACAAAGCCAACGTCTTTTATTTTAAAAATTACATTTGAGAAAAAGGTATTGTTTCCAAGGTACATTATAATCGATGAAAGAGGCCAAGCCAGCCAAATGATAAATACGCTCGTACATGCAATCGACAAATGCGGTCATTTGGAAGCAATTTTTATTTTCTCTTTGAATTAAGTAATCATAAAGTATTATGTTTTCAGGTTGTTTTTTGACGTTGTTGTTTTCTTTTTTTGCGGGGATAGAAGGTTGTGTTTTGGTATGCACATTTGTGAAACCTCCTGATATAACTTTCTAACAATGGACCTCCAAGTATTTAGATAACTAAAGGCCTCACCAAGTCTAAAACGTGACACAAATACAAATACAACAACAACCAAAAAAAAAAGAACAAGAAAATTAGAGGCAAAAAACAACAACAAGAAGAAAAAAAGAGGTGCAAATGCCAAGTGCAGAAATCCTGCCAAAATAAACCACCTCAAAACTATCTAAAGCTGACACTGAGTACTGCGCATGACAAGTTGAGGTATTTTGATGAGCCAGTTGGTTCACAAAGACTGCAAGGTGGTTTTCACTCGCGGATGTTGACTTAATTGATTTACATGTCGTTTATAGTGATCTCATCTTGTGTTCACATTTGTATGCTTGTATTGTGTTGAAGCAACAGTCACTGGTATATAGCCTGTTGTATCCTTCTGTTCATGTAAACAAACTCTTTCAAAAATGGTCTCAATGTTTCCCTTTTTTTTAATTTTGTTTTTCTTTTAAAACCTGAGGAATAGAAGTTCCTTACTGTGACCAAAACCTAACGCATTTTCTCTCATTTTCTTGACGGTTTAAGTTTTCTTGTTGTTTGTTCTAATTTTGCTTTTGCCACATTAATGTACCTGGAAAAAGCTAGAAACATTTTTTGATTTCTTAATTGTAACATTAAACCCCCGACAATGTACATTTAAAACATCTAGACCCCTCCATAGAAACGTAGATGAGAACAATGAATTTAGAAAGTTCTATTATTGCAGCAGTCTGTCAAAATGGTTTAATAAATAATATGAATTACATAATATTGATATAAAGCTTGGAAACAGTCTCCTTTCTTGAGGGTCACTTGCTGATTTTTCAGGAAATTCCCATCCTTGTACAATGTACAAGAAATGGGCGCAAGACAAAACCCCCACCAATACAGGACAAGAAACCTCTAATAGAAAATAAAAAAGGAATATAAAGTGACAATGTTTATTCTAGCGTAATGAGATTATATGATACAGAATAAATGACCACGCACAAAGTTTCTAGGCATCAGCGATTAACTCTCGGAGAGAATACAACAAAAGTGTTTAAATTTTTTCAAACGATTTCTTAATCATAAATCTTAAAAATTTCGCGTTTCCATCCTCAACAGTCAGTTACTGCTGTTGCGAGATATCTAAATTCGCGAGTCCATGTTGACAAAGAATTGTTCGCACCCAAATCTCCTGGGATCACGCACCGATGGAGTTTGAAGAAGTGGAGGGTGTGAGTGCCTTGACAGGTGCACGAACCCGTTAGGCGACTACCCGTCGATAGATTTGACACTAGGCTGCATTTGGACGTATAATAATTATTTGTACTTCATCACTATGAATTGCGTTTCATATTAACTTTGTACAACTGTATTTCATATTTTGCAAAGAGTCTTAATTTTGTACGTTTTCCCAGTGGGTTTTTTGTCTGCTACTTCAAAGCTAAAACCGATTAAGTTAAAAAATATGTCTTTTAAAGACAAATTTTACCGCACATCACGATACATAATACATGTACCCTGAGGAAATTTTTACACTAAATAACAAATTTAATCCCATGAATATATTATTGCATGCAGCAAGTTTTAGTAACAATTTTTCTTCCCCTATAAACTTTTCTGCAGTCCACTTGGCCAGTTTTGTTCGCCGGCCAGCCGACGTGGGTTTTGCGAGTCGGACTGTTTAGAATACAGAAAGTTGAGCGTTGACGCAGCGACCAATGAGCCACTCGATCGCCAAAGAGAATAACTGTTGGCAATGTGTAGAGTGGTTATAATAGAATAATGAGACGTTATCAAGTACTTATCTATGCATCTATCAGTTCTGTCTGCCTATCTGCCTATCCTTTGTAATGCTGACGGCAGTGGCGTAGCGTGGGGGGGGGGGGGGTTGCTCCTGGCCAAAAATTATTGGGAGCCCAAAATTTCAAGAGAAAAAGAAATAAATGAGCAATAATTAATTTAAAAAATAGCGCGCCCATTCCCCCCTCCTCCCCCTCCCACACACACACACCGAAAATCCCCTAATGCTCGAACATTCTACACAGTTTTTCAACATGTCGGGGCAAAATTAATAAACGTTACCAAGTACTGACAGCCCACGGGTCTCTTGCATGTCTTTCACTGTTTTGTACTTGAACTCAGTACATGCACTGAAACTGCAAAGAAATCTTTGCTCGCTAGTGTTGGCCGACAGAAGTACGCCGGGTCAACCGATCAATTAACACCGTCCCATTCCCCACCGCAATCACCCTACACTAGCCCAGTGTTCACTGTGTCAGCGATTTAAACACACACAAAAAGGGGTGGGGTGGGGGGGGGGGGGGAGAGCTATGCGTGATGGATGAATGTTGCATAAACGAGGCCTACTTTTTTAAAGTACACTCATGGTTTGCAGATCAATCTGCTATTGTTGTCATGGTGCAGGTGCCATCCGTATGTATATATAGGCTACATTAGTAAAATATGTATACTACGTGACCTGTGTAAAATCTAACCCACTTTCTGAGGGCCTGGGCAAGACGATAAGACGTTATATCAGCGGTTCTCAACCTTTTTCAGGCAATCGTCCCCTTAGTATCCAAATTTTGTCATCGCCCCCCCCCCTCCCCTTCTCTCTTCCCCGCACCCCCCTCTCCCTTTCCAAAATCCCTACTCAAATCCATCACATACATTTCACAAGATGACAGACTACTATACAAATTATAATGTTACGTTTTTCAAAGCCTCATTAATGACAATAGGCGTATTGATTATTCATTATAAAACAGAAAGCAAGCCTTGTCAAGTGTGCCTTTTCCGTTCATAAAACTCATCTACGCGTGCTGCTGATCGTAAGTGGCTGTCCTATTTTTGCTCCCAAATCGTCCTTCAATAATGGTTTTTATCCCCCTCCCCCCCCCCCCCAACCATAGCCCCGTTCTATCGTTTTTGCACACTTGTCGCCCTTTTCTTGATTTTCGCCCTCCCCCCCCCCCACCCCGAAATGAAAATCGCTGGTGGGGGGGGGGATATCGCCCACTTTGAGAACCATTGCGTTAAATAGTGTCGTTATGTTTTCTGTCTTGGTTATTTTTTTTCTTTTGAAATACAGATTCCTCACTGATTTTCTTTCTGACAGAGCTCCATCTTCCAACCCCTCACCATCTACCCTTCTCTCCATCTGCCATGCCAGCTTCCACCGACGGGACCCCGCCCCCCCTCCTTCCCCCTGACAAACGCCTGGGAGACACCTCCCCCCTGTCCCCTCCCAACACAGACACATACACACACATTCAGGGCCGGATGTATAGCCGGGGGGGGGGGGGGTTGGGGGACAGTTGCCTTTGGCCTCCCTCTACTCTAAACAAAAATACAATAATGTAAAACTTAGTTAAATTTTTTTTTTTTCAATTTGTAAATGTCCACCACCAGTGTTGTTAGGGATGAGCAAGGTATACTGAAAGTGATTTGGGGCAAACATCTGAAACATGACATGAAGCATCATTATTACGTGCAGTTACTTCAGGATAATTTAATAATTCATCCTTTCTATCCACGTACCAGTATAATTTGTCATTTCCAGAGACGTGCAATAAACGGGCCATGATTTTTAAATTGGTGATATACAGTCCATGTATTTCCATTACTGTCTGTGGAGAGCTCAGGGCACCTGAAGTGTCTCCCACCCCCCCCCCCCTCCTGGTCTGGGCTCTCCAAGGTCTAATCCCGGCCCTACACACACTGCACTGCGACAAACAGGGTGTCAGCTTACTAATCGGATCAAGCCACTGCTAACGGACCCCCCTCACCCCCCCCCCCCCACACACACACACACTCAAAAAAGAAAAAAAAATGCAATAAGCAGCAGGTTCCCACCGGCCGTCACGCGTGCGCTGTGTGTGTCTGCAGCATCTGCAGTGACGATCTCGGCGCCTCCACGGTTTCACACACTGGTCGTGACACGGTGACAATATCGCACATCCGGCATGAGTTGAGTAGTTGGTATCGCCATCAGTCGGATAAATTGATGATTTCCACAGTATCTTCGTTTGTTGCTGTTGGTGTTTTACCTTCTCTTTTTTTTTTACAGATAGATAGATAGATAGATAGATAGATAGATAGATAGATAGATAGATAGATAGATAGATAGATAAATCTGTGTATTTATCCAGTTTCTTTTTTTTTTTTTTTTAGCCTCTTTGCTCTCTCCGGAGACTTTCCTTTTTTATTTCGTGTCCATTTGGTGATGCACTCTTTTCTTCCGGACTGGTTTTCCACCTTTTTTTTTCCTTCTTAAAACGCAATTGAGCGATTCGTGTAATCGTGGAAGGTTGTTTTTTTGTGTGTTTGTGTGTGTGTGTGTGGGTGTGTGTGTGTCTGTTCTTTTATTTTTTCTCTATCATAAGCTTTCAGTCAAATCACAGGGATGATAATGCAGGCTATAAGTTCACACAGGAGTTTTTTCCCCTCTATTAGTAAATTATTGTCCACTAACAAAGTAGATCTGAGATTAGATCCTATTCAAAGACTATTGGGTCGGAGTGGTATCGAACTCTTACTGCTGCGACAACAGACAGACACTTCGACTGCGAGCACTCAACACTCTACACTCCTCTTTGAATACTCATTTTAGAAGGCAGTGGCTGGGAGGATATGAAACATGTTGCATCTTGCGATACTACACAGCCGCATACAGTGTCAGCGAAAGCTTATAAAATGCAACTTCCTGTGTATATAATAAGTCGGCCTGAGGAGAGAGTTCTGTCTCCAGTTTCTGCGCGTTCAATATTTCAGGATTATCACTCGTGTGATTTCCCAGTTTGAAGGGCACATTATTTTCTGAAGCGCAGTATTACACGGTAAGTGTGCTTAGGTCTTTATCTTAGGAGGTTCGCTGGCCTTGGCACTTACACCTCACTTTTTCTTGTTTTATTTTTCTTGTGGTAAGGATTTTTTTTTTTTTTTGGTTGTTTTTTTAGAATTTTGCCCGGGCAGCAGCCTTGTACGGCCTGCTCTTCACGATTTCCAACTGCCAAGGTATCTTTAACGTGCACACGGGCCCTCCGAATTTTTCGTCCTTATCCGAGAAGACTAGGTGCTCGATCCTATCTACCATAGGATCAGGGACAGGAAAATATGAGAAAAATCCCAAAATTCCAACATGCCTGCACCGAGCGTGATTTGAACCCGGTACCCTCGGCATGAGAGGAGAGCACCTTGCCTCTAGACCACCGTGTCCCCTATTACAAGATAACTTGCAGGAAAAAAGAAATTACAAAGTAAGTTTTTTTTTCTTCACTTTTTATATCGCCTAGAGTAATTGAGATCAGCTCTGAGAAAATGAGATCATTATTCATTATGTATTGCGGTTCAAAGTCCCGAGTTATGTTTGTAAAGAGGTGACCATGGTGACCATTGATTTTTTTTGTTTGTTATCAGACTATCCAGTAGGGGCTTTTATGAAAGCAATCTGAGATGAAAGAAAAGCTGTATAATGTATGTGGATCCCCAGCCGCCAGTCACCTCGTATTATTTTAGGACGGGTTCATTCATCTCTATGGGCGTTTTTGGTTTTTTGTTTTGTTTATTCACATTAGATCTGGGTTAGATTCGGCCGAGTAATGGACAGGGATTTTGTCGGGCACGCTCTTTTGACTATAAGCGATCAATCAATGTAACGAAATGCCATGTAGTGACCGTCCAGGAATATTTGAGAGAGAATAACAAACTTATAGATTACCGGTATTCCAGGGAGCGTGATGCTTTAATTCTTCCTAGTTCATCAGTAATGGATCAACCTTCAGCATCCTATCCCTGGTCTGAGGAAGAGGTGCATCTTTTAGATGAACATTTAAACTACACTACCATTGCAAAATGCAGGAAACAATTCAAATTGCACTGCTGAAAGAACCACTCGAGCTTCCAAAGAGTCCAAGGAGAAAGTTAGATCTTTTTTGCCGAAAAATCAGGAGCAAAGAAAAAAAAGCAAAAGGACACCCGGGCAGATCCATGATTATTTACGTAAAAACATGGTTGACATCGACAAAACAATCAAGCGAGAAGTTTTTGATGTAGAAAATATCATTTCAGTGGATGATGCCATGACAAGACTGAAAAGAGGATATAAGCATTTGCAGAGACAAAATGCACAATCTGTGTTGTTTAGTCTACATTTTGGCCACCTAAATCTATGCAAACGGTGGCATGGAGAACAAAAACCAGCTGGAAGAATGAAACGTCCATGGGAAGAGTAGCTGAAGTTTGTCATAGACATTTCGCCTTCACAGTCATGCAAGAAAACTACGCCAGCTGGCAGAACCTTTAATGGGTTACAATGTTTTATTGTGTTGGACTGCCATTTTCTGAAATGTACAATTTAAAACACCTTCCACTTTTCTTCTTTAAGCCTCTTGATTCCTTGAGGAACATAGAGCCGCAGCAACACTCCTCCAACGTACGCAGTTCTGGCAGATCCTCCTTAGCTCGGTCCACTTCTGCACCAAGTCTGTTTTCGTCGACCTACTTTCCGCTTTCCTTGTAGATTCCAGACCAGAGCCTGCCTGGTGGTGTCGGATTCAGGCTTTGGTAACGTGTGTCCGATCCATCCCCATTTCCGTTTCAATAAATCAGTTTCAATTGAGGCTTGTCTCATCCTGTCCCACAGTTGTTCGTTGGAGACGACTTCTGCCCACCTGATGTGGAGGATGTTTCTGAGACATCTATTTGTGAATGTCTGCTGCTTTTTTGTGTTGGTTTTTGTCACTCGCGATGTTTCGGAACCATATAGTAGGACAGACTTCACATTGGTGTAGAATATCCGGATCTTGTTGTGGAGTGAGAGGGCTGTTGATCTCCAGATTGGTGACAGGGTATTGAAGGCGTTTCTTGCTTTGTTCATTGGGCACTCGATGTCTTCGTCTGTCCTCCTGTCCTTACTGACTACGCTGCCCAGGTAAACAAACTTGTCCACTTCCTTGATGTGTTCTCGGGGGAGTCCAACTGGATCTTGTTTGTGGTTCACCCTCATAACCTCTGTCGTCCCGATGTTGATTTGAAGCCCGGTCTTCTCAGCCTCTTCTGCAACACGGCATAGTTTTTCTTGTGCATCTTGCTGCTTGTGAATCACCATCAAGAAGATTGTCGGCGAGAGTAAGCAACCCTGCCAGACGCCGGTTTGTACAGAGAAGGGCTCAATGGCTCATTTTGCTCAAACACAAAGGGCCGTAATAATATAGGTGGCGCTCCACAAGTGGAGGTGGCGCTTTCAAGCACTTTCGCTTTATCCAACTCGATGTTATCAATATGGCGAACGTTGCAAGTAGGATTTATTTAAATCTGTTTGGATTCTTGAGCATGATTAGATCAACATTAGGTGCAGCTATGGTGTTTTCTTGCCTTATGGTGCAAATTACTGCATACACCGTGCATAGCTTTATTTAAAAAAATGTGTTTATCATGTGATTTTAGGTATCAGCCATTATCTCATTAAATGAGCTTATAGATCATATTCCCATGCAAAGTGATTTCTTGATTGTAAACTCGGAGTTGTAGCCCTATGTACCTGAAACTGAAATACTTTTTAAAAAAAAATTCTGTTTTATGCTTGCAATTCCCCGATAACCTATCGCCTTTCTATACTCTAATCCTGATTGGCAGTGAAATAAATTATACTCCAGTGAACAGTGGGTGTGTTTTCTTAGTGTTTACTATATGAAAACTTGTTTTATGTTGTGATTTGTATGATTGATCCGACTTAAACGTTAACCAATTACTTAAAGTGATATTGATATTAACGAAACATATTTACTGACAGAAGCAATAATATAATACAAACAAATTTAATTAGGTGGGAAATCTGAAACCAGGCAGGGATTGAGATTAAAAGTAGGTACTCAAAACTGATTTTGGAAAGTCGCTGTATAGACACTTAATTAAGTTTTCCAATTGAAAGAACTCACTTTCCTAAGAATTTTGATACCAAATTTGTCTCTGTATCTCAATATTTGGCAAAGTTATGATCATCTGAATTTTCATGAAACACCACCGGTGTGTAATTATCACTGCAAACATGCCAAACTGTAAACACATTCTATTTAATACAGACTACAAGCCTAAATTTTTTCAAGGGTTTAAATTATTAATTAGTGGTCTTTTATTTGAATCAAAAATGCCTCCACATTAAATTTCACTTTTTGACAAGGGGGACAAAAATGTAAAAATTTATCAGTTTTCACTGTCATTATAAAAATCAACAGATTGACTTGCAGAAGAAAGAAACACATCACTGTGTTGGTTATTCGAAGGCCTATCCACAGAAGGATAAACGGAATGGTTATTTTCAAAATCAACAACCATATTGAAGCTTAATTTAGGAGCAAAAAATGCGTAATTTCGCAAATTTTAAAACTCCATATAAACATAAAATCGACACATACAACAAATGACTTTCCGTAGCCCATGCAAAAATATACCAAAATAAAGGTGAGTTATTCAATGTAATCCAAATATCAGTAAATTGTAATTTTGAGTCTGTGTGATCAGATCCATCTTGAAACCATATATGGGTGTTACTCAGCTCCCTCAGATCAGCGATTTTGGCCGTTAAAATGTCCGATAGTGACTACTTTGGGCTCATAATACGTGTATTAAAGTTATAACAGTAATTTCATGGAATTAAATAATAACATTTGAAAGAGGTGTTATTTTCAATGGTATTATTGGTATGTGGCATTTTAAGTTATTTTATTTTGGCGCTGAGCTACAGAGGAATAAGAACGGATCGCGGCAGTGCCGATAACCACCGTGATTTTTGCAAAAGGGAACAATGCAATAATCTGGCATTTTGGAGAGAAAACTACAGTTTATTATGCGCAGCCGTCACTCCATGGAGCATCAGTATAGGGCAAAATCAAGCGGTCACTTCCTGGATCGGCTGCTGTTTGTTTACCTCCAGTTATTGCGCGCCCCCTATCGGATTAAGGGGAAATAATTTCAGCAAAATGAGCCATTTAAAAAATCAGATTGAAGAAATCCTAATAATGAAGACTGTCAACAGTTCGGGAAACGACCTATTGCTTTGCTGAAGACATCAGAATTACAGAAATCATAAGAAGACAAAATTTAGAAGGCAACGATCTTTCTTGATCACTGAGAACTAAAAAAGTATAAGATTATGCAAGAATGTCTGCAACCAAGCTCTTCACCGTTTGTGCGGTCCGCTTCGCCAAGCCCGCTTTGCCACGCCCAACGTAACAGGCTGCCGTTAGGTAAACACCTGGCTTGCATGCCCGACAAAGGCGGGCGATCTAACATGATCACGAAGAGCTAAAAATAGACGAAAGCAATCTTACATCCAAGACACAGTATACCAAGACGGTGCAAGTCTAGCACTTCCGTCCACTGCGCCATGACTTCTAAAAATAGCTGGGCTGAGAATGACGAGTCTGGACCGCCTCGATTAGTACGTCATACTACTCCTACCTACTTATTTACCAACCTACATACCTACCAGACCACCTACCTACCTACCTACCTACCAACCAAACCAACCTACCTACCTATCAACCAAACCTACCTGCCGGTACTAAATCAACCTACCTACATTATACTTTGGCAATATTTGTAATGTAATGTGCATTATTCAACAATCGGAGTATCCTCCACCTCCTTAATCCCCACGGTGAAAGAATCGCTGATACTAAGTGATAGTGATAGACTATGGGCTGATTTCACTTGACTTCATAGGACTTGCGCTTCTCCGAAATTGATAAACTACTTACTCAATGTAGGGGCGGGACAGTGATTGCGGCCTGACGATCTACCTCTCAGTTTAAGGGGTTTTACACGTACAGTTAAACCGGATCAGTTTTGGATTTACGTTGGTCGTCAGTCGGCCTGCAGTCGAATTGCAACGTGTAATAAGGAAACCGGACGAAAAATGTAGAAATTCGACCTGGCCGACGGTCGCGTCCTGAAAATCAGGCGGTGCCTGATATTTGGGATCCGGCCGCCTTGCTGGCGCACGTGATCAAATTTCAGAGCCCACGTGACAGCACTTTTCTCTGCCGGCATTAATACAAAGTTATCGAAAACGGCGTCTGAACATAAAATTAAAAAATGATATCAAATCCGGAATCAGCGTATCAAAATTAACAAAAATACTCGCGATTAACCAATTTTATCGCCGCATTATTTATTTTATTTTTTCCATGATATTTTTCACTGTTCATTGTGGAAGTGGGTGTGTTGTTTTTGTCATGACAGTGATCACCTTTGTTGCTCTATTGAATGGGGGATGTAGTGTGTAGCCTGGGGAATTATGTATGCATGAACTCTCTGTGGTGCAGGGTTGTGTGATGCTCGGTTTCGCTGTTTTCTCCTCAAACACGGCGATTTCCATTATGTCTTCATGGTCCAAAGAAACACTTCTTCAATTTATTGAAATTTATCGCTCCACAGAGTGTTTGTGGAAACTTAAATGTAAGGATTATAGCAATAAATTTTCAAGAGAAAAAGCCTACGAAAAACTCGTCGACTTTTGCAAACAATTTGATCCCAATGCGAACAGAGACCCACCGTTTCAAAAAAAAATAAAAAAATCAAGAATCTCAGGAGTTCTTCCAGAAAAGAACTAAAGAAACAAGAGCAGTCGTTTTTGTCAGGTGCTAGAGCTGATGAAATTTACGTACCAAAATTATTTTATTTTAAAAGTCCTCAGAAAAGGTTCTTATCTCCTCCAGTGGATTTGTATGTGAGAACACACTCCTCTTTAAAAGCCAGTCTTTTGACCAAGTACGACGTTGTTTTCTTCTCTTGTTTTTCAAAATAACATAAATTGCTACATTATCAAGCAGTTCCTCTGTCACCCATCGTGCTATTGATTGCCGTGTGTCTGCTATATGCTCAACAGGTGTCTGCTTGTATGTGGATGGGCTGCAGTCGGACCGTAACGTGTAATAGCAAACTTTGTCGTACGGTGGACTGCGGGCCGAGTATCGACCGAAACTGATCCGGACTGAAAAACTGATCCGGTTTGACTGTACGTGTAAAAATACCCCCTTTTCGGTGACGGATACATACCAGTAACACCGTCAGACACGAGGAAGTGTGGTGGTTGCACTGGTCACTGATTTCACGTCGTGCGGGGGTTGATAATCCAATGCAGTGATTCTCAACGTGGGTAATATCGCCCCAGGGGATGATTTTGATTTGGAGACGGGGGGGGGGGGGGTGTGAAAGCGAAGAAAATGGTGACAAGGGGCGAAAACGATGAAGGAGTGACGTGGGGGGGGGGCGAAAACATGAATAGAGGACGATTTGGGGGGCACATACAGGGCAGTCACCGTCTTGTTGAGCAGCATATTAAATTTTGTAGCGCAATTTGATATAGAAAAATCTCTGAAGTTTTGTATTGTTTTATATTATTAAAATATTGTTTTATATCAACACGCCTATTGTCATTGATAAAGCTTTGAAAAACTTAACATCCTTTTTTGTGTGTAGTCCTACTCTGTCTTCTTTCGAAATATATTCGTCGAGTTTGAGTAGGTTGTTTGTTGTTGTTGTTGTTGGGGGGTGGGGGGGATGCGGGAAGGTGAAAAGCGGACAATGAAAGAAAATTTGGAGCTTATGGGGGGTGATGCCTGAAAAGGATTGAGAACCCTGATCCAGTGTGTTTTTTTACAAGTGACAGTGACTAGGTGTATTGGCACAAAGGAAATAATCGTTCCTTTTAAACTGCTCTGCGCAATCAGATTCTGAATTGGGTTTTTGCTTTTTCAGTCCCTGCTCAGAAGTAAAGTATGCGAAAAGGATGCATGGGGGATAAGGAGGGGGTAAAAAATCGCCAAAATCGAGTACACGTATTTGCACAAAAATTGAAAGGTTTGTCGTGCGCTTTTGTGGTCCATGAATCATGAAGCTCAAGAGGTTTACCATCATGCAGACCTGTCGTAACCGCGGATCTGGTGAACAGCGTGACATGGATAAAAGCCATGCATGGTAATCGTACGGGCTTACTGTTTGTTCGGCGATTGAGAAAGCAAACTTGGACAGGACTGTCAGTAGAGGTCGCGAGCCCTCATGTTATAACATATATGTGTGTATGTCTGTGTGTATGTGTGTGTATGTGTGTGTGTGTGTATGTGTAGACATACGATAGACGGACAGACAGACAGACAGACAGATGTGATTTGATTTGATGACAGGAACCAGAATCCTAGCACACCGGGTATCGCCATAAGTGATCCTCTCTCCACTTGAGTGTTTTCGCGCTTACTAATGGTCCCAGAGGCCAGCTGCTTCCATATCTGGTCTCTGTCGGGATCTGTCCTGCCTTGTCGCAACATCCTTCCCTCGCCCTTCTGTATTCTGCCTCAATCATTCAGGTTATGGGGGCATCTCAGTTATACTCACTATCTTCATCGGCTCGCAATCGGTAGGTCACGCAGACAGACAGACAGGCAGACAGATTGTTTTGAACTTTCTTTGTGCAGATTTCCTGTTGTTTGTTCCTAGTCGGTGATTTGCGCAATACTAATAGTAATAGTGGTAATACTTTTTTTTTTTTTTTGCGACATTATGTCTTGGGCAGAAAGAGGATACTATATAGTATATTATTACTAGCTGAGTACCCGTTCGATGAACAGGTTTGTGTAGATGGGTTTTTGGGGCGGGGGGGGGGTAAAACTTAAGACGCCTGTGAAATAAGAAAGGCATTAATGCTGCATAGATAGCTTATAAGAAGAGATGCAACAACAAAGGACACCACTTCAGACCTAAGGGATAAGAACAAAAGCCGAGATGCGTAGGGTCTTCCCCAAAACTCAGCGATAGGACAGTATACAGTGTGGAGTGGTGCGCACCGAAAATTTTCAGGAAGTGATGATGTCATGGGCCCATAATGCGCATCTTCAGTGAAGCCTTAAAATGGCAATCCATGACTCGAAATAGATCTAAATGATGCCGAAACAATGAAAAATGAAACGTAGAGGCCTGAACATTTCATAATTTCTAATATAGCCCATGTTAATTTCGCATTAATAATAAATATGCTGTTGTGCAAAGTTTGAAGCCTGAGTGTGATACGGTTCCTGAGCCTTAGGTGACCAAAGTTTCGAGTTACCAATATGAATATAGATTATTATAGTATACTTGATGACGTTCCCGGCATTATCCGGGATAAACCTGTGAACCCACCGCTCTCTCTCTCTCTCTCTCTCTCTCTCTCTCTCGGCCTACAAAGCTTCCCATATTCCCATATATATATATGGATCCATACTCGCTGGTTTTACTACAGATTCCATGCGCTCCTGAGCACTACATACTCATTTCTGATAGGGAAATTGAGCGCACGGACGTGAACGCGTATTGATATCGTTTCCGGTGTGGCGGGCTTACTACAAGGATCCCCAAAGATCACTATATTTTACAGTTTTATAACTGTTTAGTTAAAAATACCTGAAACTTGAATTAACACAATCGGTCGACACAAAAACTATTGGACTGGATTAGTTGACACTTAAGAAAAAATTAATTCTATAATTTTTGAAACTGTCATTTAGGCTGTAGCGTCGAGCAAAGAAAGGGGCAAAATTGCACCACAATGAATTACTCCCGCCACTATTTTTGTTTTTTATATATATGTATAATAAGAATAAGACATAGTAGAGTCAGGACAAAAATTGTGCATTTTGTGATAAAGGCAACAAACTTTGCACAACTGTAGAAATGGGCATATAAATCATTACCGGTATAGAACCACTCCGCCAGGAAGACACTGTCTACCTCAGAATGAGCGCTGATTGCCTCTATAGTTCTTTGTATTTTGAATGATTTCCACCGAGGGCTAGAAAATGTGAAAGAAAGGGGAATTTTTTTTATTTTTAAAGATTTTAATATATACAGTGATGCTCCACAATCCTTTTGTAATGTCCATTTAACTTACCATAGTGACCCTCAAACTGACCAGCGGTCATTACAACACCAAAACCGTGAATCATTGATATCCCCCCCCCCCCCCCCCCCAAACACAAAAAATCCGGGGATTGAACTAGGTACTTTTGACATGAGAGGCGAGCACTTCGCCTCCAGGCCACTGTGTCCTCTGACATCTACCGGCCACACAGGCGAACTTTTTTATCCTGCCCAGAGGGCTGCTTGTCGAGGCAACGGGAGAGATCACTGGAGGTCCGCGACACCACCAACGCCTGTCAGTTGCATTAGTTCAAGTTCAACAAATCTTTATTATCCCAGAAACAGGAACTTGTGCAACAAATTGTCAGGCATAAAAGTAACATATTTAAGATAGAACAAATAAACATGCATGTGTATATTCTCTCTCTCTCTCTCTCTCTCTCTCTCTCTCTCTCGATCTCTCTCACCAAGGCAGACCTATCTCGAATTTTTAGAGCTGGTTTGATTAAGTAGGGTGACGGCGGTGGGAACGAAGGTTTTTTGGAATCTTTGTGTTTTTGTCGAAATTGACCGAAAACGTCGGTTTGAAGGGAGAAGTGTAGCAACTGAGCAAGCATCTTAGCCTGTACATGTGTACAGAAACGGAAGCGTCAAAAACGTTTCAAGTAGTGAAATAGGGAGAATATTTTCATTTGTAGGGGAACACCGTTTCCGTGCACATGGAAACGCTCTTTCTTTTGATTATTTGAGGGATTTTTGACATTTCCGTTTCCGTACAAATGAAAAGCCGGCTTTAGCCTTTTATACCAGGTTGAATTGTAAAGTCCGTCCCCAAAGTTTTACTTTGTATTCCAGACTCTCCATTTTCCGTTCCGACATTGTTTATCATAAACCTCCCCCCCCCCCCTTTTTTTTTTTAGTTGACAACATTTAACAATTTCACTGTAAGCACATCTTTCATCGTAACAGATGGCTCCCTATTGTTATAGCAACAATACTGCTCTTCGGTGAATCATGTAGGAACAATACAGTCCTTGACAAGCTGACGCGCTGATAAACCTAGAGTCAAAACACGATAAGATGACTTTACATCCGACTAAACCTTCGCCGGATAAACAGAAAATTATTTTCTCCAGATGCGAGGAATGTGCAGTTATAGTTTTCATGTACCCAGTAATGCCCTAATGTGTTAATTTAAAAAAAATAACGAGCTTGCCTTGCATTTTTTAAACTGATATTATGGTACAGAGTTGTGTCAAGAATGGATATCAGATATTTGCACAGGGGCATACTTTCAGTAGGCGGAACGATACATCCCAGACTCTTAATTGTTCATAGTGTGTCTAATTCATTACGCAGTCTAAGGTAACCAGACTGAGTCTCTCAGCCTATACTATGGGGAAGATGTGAGAATTGTAATGTGAACAAACACACGGAAAGGGGAGGGGGGCTGTAGATGTAACCCTGTATATTACCTTGTGGTACCGGCACCGATACTGCGGCGGCTCCCTAGTTTTCCTTCTCATTACCACTGCCTGATTTTCATTTAATATGTGTAAACAGTAGGCTACATTACAAAGATTTTAAATATTTAGAGATTTAGTTCTGCCCCCCCCCCCCGACACTACAGACACTCTACGACGATGATAAATAACACGGAAACTGATCCTCGTGTCGTTCTGGGCAGAAAATCTTCCATGCATAAGGGTTGCTGTAGTAGGCATGAGGTGGATTTTGAATTAAATTGCACAATGCAACCCAAGACGCACCACACCTGTGGTATTGTATGAGTTTCATCCAAAGATAGTTCGTGTAGTATAATCTATGCTTTCATCCACGCCATGGAGACAAGGAGGGTGGGAAAGGAGCGCAGCTTGTTAGGCGCCCGTTGCATCTCGGTGAAATTATGAAGTGTTTAAATCAGTGACGAGGGGTGACGGGGTGAGGGCTTGTAGGGAGTATTTTCAAAACGCCACGGTGCTGAAAAAAAAAAATTAATAATGTAGAAACTGATCCTCACTTGAAAATTGTAAACAAACCTTGAAAGATTGCACTAGCAGCTTGACAAATCCGGTCTGTCAGGCGAAGTATGAGTTCATACAATCGTTGTTTTTTTTGAAGTTCCTAATTGTATATAAATAAAATGTTTAATCTGGAGGAGGTGGTTGTTGTTGTTGTTGTTGTTGTTGTTTTAGGCTTGGTATATTTTTCATGCAATGTCCACCTTTTTATTCCTTTTAAATTTGTCCACCAACATAAAGGGCGTTTCAAATACATCAAGTTATTTTCTTTTTCGGAAAGGTCGGGGTAGGGGTAGGGGGACGGAAGAAAAATAAGGAATAAGGGGGGGGGGGTGATACTTTTTCACTTTACAAGGTTTACTGCACCGGGTGCTCACTCGCCGGCACCCTGCATGCGTTTGTTTAATTTTATGTTCAAACTGTGAGGGTAATATTTCTCCGCAACATCAGTGGTGTGCAGGTTTGGCAGGCTTTCATTGTATGCGCCCCCACGTTTTCGGTACATTTCACGTTCATTAACGTGACCCAGAATGTAAGCTAGGTCACGCAGTCACGTGAAGGTAGCTCGCGGTCATGCGCGTTTCCACGGCAACACACTGAGCATCATGTGACACGCGGACTAACAGTCGTGAATGGAACACTCAATTGCTGGTATTCCATCGCCCATTCATTCTGGTCCTACATAGACATCAAGAGCCGTGAGTTGTTTTTTTTTTCTTTTCTCCATTTTTTCGATAATTGATTTAATCTCTTTCTCCCTCTCTCTCTCTCTCTCTCCCTCCTCCCCCCCTCTCTCTCTCTCACGTACACACACTCCCCTTCTCTCCCTCACTCTCTCAGTCTCCGCCTCTCTCTCTCTCTCTCTCTCTGTCTCTCTCTCACACACACTCCCCTTCTCTCTCTCTCTCTTTCTTTCTCTCCCCCCCCCTCTCTCTCTTTCTCACTGTCCCCTAACCCCCTCTCTGTCCCTCTCCCCTTCCCATCCACTCATGGCACAGATGTACAATGCAAGTGTGTGTGTGTGTGTGTGTATTGGGTGCCTAAATAAATAAATAATCAAATGCATAATAAATAATTAAATAACGTGGGCGGGGGGGGGGGGGGGGGAGAGACACAAAAAGTGCATATAATTTTATGGCCGAGTAAGAGGCGAAGACGATTCACTGTCTATTTGTGTAACAGATGACGGAGTCGGCAGTGAAAAAGTTTACGTTCCGGGATGAAGGGGAAAGGTGGGTGATGAAAGGAATTCATCAGTACTTTTCTGAAATCGTTTGAATAGATGAATCGATACCGCTGTGTTCAATCTCCTAAAGCCCAGCCCGCAGAGAAATTTATTCTCATTTAAAAAAAAAAAAACTTGTTAAGAGTTGAGTTCAACAACCTCTGACTCTTTGTGATTGATGGGATAAAAACTTGGCCCTACAATGAAACTACAAAAGTGCGAAGGACCAAATTTTACAATAGATGCAAAAAACAAAAACGCGACCGTTTAACTCGAACTGTATTCCTTAAATCTCAAATACATGTTAAGCTATAAACTTTGGAAATATTGCCTTCAAAGTTTGAGCTTCTGTAAGCTCCACATAATGAAAATATATAATTATGGAAATGTTGAGTATTACTGTCTATTTATGGTCACCTTAAACACTCTCTCTCTCTCTTTCTCCTTCTCTTTTCTCTCTCCCTCTCTTCTCTCTCTTTTCTTCCCCCACCCCCTTGTCTCTGTCCTCTCTCTCTTTCTTTTCCTCTCTTGTCTTTCTGCCTCCTGTCTTTCTCTCTCTCTCTCTCTCTCTCTCTCTCTGTCTTCCCTCTCTTTCTTTCTCTCCTCCGTTCTCTATCTATCTATCTATCTATCTATCTATCTATCTATCTATCTATCTATCTATCTCTATCTATCTGTCCGTTTGTCTGCTTGCATGCCTGCCTGCTTGCCTGCTGCCTGCCTGCCTGCCTGCCTGCCTGCCTATCTATCTATCTATCTATCTATCTATCTATCTATCTATCTATCTATCTATCTATCTATCTATCTATCTATCTATCTATCTATCTATCATGTTCATTTAGCCTGCTTAAGCTTTTTGTGTGTACATAAAGAGCAAGAAAAACTTCAGAAAGCACTGACGCCAAGCATATTGTGGAGCCTATTATTATTAAAGCTACGCCACTGTTCGTTCACACTGAAGCTAAGACTAAGAGAAAGATCAGTCACGCAGACAGGCAGGGGGAAGGGGTGGGATTAGGAGGAAAGTAAAATAAATTGACGTGCCTCGGGTCACATGAACGCAAAATTAGCCAGTCGCCTCTATCATCAGCCACAGATATGCCAGTCAAAACAGTATACTATCCATCAAGACATGCCTCTTAGGGGTACTATCTGTACGGCCGCAGCTAACGTAGGCAAAAAGTTAGAGCATACAGATTTTGATGGTGCACTTACATATCTTCATCATTGTATCTCGCTATCAGCAATTTAAATGGACGCACGCACGCACGCACGCACGCACGCACGCACGCACGCACACACACACACACACACACATGCTCAGTCAAAATAATTTTATGTACTTTCACCAGAGAAATCCTTGAAATTAATAACAATAACAACAGTGATAATAATATTACGTTATTATATTTGTTTGCTCTCTGAACAATCGGATTAAGGGTAAAAAAAAAAAATACCGTCTTTTCTTTTCATCAATTTGTGCAGTTTAGCATCTCGTGCTGAAAAGACACATCGGTCACAGATCAGAGAAGGGGATAATTAGCAGCCTCTTCTGTTTCTTTGTTATATAAACGCCAGTCGCAGTAAGACAGTGCGCAAAGATACAGCGTGGGGCATAGAAAACATGTACATGTATGACGTATTAGGATAGCCCTACGGAAGCAGATGGATGTGAACAACCAATGAAGAGATTAGTTGATTGTGTGTTAATCTTAGTGTGATATATTCTGAATTAGAAGGGGGGAATGAGATTGGGGTGGGGGGGGGGGTGTAGAGAAAAGATGAGAAGAAGACTGAAGTCGATTATTAACATGAAGAAGTTATCGCTGTCCATTCCTGGAGTACACAGATTACATAAAGTGCCCAAAAGAAGAAGAAGAAGACGGAGAAAAAAAGTGAAGAATATAAACAAAGACAGAAAAAGTGTTTCGTATCGAGTCGTCCGCAAAGTATGCTCAATTTCCCTCCTCGTTCGTTTTTCGTTATACGCTTAGCTTCAACCTCCACCCCACCCCTTTGAACGAGCATACGGCCATTGAAATGTTGAATATCAAGGACTAAGCCTCGATGATTTGAAACTTTACATGACATTTTGAATGGACTATTGTGACCGTTTCATTAAAAACAGACTCTATTTGAATTTTATGTAAGTCCTACTTCTTCTTCTTATTTTTCTTTTTGAAGGCAACTATCTCTGTTTACTTCTAAATTGCCAGTGCATGCATCTATACATATTTTGATAACTCGAAACTTTGGTCACCTAAGGCTCACACTCAGGCTTCAAACTTTGCATATTATCAGTGCGAAATTAACATGGGCTATATTAGAAATTATGAAATGTTCAGGCTTCTACGTTTCATTTTTCATTGTTTCGGCATCATTTAGATCTATTTCGAGTCATGGTTCGCCATTTTAAGGTTTCGTTATCACTTCCTGCGATGTGTTCACTATCAAACACACTAACCCGTGCGCAAATCATGCTGTTGTACGGGATGCGCAGGGTGTCAACTCACAAAGGCAGAGCAGTAAGACTTATTTAAAAACAAAAAAAACAAAAATAAAATAAACAAATAGGAACAGGCAAGAGGAAGCAGGTCCATAATAACCACCGAGAACTGAAACTAATATTTAAACCGATTTATCCCGGGCAGGGCCGGGGACCTCAGCTAGTTATGAATACCAGCCGTGGTCCCGGGCGTTGCCCGGGATTTATAAAACTTGCAATTTCCTCTAAGTTTATTTCGTCATTATTTGTTTGTTCCTTTGCTTTTAGATAAGGCTTTATTGCGTTCTCTATGCGCGTTAATGCTCTACGCACCCCGTCCAGCATTTGAGGCGAATTTCGTCATGAAATGGCGGTAATCCGCACACTGGATACTTCTTCTTCTTCTTCTCATGGAGTTGATTCGTCTATTTACTAAGACGATCCCTCAGCTGCACCATATGCGACTCGACGCTACTGCTCTGAGGCTAAAACAGGCTAAAACAGCATATATTAAGACCATTTAAAATATATCGTTGTGTAAATTCTTTTGTATATATATCTCTGGTTGTGTAAGTATCTCCTTACCAACAACATGATGGGGGAGACGGTCAAGCGGTGTGTTCTGTTCTGCAGCAAATGAACGAAGGAAACTTGATATGTGTTCACCAAAGCATGTGGATTCAGCGTGGATGGTCTCTAGTTCGAGAGTTTTCTTTTCCGGTAAGAGGCGGAAATGACGAAATTGACGGAAGTACATTATCACATGGTATTCGTAATCATTAATTGAGAACTGATAATTATAACTGAATTTCTGGAAAAAGTAAAGAGTTTCGGGAAAAAATGATTAGACCACGTACAGGCTTGATACATTTCACAAACATGCGCCAAGTTTCATTTCTCTACGTTGCGTAGTAAAAAAGCCTTTGCGGGAAGAAAGTTGAGCCCAAGCTCCATTATTATAGATGATGATGATAATTTTTTAATGTCGTATCGAAAATCCCTGGTTCATGAAATTGATGGTTTTGTACGTGTTACCAGATGGTGGTGGAACCCCCTCAACGGCGGGTCCCTAGACACAGTCCACATTCATTAGTTCAAATTATCACCAATACACGTCGCTGGTTATTGCGTAGCGGGTCATTGCTGGTTTAGGACGGTGATCAATACAATTTCCGCGGTGATAATATACGCGCCTGTTGTCATTGGGATTTCCCGCCAGCTGCGACGAGCGCTCAACAAGTCTAGTATGCTTAGCAGGGCCGTAGGAGTCGCACCACAGGGGCGTGAGAGGCGCACCAAGGGTCGTGAGAGGCACACCACAGGACCATGAGAGGCACACTACAGAACCGTGAGAGGCACACCACAGAGCCATGAGAGGCACACCACAGAGCCATGAGAGGCACACAACAGGACCGTGAGAGGCACACCACCGGACCGTGAGAGGCTCACCACCGGACCGTGAGAGGCACACCACAGGACCGTGAGAGACTCACCACAGGACCGTGAGAGGCACACAACAGGACCGTGAGAGGCACACCACCGGACCGTGAGAGGCACACCACAGGATCGTGAGAGACTCACCACAGGACCGTGAGAGGCACACCACAGGACCGTGAGAGGCACACCACAATACCGCGAGAGGCGCACTACAGAGCCAAATTAAGATCGGATAGGTGTTATAATCTTAAGGTCAATGTGAACAGAAGAGAACAAAATACATGCATGTAGAACTAACAAGATTCAGTGACATGATGAAAACGAGATGAGAACGCTGAAACTGCAATAGCACCTTAATAGAATCCAGTACATGTACTATCTTTGTGTCTCTCACCGAGAGGGCACAGCTTATAGAATTAAGAACTAGTCATAAGATTCAACACTTACATGAAGTTTGACAGAAATATTCAAGTTCTTACGAAGATGTGTATATTTATTAAAAGACTGTTGTTATAAGTACTTAACGCAGCCCAAGCGTTTTGCGCCAGGGGCGCGTACGTATAATAAGTACTATCCCTAACCCGCCCTTATCTTCAGCCTTAAATCTTATACCCTGCCCCCTATCCTTTCAAACAAAAAACAGGAGGAAAACAAAAAGAAAATCTGAAAGAATAATTAATCATGACAAGGGGACACAGTGGTCTAGAGGCAAGGTGCTCGCCTCTCATGCCAAGGGTCCCGGGTTCAAAACCCGGGCAGTGCAGGCATGTTGGAAATTGGGATTTTCATCATATTTTCGTGTCCCTGATCCTATTGGGGGGTAAGATCGAGTACCTAGTCTTCTCGGATAAGGGCGAAAAATTCGGAAGGCCCGTGTGCACGTTGCGCACGTTAAAGACACCTTGGCAGTTGGAAATCGTAAAGAGCAGGCCGAACAGGCTGCTGCCCGGGCAAAATTGAAATTTAATAGATTAAACTTTATCCATATCATCCCCCCACCAGCAACAACAAAATTTATTATTCATTATTAAATATATATTATTATTAATAAATATTCAAATATTATTTGAGTTCTGAGTTGTGAACTGTTGTGAGTTGTGAACTGCGTCTAACAGGCTGCGTTACAATTTGCTCTGAGATAGAGAGATAGAGAGAGAGAGTGAGTGAGACAGGGAGAGAGAAAGAAGCAGTGTAGTATGTTGAGCGCTTCGCTGGCGCTCCATTCTGCCCTGTGGTTGACATGTTGCTTCTGTAAAGAGCATAGAGCGTTTTAAATGGATATGCGCTATATAAATGCTATCCATTATTATTATTATTATTATGCCATCCAATAATTAAGGCTGTTGCCAAGGAGCACTTCGTGAGAAGCTCTCTAGCTCTGGAGTCACAAAAAGCTTTAAAATACGTACCCCGTGGCGCAAAAGAGTTTGTGGACGTACGTACCTGTAAATCTTTATTAAAAAGGACGTACATTTATTTATATTTCAGATTCTGTTCTTTGACATGGATCCGTAGCGGTCAAGTTATCAATACGGGGATGAAACACACACACACATACTCGCCCACACTCACATACACAGACGCACGCGCGCGCGCGCGCACACACACACACACATACACACACCATCTTCTTGGATACCACCATAAAATTATATTCGTCATTACCACCGCCACCAACACCACCAATGGAACATCATCACGACCACCGTTGCTACTACTATCAGCATTATTCACGTCAATGCCACTAGCATTATCGTTATTTCAAACGTCACCACCATACTAATAGTAATACATGTACCATTATTGCCTCATCTCCGAGATCACCACTATCACCATAAAAGAGAATACCATCAGCAGCAGCACCACCACCACCAATATCATCATCAACATTATGGTACTGTTATGTAAATTTCCCCACTCAACAATCCACTCTCACCATTTAGTTATCGTAACTTACCTTGCCCTGCACACAACATGTTACAGTACTGAGCACTATACCAAGACGGTGCAATTCAACCACTTCCGTTCGCCGAGCCAGGAGTTTCTAAAAAATAGTCCGGCGCGTACAATCGTAAACACAGGCATGCGGTTCGTCGTACGTGTTAATCGAGGAGACCAGTGCTCCTTTGTGAAGAATAGTGGGTCTTGGGTATATGTACCCCCTACGATCCTTCCCCTGCCCTTTTAGCCCTTCCCTTCCCCTTCTCCAGCCCACCCCACCACCATTTTTTTTTTTTAGTTGTCGTTACTGCATGTCCCTCTAACTGTCTGTATTTCCGTCTGTCTTCACCCCAGCACTTAAAGCCCAACAATTTCTGGTGTCAAAAATATTCAAAATGTGCCATGGTGACAGACTGTGACTGTCACCTCTGGCACTCTACAGATTGAAACACAATCACCGTATCTACACAAACAGACCTGAAAAAACATCCGGGGTTTGTCCTATAAATGTAATTTCAGTTCACGAAGCGTGTATTTTTTTTTCTTTGACAGTTTTATCTCGTGTTTTATTTCCTGATAACTCCGCTGACGCCAAGTGGGCTCGTGTTTCTTTCAGCCGACAGAAATGTGAGCAGCTAGCTAACATGTTGAATTGTAATTTGCACTGGGAAAACTCCAATGATATTTAAAATATTTTATTGTGGTGTAAGATAATATCATATTATAATATAAACGTGGTGAGGCCTCCAATGTTAATTGTGAAAGGCTTTTTAACCGCTGAGCCTTAAATTCTATAAAATATCAGATTACGCATAGAAAGACGTAAAGATAGGCTTCTTTTAAAAGGTCTTGAAATTGGCTCTATATTGGTTTCTTTGATTTTGTGCCACAGCTGAGTTGACACAAAGAGTTTGTTGTACACACAGTAAGCTACTGTCAGCTCTTCGAGCTGAACAGGAGAAAGTATTCCGACATTTTGACCCGGAAAAAAGAAAAAAGACGCATTTTTTTCGAGTAGAACTAAAAAGTATGACAGTAAATCACATTTTAATCGAAACTCAACTTTAAAAATCACATCTGTGTAAGCCATGGAGGTACTAATAACATGTTATTAATAGCTCCATGGTGTAAGCCCAGAGTCAGCGGGCCAACTAAGCATCATCATAATAATAATAAACTGTGTATTTCATTGCTCCCCATCCCCCGTTACCCCGCCACCCTCACCCTAAATTGCCTAAATTTCTCCCTCCCACCTCCATACAATTCTGGACACACATTGGATCCGAGACAAAGAATACCTCGACGAACCATTTCTTCTCTTGCTGTATGTCCACAAATGGCGCGCGTGTAAAAAATACTGCGAGTGCTGCTTTTTTTTGGTTCCGTTATGAAGGGTGTCACGAGTGGAGTGAGCGATAGTTAATAATTACGGGGGGAGAGGAGAGTAAAATTAACGCACGGAGACAAGTGAGAAAGTCGTGCATGTCATGAGTGGGGGGTCTGAAGGAGGCGAAAGCGCTGTATAACTATCACTGCAAGTTAGAAGGTCCTAGGGAGCGGATCTGTGAATAATAGCCCATCGGGCAGACATAAAGGGAGCAGTCGAGAAGACTAGGAGAAAGTCTTTCCAGTTATGACTGGTATGTAGAACGTTGATTGATTATTATGATTGATGTATTATATTATATTCGTCTATTACCATGATGTGAATAAGTATATGTGAGGAATGTGGAAGTCCTTGATATTGAATATAGCAATGTGCGCCATGAGCGATAGATGAAAGTGAGTTCATGGATTTGTAGCGCGAGTGAGTAGTGTGTACTCCGATGGAGGTGTGTTACCGTAAGATGTGTGGTGAGTGAAAGGTGAACTAGTGTGTGTACGCGTCATGGGTTGTAAGGAGAGGTGGAGTGAATAGAAATGGTAGGGTATTATACCAATGTAATATTATTCTTGTAGGTGTCGGGGACGGGCCGAAGAGCCACCTCGAGGAGCACAGGGGATAGGCCAGCATAGGGCCGGAGGCCACACATAGGCCAGAAGTGAGGCTGTCAGTGCAGGACAGTAGAGGCACATAAAGTCGTGGCAGTCAGGCCACGGACAGGGACGTAGATATGAGAGTGAATGAGATACTATATTGTTGCCATGTTGATAGGCTAGTGAACTGATACTATGTTGTTGCCATGTTGATGGCTATGAAAATAATAATGTGTTATTGCCCTGCTGAGGTGCTAGGGGAGTGATAAGGGGTATGATAATAGGAAGGTGATATTGAGAGACTGCGGTGCTGGTGAATCATTAATGTACTATTAAGACCCTGAGGGGAGAGGCGGAGGCCGAAGGCCTTTAGGAGTAACTACCGGATTGTGGATCCGAGGGAGAGTGTGTGTGAGAATAAGGCCGTTGTACGGCAGTGCATTTCAATAATATAATGTATGTAATTGCGCTATTATATGTATAATTATGTTTAATAAATGTGTGAGTCTGATGGGTTGTTTTGTTAAGTGTTAAACTTGTTGTTTGTGATTGTTGTCCTGTCATACTTATTACATCTCCCAGTCTGGGATTTGTGACAAAGGGGTGTGGTGCGAATTGTTGCATTGTTGACATCGCTGATATGCGCTCAAGTCGACGGACCTAATAATAATACCGAATTGATCCGTCACGGTATCCTGTGTCTCGGATTGGATTTAATATCCTCGGCTCAGGATGTAAACTTTGGTTTACTCAGGCACACTTTTTTTTTGCTAATTGAATTTATTGTTAGAAATGGAAATTTTCTGGTACTGACCAGTGTTTAGGTCTTTATTTGAGGAGGAGGTTCGTTGCTCTTGGCATTTACACCCCACTTTTCTTGTTTTTATTTTTTGTGGAAGGGATTAGTTTTTTTAGAATTTTGCCCGGGCAGTGGCCTTGTTCGGCCTGCTCTTCTCGTCTTTCAGCTGCCAAGGCATTGTTAAGGTGCACACCGGACCTCTGAGTTTTTCGTCCTTTTCCGAGAAGATTAGGAGCTCGATCCTACCTACCATAGGATCAGGGACAGGAATTTTTTCCCCTGAAAAAAAGAAAATCCAGCATGCCTGCACCGACCGGGGGTCGAACCCGGTACCTTTGGCATGAGAAGCAAGCACCTTGCCTCTAAGACCATCGTGTCCCCCTATGAGAAGTAAAATAATACCCAGGATACAATAAATACTTTCCACATGGCCGGCAGTGTAGCTTGTGTTGCTAGACAAGGGACACCTTGCTCCAAAGAGAGAATTCTGCTGTATGTAAAAGCAATCAGAAAAAAAACACGTGTTCCTTGCGGGTAAACAAAGAATATAATAATCTGATCCAGCAATTCCTGGGATGTGGGATTGAAAATAGGTAGAACAACAACAAAAAATGAAGACGTTAGAAAAAATATAATTGTATTTTGTACCTTTTTTTATGGTTATAGGTCAAAAGGCAGGGAAGAATGCGTATAAGAAAGCTAGGAGACAATTTTGCATGATTTACATCGTGATACAAAATGTTCCTACAATTCATTTCAAAAATCACATACCTGTCCCGCTCAATCAGACGGCGGCTACTTTGCGCACACATGAAAACATTCTTTCGCTTGCAGCACTTGAAGGGTTTTTGACGTTCCCATTTCCGTGCACATGAAAACCCAGCTTTATGCTCTAGCTCAGTCATAGACAACCTTTAATCATACCCTGTGGGCCTGACCTAAAAAGCCAGGCCTAAAAACTGTTAGGCCGCAGACGGTCGGACACTCTCAGCTCATATTAAAGCACTTAACTATGAATTGAATTGGTCTTGGTTTGTAAAGAAGAAATTCTTGTTTGATTTTGGTGGGGGGGGGGGGGGGGAGGGGGGGAGAGGGAGAGGGTGCATATTATATAGTATGTGGGTAACTTTGTCAATTTTTTTTTCAATAGGTCTATGGCCGGTGTGTGAGGAAATTTCTAATCAGTGTGTGTGTGGGGGGGGGGGGGGGGGATTTCATTTTTTGTCCATTGATTGCCCATGTCTGCTCTAGAGCCTTCTTATCGGTGTAGTTTATTACAAATAAAATTATGGCGATATAAAGGTTAACAAATGATTTAAAGGCCAGCATTTGCCATGTCAGTGCTCATGGGGCTTGGGTGGTTATTAATAATGATAATTAATAGTAATTGGGTACATTTACATAGCTGCAGTCTCCACTACGTGGACCCAAAGCGCTTTACAGTGAAATAATTCTCTCTCTCTCTCTCTCTCTCCAGTCTCTACGACGTGGACCAAAGGCGCTTTATAGTGAAATTACTCTCTCTCTCTCTCTCTCTCTGTCTCGCTGTCTGTCTCTCTCTCCCTCTCCCCCCCCCTCTCTCTCTCTCTCTCTCTCTCTCTCTCTCTCTCTCTCTCTCTCTCTCTCTCTCTCTCTCTCTCTCTCTCTCTCTCTCTCATACAAGACTAATTCAAGCTCTGTTTTGAATTTCTCCAATGAAGAAATATTTTCTCTCCGTCTTTCGGGTAGAGCGGTAGATTATTCCATACATTTGGGCCAGAACAAGAAAAGCGGTCCCCACACTTCTTTAACGAACATTGCGGTTCCCAAAATTAGGTTTTAATATTCGGACAGCCGATTTCTGGATTAATAATCAATTCAAATAAGATGGAATTGTGTCTTTGAAACACGTATGACTTACAGTTACAGAATACTGAAACAAAACAAAATAATAAGTGTGTACAGTTGACTAGGTTAAATAAAATACATTTTGTTGTTGTTGCAATTTAGTTCTTGTCATAATACATGTAATAACATTGGGCATAGAACTAAACGACACGGTTGTCCACAACAATGATGTAGTACGAGAGAGAGAGAAGGAGGAGGGCGAGTTATGAGTTTGGATTTCACGGCGCGTCGGCGCGATAGCGGTCACATTGCGCCTGTCACAATCTATTTGGGTACTCTATCCATGTTTGGTATTCAGAGCTTCTAGCTAGATTTCACAAACAGAATTAAATGGTTCCCTACTGGTTTTATTACATTAGTAAAATACTCAAAACCTGTTTTATATAATTATTTGAAAAGAGTTTTGTAAATGTGTATAAAAGTTTTCAGATTAAGTTGTAGAAGGGACTAAGACGGGCTGTGTGATTACGCTAGAAAGTAATTCTCTCATGGATCAGCAGGCATAGTGCCTTCTTCGGATATGCATGAATCTACACATTCAATCAAAAGTATGCTTTATTGACAGGGGGCGGGTGTATATTGGTGCAATATTTTCCACCTGGTGGCGCCTTATTTAACCTAACCCCTCCTTTTATTTTGACCAAATCAGGAACACGGGCTTGTGTAGGCAAGTGTGTGTTATCAACTGCTTTTCTTTTAGATAATGCCAGATTTCGAACGTTTACTTCAGGCAAGTTCTGAATTTTATCTTAATATTCTTCATGCTTTTCCTTCTGACCCCCATCTAGATTTTGTCGGGTATTTTCCATATTGTTGTTTGTGCCTTTTTGCCTTTTCGAAAAAATGAGAGGATTGAAAGTTAGAAGAAGAGCGTAAAATCGGAGTTTTGCTCAATTCGCTTCCAATTCGAAAATGCCCACAAAAAATTAGCCTTGCGACATTTAATATGGAAAGTCAAAATTGGGCAAAAAGAAAGGGTTGTATGTTACGAAACCCCGCGTGAGAAATAAAACCCAAACAATACAAAGCAAACTAAAGAGGAGACAGAAAATACACAAAATTTTCGGCTTTCGCCGTTTTCAAGTGAAAAAAATCGAACAATAAAAGACTTCAACAGGAACGAAGCGAAACAGTTTACTTAGCTGCGAGTTCTTGCTTCGTTAGCAGCACCAAAGCACGTCCGTCCGCCAAATGCATAATAAAACTAGAAATGAAAGAACAACTTTCATAACAAAACGTAAAAATCGGCAAAATGTTGCATACAACAATAATTATGGCAAATACCCCTAAACATCATCTCATTTGCCGCCACAGTGTTCCTTGGTGATATGAGATCAAACGCCGTATCCCCAGCAGTCACTTCGCACGGAACAGTCGGAGAGCTCACAAGTGGGGTTTATTCTTGCTGGATCTTACTTGAACAGCCACAGGAGATAAGAATCTCGAATTTCTTCACAGTTAGACTTCAGTGTTATCCTTCTCCGAACGTCGCCAAAAACTGTGCATGGCTTCCGTCCTGGTGTAATCAATTAAGACACTACACTCCTAAGGAATAATTTTTCAGGCTATCTCTTTTAAAAACTGTGTGAGACCCCGGAACGTACTAGTACTAGTAGGGTTGATTAAATATAACATGATGTAAATCTGTCTTATCTTGGTCTCTGGCTGTCCGTCTTTTTGTTTGTCTGTCTGTGCGTCTGTTTCTCTTTCTCCACCCCCCGCCCCCCCCCCCCCGACTGTCTGTCTCCCTCTTTTTCCCCCGTATGTCTCTCTCTTTCTCTCTCTCTCTCTCTCTCTCTCTCTTTCTCTCTCTCTCTCTCTCTCTCTCTTTCTGCATGTGTGTGTGCGTGTTTGTCATTACCATTTTATCAACAATGTCACTGGTGGTCAGTCTGAAGCAAATTGAGTGGACACCACAGACCAGGGATAAGTATATTAATATTTATCTATGGTGGACACTGAGACCACTGCCCAGTCTGATTCAGCAGTTGGAATAATTTAGTTCTCATGATTATTTAACAAGAATTATTTCCGGCAGGCCATATTGAACTGTTAAGGAAAGGATGATAATCTTGTCTGAGGAGTTGATTGACAACAGAAAGTTAGTAACATAACGCCCGAACGCAGTGAGGGACATTTGATATGATTTATTGATGCAGCTTTGTCGGGAGAGAACACGCACAAAAAAAGTCTGTTATCTCGGCAACACTTTCTGGCCAGTGTGAGAGGGTGGGGACAGTGGCGTAGCGTAATTTCCAGCGTCCGGGGCAAAGCAAGTATTGTGCCCCCTGATCCGTGCGTGGTCGGTTAGCTCTCCCTGAATAGTGAGTCCCTTCCACCAGTCCCAGTACTGAACCTGAACCTTCCCGCTTCCCAGGCACATGCATTTTAAGAAAACACTGATGTGGTTAAGTAAAATTAATGATAGTATACTCTAATTTATTTAAAATCACATTTGTGCAGGATTTGCAGTAACAGTATTGAAATTAATCTCTCTCAATTGACAGTATTGCTTGGTTACGCAGTCTTTCTTGACTCATTGTAGATCTCTGATAATTATGTTTTGATTAATTTATGTCTTGAGAAACTTCTTTCACAACGGACAGTTGAAAAGGTGATTGTTCTGAAATAATTTTACGCCCTTAAAAATGTTGCGCTCGAGTCAACCGCCCCTCTGGTCGCGCCGCACGCTGCACCACCGGGTGGGGAATGGTTTGGGAGCGGGTGAGGGGAAGCCAGGGGGTGAGGGTACGTGAAATAATTATAATAACGTGTTTATTTACTGGTGCTCAAGACGGCGTACTATACTGTATCTTGGCAGGCACTGAAGTTTGCAAGGTCTGACCTTGAAGCTTTTATCTGGAACGGTATTTTTTTAAAAATGTTAAACCAGTTTGTTGAACACGGGATGCAATCAGCAAGGGAAAGCACTCGTGACTACACGATCGTGTGTCTTGGGTGACCTATTGGGGTTGAGGAAAGCATTGAATTCGGCCTCTTGATAAAATAACGTTCAGGGTTTCCCTTTGTTTGCCTTTCATGACTGTATTGATTTTACTTAAGATAAGTTTTATTTACTTCCTGAAATATTGGTAAAGAAGTGTGTTCATGACGTAAGCTGCTTATTTCTCTGTACAAATCCCCCTCCCAGTTTCTCCTAGATCCTTCACATGTACAAAAACGTGTGTTGTTTATTTGTTGGTTCACCGTAAGATGTAAGCGGTTCTCCCTTTTCTCTTCACTCCCACCCCCGCCACCCCCCGGGGGAATCATTGTCCCAACCCTTGCAGAAACAACAACAACAACAACAACAACACATTGAATTAAAGCGGCTATGTCTTTTGAAAATCGTAACATGTTTATCAAGCCACCTATGTGTTGGATAAACTACGAGTGGGTAATGTGGTTACTGCGTGGGTTCAATAGTAACTCCCTTAAGGATACACAGGATTAACAAACACAGGGTTCTGCTGGCAATCTTATTTATTCAAAAAGCCTAACAACGGTATCACTACCAAACAAAAAAAAGGAAAAGAAAAAGAAGCCCAACAAAAGAAGCCCAACCAGCCATAAGCTGGAACAAGAGAAAAAGACAAAAATATGATTAGGATATAATGACAACATTAATCAAGCAATCAATGGTGGACATATATAGTGATAGTATTAAGTATTAAATCAAACAACAACAACATAATATAGAATTTAAGCAATAACCAACTGGATATGTATGCATGGAATAAAATAGCGCTAAGGTTAATGAATAACAACTACAAGAGGCTATATCATATACACAAGGAGTTTCCTAGTACACTGGCAACATAAACTAATTAATGTACTAATCAAAGTATGAAGGACATAACAAATGAAGGGGCAAGAACACAATAGTTTCGCTCCACTGAGCCGGTGTACAGCACATCCAGAGTGGCCATTCCATAAAATAATAACGCAGTGGCCAACATGGCCCACTGGCCGTCCATAACACAGACGCATCCCAATGCAGGCCATCCTCATAGGCCCACTCCCATTATTAGTACTAACCCGCCCCAGGGCTATTGTATTGGTTACCTCCCTTCCCAATCGATACTGAAGGGTCATGCCCTTTGACCTTAGCCGCGGAGCTATGCCGCCAGGCTAACATGTGTATGACACACCACTAGATACATAAAGTAATGTGTACATTCCTTAAAATGAAACTGTCCTTCACACACTGACGAAACTCATAGAAGCATAATACATCTGGATAACTATAATACATGCACATGATATATATATATATGTCGGCAAGACTCATTGCAACATGTGTAGACTCATTGAAACATTGTTCATCCACCGCCGCACATAGGACATTCCTGGGGCTCACACATGCACTGGAACATTGTTCATCCACCGCCGCACATAGGACAATCCTGGGGCTCACACATGTGAGGCCCAACTAATATTATACATCTCCAATACATGTAATTAATTACACATCTTAAACACTAAACACGCAATCACAATCACACTGCTCTCTATAGCATAGTGGTACTGGCAAGGTACACAAATACCCGTAATACAATCAAGTGTATAATGCCGCTCGCTATAACATAAGTCATCCACATCAACATGTCAGGAAATCCTCACTGCCTACCACAACAAGGCAATGCTACACATACACTATATATATGCACACAAGCAAATCGTGATAGCTTGGTTAGCGAGCCATCATTATCATCTAGCACCGCAAACGTTAACTTTGACAATAAAGTCACAATATCAAGACACTGCGCTGCATCGCGCATCCCACACGTCCAATGACAATGGCAATTACCGTTGAGCCGGACTCATAATAGTCTCTGTAGATCAGCATTCTCTACGTGGCATCCAAGAAAAGGGGGGGGGGGGTGCGCAAATTAAAGTCACTTCTAATATAATAGTCTCCAACTTACCCAAAGTTTCTCCGGGTCCTGTGCTACCGCTACATGCCTTATGGGGCGGGGTGGCGATGGCAAGCGTCGGCTCTGTCTCTGCGTCTATGATGGAGTGTCTTGACCACTCGAACCGCATCTTATTTATTAGCCCGCGCGGACGTCCGAGAGAGCTATTACGTAGCCCGTGTTGCACAAGGGAAAGGCTCGGACATGGAGTCCAGCCCGACAACATAACCGGTTAGGGTCCTAACACAATCGAATTTACAGTACGGTTAAAAGGGTGCACACAAAAGTCAATTAGGTATCCCAGTAAACTGCAGAAATTACTCTAACGACCCCTCCAGCAATAATTGAATAAATTTGACCCAGGTTGGATTTATCGGGGATAACATGCGTCTAACTCGTGGTTTACTTTAAATCCGAGATCCTCTTATTAATTATTTCAATAGGATATGTGCATCAAAGTACAACAAAATTGGTACCATTATAAAGTAGAAACTTGCTGCTAAAATTCTAACTGACTACTTATACCAGAAACCCGGTAATAGTTTTAATATAAATTTTCAAAGTGTCAGGACTAACAACATTCGACAATTTTGTGCGGGATACTTTCGTCCATTAATACGACGTATCTCCATTGATAACAAACGTTATCATGAGTACCTATTTTGTACCGATAGGGTATTGTCTACTCTCAAAAATGAATTCGGGTTCCCGTCTTTCTGTCGGTGGATAACAACGAGTGAGCGAGTTGTAAGAAACTCAAAGCCATGATATAAGAGTTGGAAGCCCGGTACATTTCCAACTGACCAATCAAAATGCGCGCTTTTCACCGTGATGTGAATAACGGGTCCCGCGCTAGTATTACAAGGGAAATAATCCAATTAATGGTACTCGGCCAAGTGTCCCTAAACTACTATGAGTGGCCGTCCCTCACTCACGCACTAGAGCTACCATGAAAGCACATTAAAAATAAAAAGTCGTTCATCCTCTCACATTCTCCCCTGCTAAGTCACGTAGTCCCTTACGTGACACATACATCAATTCAAAGGTTTACAAAAGACCACTGAAGGTATAATCAAACTCTAAGGGGCTATGATACCATCACTTAGGGTAGAACAATTGCAAAATACACACAGTGAACCGAAGTACAACAATGGTCCATCCTCTTTATAACTACTAACAGGTGGCGTGAACCGGCTAAGTTACTACTGGCATCCTGAAGATGTACACAACAGTCTCAGCTCTGGCTGTAGTAAGTTACATCATATGGACAAAACAACAGGTCCCAGACCTGCAACGGTGGTCCCAGACCACTATCAGGGTTAACGTAGGATCGAACAGTACAAAAAAATACAATATGCTATAAGGGCACTAGGGCAATGAAAAAGGTAAGGTCGACATAGGCATAAAAGTAATTGTAATTAAGCTGTGGAGAAAGCCAACATGGGCATACTCTCTAACTTAAAATCTTGAGGCGGAGCTCCCTTGGATTCGGTGGTCTATCATCTGGCCTGATGGAAACTCGGCGGGGTCTTGATGGGTGCGCTCCCCTGCTCTTTCTGCACTCACAGTCAATGTCTAATGTTAATCACTAATAAGAGTCAGAGGTCCAATCTCTGGGGTTGTCTGTGTGGGCGGCTGGACCGTCGCACAGGAGGTAGGCGCGGGGAAGTTGTCATCCCAGGTTGAGGGTCCGGTCGGGCTGCAGGTGGCTGGCAAGGGTGGTGAGCCGGGAAGTACCAGACATCGGTCGACGCAGGCAGTGGAGGCGGGTGCTGTGGATGTGTGTTGACCACTGGGGGGTGAAATAACCGCAAGAGGTCTCCGTTGACCGCAGAGGCATCTCCATCTGGGTTTCTGATGGTAAAGTAACCACCATGCGGCGGGGGAACAGACAGGACGGTGTGCACAGGACCGGGATACAGGTCCTGAATCTTGAGTTGATGTTGGAGGGCGTTGGTCTTCGTGGCTCCATGGTTCCTATGGGGTGGGGCAGGGGTTGGCTGGCTGGCCGGGCTTCAAACTAAAAATTTCCATGGCTGGGCTTTCTACACTACAAACTAACCCTTCTGTGTATCCCACTTCTGACACCAGAAAATGTTGGATGAACTAATGGGTGGGTAATGTGGTTACTGCGTGGGTTCAATAGTAACTCCCTTAAGGATACACAGGATTAACAAACACAGGGTTCTGCTGGCAATCTTATTTATTCAAAAAGCCTAACAACGGTATCACTACCAAACAAAAAAAAGGAAAAGAAAAAGAAGCCCAACAAAAGAAGCCCAACCAGCCATAAGCTGGAACAAGAGAAAAAGACAAAAATATGATTAGGATATAATGACAACATTAATCAAGCAATCAATGGTGGACATATATAGTGATAGTATTAAGTATTAAATCAAACAACAACAACATAATATAGAATTTAAGCAATAACCAACTGGATATGTATGCATGGAATAAAATAGCGCTAAGGTTAATGAATAACAACTACAAGAGGCTATATCATATACACAAGGAGTTTCCTAGTACACTGGCAACATAAACTAATTAATGTACTAATCAAAGTATGAAGGACATAACAAATGAAGGGGCAAGAACACAATAGTTTCGCTCCACTGAGCCGGTGTACAGCACATCCAGAGTGGCCATTCCATAAAATAATAACGCAGTGGCCAACATGGCCCACTGGCCGTCCATAACACAGACGCATCCCAATGCAGGCCATCCTCATAGGCCCACTCCCATTATTAGTACTAACCCGCCCCAGGGCTATTGTATTGGTTACCTCCCTTCCCAATCGATACTGAAGGGTCATGCCCTTTGACCTTAGCCGCGGAGCTATGCCGCCAGGCTAACATGTGTATGACACACCACTAGATACATAAAGTAATGTGTACATTCCTTAAAATGAAACTGTCCTTCACACACTGACGAAACTCATAGAAGCATAATACATCTGGATAACTATAATACATGCACATGATATATATATATATGTCGGCAAGACTCATTGCAACATGTGTAGACTCATTGAAACATTGTTCATCCACCGCCGCACATAGGACATTCCTGGGGCTCACACATGCACTGGAACATTGTTCATCCACCGCCGCACATAGGACAATCCTGGGGCTCACACATGTGAGGCCCAACTAATATTATACATCTCCAATACATGTAATTAATTACACATCTTAAACACTAAACACGCAATCACAATCACACTGCTCTCTATAGCATAGTGGTACTGGCAAGGTACACAAATACCCGTAATACAATCAAGTGTATAATGCCGCTCGCTATAACATAAGTCATCCACATCAACATGTCAGGAAATCCTCACTGCCTACCACAACAAGGCAATGCTACACATACACTATATATATGCACACAAGCAAATCGTGATAGCTTGGTTAGCGAGCCATCATTATCATCTAGCACCGCAAACGTTAACTTTGACAATAAAGTCACAATATCAAGACACTGCGCTGCATCGCGCATCCCACACGTCCAATGACAATGGCAATTACCGTTGAGCCGGACTCATAATAGTCTCTGTAGATCAGCATTCTCTACGTGGCATCCAAGAAAAGGGGGGGGGGGGGTGCGCAAATTAAAGTCACTTCTAATATAATAGTCTCCAACTTACCCAAAGTTTCTCCGGGTCCTGTGCTACCGCTACATGCCTTATGGGGCGGGGTGGCGATGGCAAGCGTCGGCTCTGTCTCTGCGTCTATGATGGAGTGTCTTGACCACTCGAACCGCATCTTATTTATTAGCCCGCGCGGACGTCCGAGAGAGCTATTACGTAGCCCGTGTTGCACAAGGGAAAGGCTCGGACATGGAGTCCAGCCCGACAACATAACCGGTTAGGGTCCTAACACAATCGAATTTACAGTACGGTTAAAAGGGTGCACACAAAAGTCAATTAGGTATCCCAGTAAACTGCAGAAATTACTCTAACGACCCCTCCAGCAATAATTGAATAAATTTGACCCAGGTTGGATTTATCGGGGATAACATGCGTCTAACTCGTGGTTTACTTTAAATCCGAGATCCTCTTATTAATTATTTCAATAGGATATGTGCATCAAAGTACAACAAAATTGGTACCATTATAAAGTAGAAACTTGCTGCTAAAATTCTAACTGACTACTTATACCAGAAACCCGGTAATAGTTTTAATATAAATTTTCAAAGTGTCAGGACTAACAACATTCGACAATTTTGTGCGGGATACTTTCGTCCATTAATACGACGTATCTCCATTGATAACAAACGTTATCATGAGTACCTATTTTGTACCGATAGGGTATTGTCTACTCTCAAAAATGAATTCGGGTTCCCGTCTTTCTGTCGGTGGATAACAACGAGTGAGCGAGTTGTAAGAAACTCAAAGCCATGATATAAGAGTTGGAAGCCCGGTACATTTCCAACTGACCAATCAAAATGCGCGCTTTTCACCGTGATGTGAATAACGGGTCCCGCGCTAGTATTACAAGGGAAATAATCCAATTAATGGTACTCGGCCAAGTGTCCCTAAACTACTATGAGTGGCCGTCCCTCACTCACGCACTAGAGCTACCATGAAAGCACATTAAAAATAAAAAGTCGTTCATCCTCTCACATATGTATGAGGAAAGTATGGGCAGATCTGGTTTTATCGAATTATATAAGAGACAGACAGACAGAAAGGGGGGGGGCGAAAAGAGAGAGAGAGACGAAACGGGAGAGGGAGAGGGAACATGTTTATCCGAGCAATGCGGGATGGCTCAGCTAGTTATAATAATCATGCAAATGATCTCGTTTGTATGAATATTTGTGAAGACTTCTAAACTGCATACGCCTGAACTGAAATGTTAAGAAAGACTCACAAAGGTGGGGCATTGTCACTTGATCTTTGGCATTTATCATATCGTGTATCTCTCTACTCCGGTCAAGCCAACAATAAAATTTCTCCACAGAACAAGAATCACAAAAACGGCTTACGTAATAAATGTGCAATGATTGGCGTTGCATTAGGGGACGTTCAAATATAATCTTACTCCTCGGGGCGGGGGGGGGGGGTTGACTCCTGTAAGAAAAGTGTAAGAAAGGAGGAGGGGGGGGGTCTTGAACCAATGTAATATTACACTTTTGTGAGGTGAGAATATAAAAATGAATAAAACATTTAGAGGAGAAAGAGCAGGAACAAGACCCGGATTTTCAAGATAGCTCAGCAGATGCCCCTGTTAATATCTTTGACATTTATATGATGAAAAACCCCTTTGTTGATGATAACTAATTTAAGGCAAATTTGACATTGACTTTGACATGAGTCTCATTTTTCCCTCATTTGTAAGAAAGAGTACGTGTGCAATGTATAATTATTACATGTATTATTGTAATATTACGGGATGGAGGGGGGGGGTAAGAAGGGGATTTGGGGGGGGGGGGTCAAAAAGTCCCCCAAAAAGGTGTAAGATTATATTTGAACGTCCCTTTACAGCTTTTCTTTCAAAACCTCTGGCTGTCAGAGAAGCCTGCAGATCCGGCTTGTGCACTCCCCATCTCTTGCTTACATGAACTTTTTTGTTGCTGTTGGAATTATAACATTAACCACTTATGGACATTATTATCATAGTTATGTTTTGTGTTATTTTTTTCCCCTGATCATTTCTTCTCAGTCAGTCCAGAACATACCTGCTGGGTGTTATCGCGTGCTCCAGCGAAACGCAGAAACTGAGTTGAATAATATTATGCACTAAACTTTCCTTCCAAATTCAAATCTAGTGCTTCAACCCCTAGGTCGCGCACCCATATGTCATTCATAGTGTCACCGCATTCACTGCACTGCCTCATCTTTCTTATCAAAGATGAGCGTGAATATATACAATCAGAAAGACTTAGTGTTTCTTTCAAGCTAACACAGACATGACGATTCAAGCATGTGTCGAACGTCACACGCCTACTACTGGTGGAAAAAATGTACAGCCTGATCGTCAATGTGTATAATATTTTAAATACTTTATACGTTGCCGTCTCCTTTTCGGTGTACTATAATCCGAATAATTTCATATATTATAATATATGTTAATTTTTCTTTGCAAGGTACAGTATGCTGTAAACGACATACAATACCTCACAGTCCCTCTCCCCCGCCAGCCCACGCCAGCCCATGCCGAGCAGTGGCGATCGTTCATGCTTTGTGCTTACTGCCCTTACAGGCTTGAGAAGAAGCAGGCTAAGGCAGCATTTTTTGTTTTTGCTATATAGGCTAGTAAATCTATGAAAAATATTACTGACAACCTAGACAAAATGGCAACATAATGTCTGATTGCAGATTCGTGCAGGATTAGGTTCCCTGTAAAGCATATCAAAAATCCCCCCTAGGTCCGAATATTCCTTGACCTATTTTAAGTATCATATTTCATAATCATCATAATTACTAAGGATTATATAGGAAAATACTAGGTTAACTCGGAAAAACAGCCGTAATGCGGCAAAAGATCATGCTTTCTGACTTCTAACAATTAAATTCTTTTTAATGTGACAGAACGCTCCGGCAAACACAAAGACAACCATACATTCTGGTATCATATTTCATAATTAATTATTGATAATACAAAGAATTATGTAAGAAATTTAATGGTTCGGGAAAACGGCTCCAAATGGACATACTGGGCTTTGATTGGTAACATGTAAAACACTTACATTTTGAAAGTGACATATGAATGACATGATTACCCGGACACACAAACCAACATACAAAACTTAGTAATCAGACAATGCTAGAATCAGAAGTTTACGAAGGGTGGTGGGGAAACATTTTTCAATGTATGATAAGATAGTAGCACTACATCGTCGTTGGCCGAACGTAGTACAGTGTAAGATACATCACAGACATGTGCACTAACTTGTGCACATGTACGCGTGCACACACAAAGGGAAGACTGTTAGTATTATCAAGGAATATTATTATTTTATTTAACCTCGGCTTTGTCATCCAACTCTAGGCTGGTAAATCTATGAAACATATTCATGATAACCTGGACAAAATTTGCAAAACTTACTTGCAAGACACCCCCCCCCCCTCCCCCCTCACTTTTCCCTCACCCAAGACTGGTTACAATAGATTTAGCTTCTTTAGTACTGGGCTCCGATGTTGTGATAAGTTTTGCTTGACAGAAGATGGTTGATTAAATGTTACAATTGGAAAGACTGGCCTGGCTTTGCCCTGCTCGGCAACGAAAAGGAGCGAGGAATTGATGCAGGTTGAATAATTGGGATCAATGTCGATGAGGAGTAATTAATGCTATAGAAGATACCCCTACAAGTTCCCCTTCATTGCGGGTGGCCCGCATGAATCCAGATCACTGTGGTCTGGAACTTCTCAAGAACCATGTCAATGGTAGAAATTGGATCATCTTATGTAGGAAGGGGTTTGTACTGGGTGGAACGCCTTTCTTTTTCTCTGGCTTGTAGAATCTAATGTTAATACTGCCAATGGCAGTAATTTCCTTAGCTGACACTCCGTGCTTCCTTGCATTTGTCTGATTGAATGGAAAGGCGGGTGTTGTTGCATCAAGAATGTCCATGCCATGTAAGGTCCCACAGCCATCAGTCGTTAGAATGTTGTAGTCAACGTTGTCTGCTAAAAATTCCACCGAGGTTTCTTGTCGTAACTGTGGTACCCCAGTCCCTATTGCAACAGCAGCACAGGTCCCATAGCTCTTGACTTCTGAATCGGATGATGAAAACCTAATTTATTCAGGATGTCAATCAGGAATCGAGAGCCGATTTGATGGTGCGCCTGGATGCCCAGCCCAAACTGTAGTGGATGCATAAGTGCCCTTGGTCGCATGGCTTGCATCAGTGCTTGCACTGTTGATGAAGGCTTGATCTCACCTTCAGTATCCACCAACAATTCTCTGAGGAACAATGATAGAGACTCTGACACAAATGCAGAGTTTTTCTGTGGGCTTGGAATTTCGCAAGGACAGTGTAATCAGAGGTGAGGGATCGTCAGTTTGTTTGAGGGCAGAACTTTAATGTCTGCGTTAAGGTGCTGTGCTGCATTATTTATTCCATTGAGTTTCTGAGTGTCTGAGTCTGTTTTCACTTGCTGGACGTGAAATTCATACAGAATTGACGACGTTGTCTTTCTTTGAGCAACAACGGCACTCTTTCCATCAGTCTCTGAAATAAAGACTTGATTACCATAATGTTCTATCAATCTTCTTCATGTTTTCACTGAGAGTGACTCAGTAATGCATTCTGCCATCACTGAAACCAGATCGGCAATGGTCGGTTGCTCCTCACCATTTTTTAAAGAAAAACTTGTCCAATACTTGTGTGAAAGTAGCAGTTTTCGTCGCCCTGCGCTGTCCCTACTTTCGCTTTCTCCGCCAAGCACTAAAGGAATTTTTGTTCCGGTGCCGAAGCTTACACTACACTGCTGATGGTACAATGCGTCTTGAGGTTGTAGGTCTCTTCTGAATTCTACACATCAGGGCACTGACTGCGACCAGGCATCACTTCCTTCCGTGCATAGTTTCAGTATGTCATCAAAAAACTTGTTTTCAATTCTGACAGGTAAAACTTCAAAAGAACTGCGGCGGCATCCTTTTGTTTGAACTGCTTTGCTACACAGCAGACAGTCCTTTCTGGAGTCAAATGAAGACTCGGGGCGCAGTATGCGAGATACTGGTGTTCCATCGTGAACCTCATTCCTTCTGACAGCAGACTCTATTGCTCTTGGAGATGTATATCTTTCAGGCCTGCTGTAGTTCTAATTTGGTCACCACCCTTTTGGCTAGTTCTTCTGATGCTTTCAGCCTCTTTTGCACCAATATCAATAATGCAGACATCCTCGAGAGCGACCGCTCCACAAATGGCACCAGTATCCATGATATTTGAACCAAGCGTGGAGCAAAAGCCGAAAGCATTATCATTAATCATTTACGTTTTAGTTCAAAAATAAAATATCAGTACTGTACAACCTAACCAGTGTACATGAGGAACGAAGCGAAAACTCCTTTGCTTTATTTTATATGAGGACACGGTGTTCCATACTTTTTTCTTTCTGCTAAGGAAATTGCTTGGACTGTAATTTGACAAAAGAATGCAACTAGGGCAAAGATCTTAAAATTAAGATCTTTGAACTAGGGTCAAATTCTCCTGCACAACAGTGTCTCGAAATTTTTATTGCATTTTTTAACATGTTGGCAGCTAGCTCTTGTATTTATTGTTTTGCAAGGGCTGTGAGTAACAATGGGAAGTGTAGCTGCAATTGGGGTAATGGAGTGGCGGTGATACCCGCCGATGAATAGGCTTTTGTTCATTTCTGACGCACGATCTTAGAATCCTGACAAGATAATGGGGGTAAATTTCCTATTAGGGGTTATCCTCGGGGTCACACAGTTCTTCGGAGACAAAATCCAACTATAAACTCTTTGAATCCAACAAAAAGAATGAAGTATGGGACGCCAGTTGGGCATAGCAGAATATTATGAAAATTTAATATTTTCAATAATTTTTTTGAAGGTGGTTAGGATGCTCTGGTGAGGGGGGACTTTTAATATGTTATTCAGGAACATTTTCTGAATCCAACTGTGCTGAAAACAATTATGTTGCAATTTTGTCTAGGTCAAATCATATCTTGCCTAGACTAACCCTCGTCCCACACTGCGTGAACTCGTCCACGTAACGACCAGCGTATGGATAGCCGGTGGCCAGACAGGCGTTCGCCTGCATGTTGCCGTTAACCTCAGCGGTCAGGTTAATCAGGTCATTTTGAACACGTGCATCGTGTTCACTTTAGTACACTACAAAAAACATAATCTGGATAAGCCCGGAGTGAACCCTATAATAATTATTTGGATAAAGTACTTGTGATGAGATGTATTGAGGATATTGTTGCATAGAAGAGAAGGCCCATAATAAAGAATTTTCTACATTTACATGTCTTTTAAAAACTTTTTTTTCCCAAGAGGTCTGCCCTTTCTTGTCCCCAAGTTAGGCCATAAATAGAATAGGTGGATAAATTATTTATTAAGCCAGGTACTTAACTTGTATTAACTGCATGGTGTCATCATGACATTCCTTTCTCCCTCCTCCACCGTTGTAAAGCTCAATCTGCATTATGTTTATTTACTTAGCACAACCTTCTCAATGACTTTGACAAGAGATTTGATTTCCAGCTCCAGTACATACGTGTATCTCAGCGCAACAGAATATCTCTCTAGTTACCACATCAAATAAGACAACCAACCAACAACAAAGTCAATCGGATGACAAAGATACCAACAGATACCCTTGTGCAGCATTAATCATTATGCATAGAGCAACTGGCATTTAAAGTCTAAAGTTTCCCTTTGATTTTCCCTAGTTCAAAGTTCTCACCTGCCAGAACTATTACATGAGTATGACAAATGGTACATTTCATCGGACGTGACCACTTTGTTAGATGTATGTGACTATGTCCTAGGGGTGACAGGATAAATAAAATTAACAACCGGAATGGGCGTAAGAAAACGATCAGTGGGAAGAACCAAGTAAAGAAATAGAAGACGGGGAGGTGCCATGCCACAAAAGTGGTCTGGCACTGAACGAAGGTTACAATATGAGGCGCAATAATGTGGCCCCGCGTGCTTCCCGGTTCGAGGCGCTAGGCCGCCATAGTGGCCTTGCGCAGGTTTAGGGCTAATAACGAAATCCAGGTATTCATGCACTCTAGTGACAAGGCGTATGCACTTTTAGACATGAAGTGTTAGGGAACTTATATTGAAACTGTGAACTTCATGCTTGGCTTAACTGGCTTGAAAACTACAGTTTGTTCACATTGGGGGGAAGGAATCTTTTTTTTTTTTTCTTTATTGACACAAAGGCACCGCTAGTGTGATTGGCAACCTTGGGACGTCTTGGCCAGTGTGAGGCTATGATGCACGAATGGAACAAACTGCTTTATAGTTATACATAGTATGGAGGTTTAATGTACGCTAGTGAAACGGGCTAGAATAATTTAAGTAGATCAGCTTTGTCTCTGTGGTGCGCCTGTCAGTCTCATGGCTAAGATTTGGCATTTTGAGGTGATGGTATTCGTAATTTTGATTTTATACGGGCTATAAAATCAAAGGAAAATCAAGAAACCAAAACTTTCAAATATTTTAAATCACAATTTCTGAAGTTTATCCTGGAAAATGTTTTATACTGATGATAAGAAAGCTGATTAGATGTACTTGGATGGGATATGGGCAGCCAATTACGAGTCATCCGTGGTTATCATGTTATTGACTGGTTTAGCCAGACTTCTCAGTTCTAATTGGGACAATACAATGATAACCACCCATAGCATTAAATACCCCATTCTCTTTACTAATAAGAATGTAAAGTTGTGAAAAATATAAACTTCCCTTTCTCCCCTTCACCTTTCTTTTTTTCTCACATTAATAATATCACTATCAATGAAACATAGCAATAATAATATTAATAAAATATCATAAACATTTCATGCACCACGAATCTCTCTCTCTCTCTCTCTCTCTCCTCTCTCTCTCTCTCTCCCTCCCTCTCTCTCTCTCCCCCTCCTTCTCTCTCTCTCTCCCCCTCTCTCTCTCCCCCCCCCCTCTCTCTCTCTCCCCCTCTCTCTCTCTCTCAGATATCTGAAATGTTGCGGTAGTTGAAAGGTGCATTTTTGCTTTCAGTGTTTGTTTCTTTGTTGTTGTTTTTTAAGCCATAAAATCCCCCCCCCCCCCTTTTCCCAAATGGCACCAAAGCATGTCCCTCACCCACTCCCTGGTTACGCCGCTGAATGTAGGTCAAATTTCATGACGTCGTTTGTCATTATTTCAGAAATGAGCATGATGTTGCAACGAGACATTGTGGGGTCTAAGAGAATCTCCAGATTTGCCATGCCATGGTATTTGTTTCCATTCTTCATCAACATTTCGTTGATCTTCAGGTAATGCAGTCACTAGCAGTTTTGTTTGTTGTTGTTGTTTTTTAGAGAAATTCAGTGCAGTATGGTCACAAGGCACGAAAGTGCAATACATATACACAGTGAAGATAAAAATGACTGCAAGTCAAGATCATTTGAATTTGTCCATTTTGTGTGTGTGTGGCCAGATCTATTAGACGTGGTTTCACTTGTCCCACGGGAATTGCCCTCTTCACATTGTCTGGTATATCGTACCAACTCTGATTGTATAGATGTTGACCCTTTGTACATTAAAAACTTATAATAACAATTTTGGAGTACATCGCCACCCCCCAGTAGTATATATATATATTTTTAATGATCATTTTGTGGTCTATTTCAGAAAATGTCATTGTAGACATCACTGAAACAAAACAAAAAAAATTGTGCAATCAGTTACTAGCCAAGCCAAGCTTTACCACGACCCTTACATTTTCTTTAAACTTCACAGTGCAAGCGAAACTTTTTTTTTTTTTGGTCTCATAGCCCAAATTGTACTAGTTGAAAACTGACGGTAGTGTTGTTTGATAATAAATTGACGTTTGACATTGTGACTTTTCCTCAGCGCCACTCACATGTTGTGTACGAAGGTGTCGGCTGATGGCCTATCATCACTCACAGTCTTAAGCTGGCTTCTGTTTTCAGTTATTGCTGTTTCCTGTAAGTGGCTTTTAGAAACTTGTTACTGTGTCTCTTTTTTTTTTTTCAGAATCAGCAGGATCAAAAACTGTCTGTTGAACTGATTTGATGTTTTACATAGACTCATATTTCACACTAACTCCAATGAAACTGATTGTTTTTATTTGTTAGCTTGATTTTGAGTTCGCTTCTTTGCATTTTCTAATAAAAATGATAAGTAGACTAAATAATAAAACAATCATTTCCACAGAACTGAACTGTGCGAAACACTATTGTTCAACACATCGTGTACTTTAGCGTGTGGAGTATTATGCCATGAGTGCATACAAATCTTTTTCCCATGAACACACATTTTTGTGTTTCGCACAGTTTAGTAACATCGAAATGGTTTCTTAAGAATTTGGTCTTCTTATGATTTTTTTTTTACGTAGTGCAACAAAGCAGCTCAAAATCAGGCTCCAGTATAACCAAAAAAATCTGTTCCAATAGGTTTAGTGTGAAATATCAGTCTATGCTAAATTTCAAATAAACCCAACAGTCAGTTTTCGAGATATCAGTACTTATACTGACTCATTCTAAAGATACACCATTAGAATGATGATCAGATTTTTTTGTTTTTTTAAATTTTATTTTTTAGATATTTTAATGTGACTCACTCACCTGGTCATATTGTAGATAAGTCAGATTTGGTCATTTGGAGTCATATTGAATTCATATTGGATGTTTTATTTTTTCATTAAAAAAATCATTTTGTGTTTTATACACACACAGAAAAGATACCCAGGAATCATAATCAGCCAAAACCAATGTCTCTACTGTGTGACAATGAGCTAAATATGACACCACATGTCCAATTCTGTCTTAATTACGGGGTTACGTATTTGATCATATTGATGGATCATAATATTAATGTTGTCTTTGATGTTATTATTTTCTCATACATTTTGTGGAATTCAGTGTTGTTGTTATTGTCTTTAATGCTGTCAGATGATTACAAATGGGCATGGTCAAAGAGAGATTCAGTGTGGGGAAAAATTACTTTATTTACAGGGTTTCTAAAAAAAAATGCATACTTTGAATAATTTTAATACAAGTCAATTAAAACACATCCATGAAATTATGATTCAAATGAAAGAGGATAGATGTGTAATTACTTGTATTATTGCATGTTCAGACTGGTGAGGATTCTGGGCCAGACACTGGTGACAACCCAATTCAGTATAGTTGCAAACAACATAAAGCAATATTTTTTTGTGGACATCCATATCTAAATGCCTTGACTTTTCAGTGCTTTCATGTTTTTCTTCTTCTCTCTCTCTCTGTTTTTTTTTTTTTTAGCCCCAGCTTCTCTTGCTGTCAGTCAGATGTTACCAGACCCATCAATTGCTTTAGCCACAGGTGGTTTGTTGATCACAAGTGGGCTGTTGTGGTATACCCTTGGCTCCTTGTCCACTCCAGGGTTACACTTTTATATCTTATTTGGTAAGTTCATTTGGTTTTTCATACTGAGCTTAAACATGCCACAGGCCCTATTGTGAAACCACACAGATTTATTCACACAACTGCAGATGACAGGACTGTTTTGCCAAATGTTCAGTGAACTCGAAGGAATTTTATGTAGAATATTTCAAATTTTATTTACATTACTAGAAAAGTGAACTAAAGGAATATATTCTAAATAAAACAGTTTTTTCCCCTAACCTGTAAACGTATGCCATTCACATGTGTGCAGTTTAGTGAGATGCCAGTGACATTTTTTTTTTTTTTAAATCACAATGGTAACACAGAGACTGAGAAATATTTGATTGTTTCCTAGTCTCTTTTCTTTAGTCAGAGCACACTGCTTCATTGCATGCACACCATCATCATCATTAAGTGCCCTGCCAGGAGGTGTTGGCGATCATGACCCTCCATCTCTTGCAATCTTCCGTAGCCCTGATGACGTCGTTGGTGGTGTGCATTCCCAACCAAACCTTTAGGTGGTCCTGCATCTTTATGTGTTGTCATCCCCGGCTTCTTCTTCTATCGAATTTCCCTGTTGTTACCAAATGTTCTAGTCCTCGTCTTCTCATTACATGTCCAAAGAATGTTCCCTGTCTTTTTCTGACCTTGTTTAGGAGTGTCCTCTTTTCATCTGCTTGACTCAACACTTTTTCATTTGTCTTGCCTTGCACATATTGGAAGTTTAATTTCATGGGGAAAAAAATAAGTAAGAAATAACTGAAATTCTTGGAAGAGTGAGACTACAGGAGAACTTCAAAGATGAGAACCCTGGTGCAAAAAGTGTTTTGGACCTGACATCCTGACACTCCAAGGGCCAGGCTGTACCCAAATCATGAGTCTGAGTGTTTATTCTTATTGACATGTCAAATTATTATCAAACAACATTACAGTTGGAGTTTTCAGCTGACAGTTTGGGCTGCGATACAAAACAACAACAACAACAACCCAGTTTTGCTTGCACTGTGAATTTTGAGTGGCAGCTAGTAGCTTATACTTGTCTTGTATACCTTTGCATTCTAGTCCTGTGGATTCTAGTCCTTTTGGATTCTAGTCACCAATTTGTCACTTACTAAAGGCTTATGCTGAGCAGTTCCTGACAATTCAGTTTGTCAGGGACTGAGTAATTCTTTTTTACTTCATTTATTTACATCTTACCCTTTTTTTGTCTGTCAGTTGGTGCTGGAATTTCACTTTCATTTCAAGCCATATGTGTGTCCATTTCTCCGTATTTTATAAGGTAAGTTTGGCACGTACATTGCTGGCCCTATCATAAAACCACAGTTTTCCTATGTCCATTCCTTTAAATTTTGACTTTGACAATTTATTCTTTAAGTGAGCATTTCAAGACACTTCACTGTGGCTTTGTCATTCTATTTTTAGCAATTATTACCATAGCAAGATGGCGTGATACACTGACATAGTGAAGGAGGTGAACATGTCCTTTAACTTAAGCCACCTCCATCACATTGTCAGTAGAGTTGTTTGCAGGCAGATTAATCTGTTTTAATAATTCTGTCTTTTTTTTTTTTTTTTAATACAGACAAAACAGAGTTGTGTCTTGCTTACTGTTGTTATTGACGTCTTTGTTGGCGGGGGCTACCTATCCATTGATGGTCTATTCTGGAGTGACAGCAAAAATGATTTTCTCCTGTTTTTGCCCCATTATTTTGCTGAGTTCATTCCTTCCCTTGGGACACTATCTCTGCTCAGAATATCGCCTCTTCAGAACAGGTAAACAGATACATGAAATTGGCCAGTGGTGGACATGTGGCTGACTATGTCAATCTGACGTAGATTTTTACAGGATTTCTGTAGGGTTGGTAGCGTTAACGTTGGGGCAGGTTTCCTACATCAACTTGATACTGGTGCTTTGTCACAACCAGAGGATCTATGGCTAAACAGCGTCATTCCTACAAGCAATTTTAAAGTCAGTTGGAGTGGGATTGATACAGGGTTGCTGGATGGGAACAGAGATCAGCTGTTTGAGTACAAATAGCCACCCTTTGGTCAGAGCTTATGATTCAGAATGTAAAGTAGTAAAATTTGCTGCACATATTCAGTTATATATGAATTATGTAGCATTTGCATAGTCAGTTGTGCACAAGCATTTCAGGGAGTATTTCATGGTTAATGACAAAAGAACTAACAATGCCATATCGTACCATTTTTTTCAAAATATAGAATGTTCCTGGTTATTAAACACATATTGATGTATTTTACTGACAATGATAATCATAGACTCATAAAATAGTTTTCATTTCAGAGAAACTTTCTGTGTGTTGGTATGTTAGAGTTGCTTTTTCATGTGGTCCTTGAGATCAAGGGCTGCATGGTAAACTGTCGTAACTTGGTTTTTGACAAATTTTTCAGGTGAGCCGATCTCTCTATTAGACTCAGTAGTTGTGTTTCAGAATGTAACCCCTCAACTGTTTGTTCTTTTAATACCAATCATTACCAAGCATCAACCTCTGCAGCCTGTGGGCTCACAGGGGTTACAAGTATGCTAAATATCTCAAATTTTGGAAAAAGTTTTGTTACAATAGTTTGCCATGCAACTTTCAATATTATAATCTTTGATTTAATGTTGAGATTTTATGAATACACGTACTTTCTTCAGTGCCACCACAGTGTGTTGCTAGTACAAAAAGCTTTATTTCAAATGGCTTTGTGCATGATGATAGTCCCAGCCAAATGGACAGCAGTGACACTGACAACAATGAGAGACTTGACCATGGATGGGCAGTTTCCTGTGCCACAGTATTGCTGTGGCTTAGTTGGGGTGCAGGTATCAGATCAATTTCTTTGTGGTTTAACTTGCCTAGAAACTTTTCTTAATTGATGGATTTAGTTGTTTTTTTTTCTTGCTTTTTTTTTTAGTCTGTCCCCAATTCTTCCTTCCTTATTTCAATTATTAATCATCTTACTTCATTGTCTGTTGATAGGGGAGCCTAGTATTTTACATACAAAGTTGAACAGTGAACACAACTCAGTATTTTTTCTATTTGGCTTTGTAGTTAAACTACACTCCCCTAACAATAGTGTACTACATTTATAGTTTTTTCTTTTAGGAAATTTTCTTCCCACTGTGTTTTAACGGTTATCTTGAGATTATTCTTTGAAAGCTCTACATTTGAGTAAAGAATTTGGACATTTTTTGCCCCAATGGTATTCTTGTTGAGTTTATTCACATTCAGTAACTGATGCCTGTTTATCAACAGTATTTAAATTGCGTGTGATGGTACTTGTAGATATTACAGTTATAAGTGAACTTGACAAGGATGGAAAATTTTGAAGTCAGGACATCATGTTATATGGTTTCAGTTATGCTGAAATTAGGAATCTGATGTTGGTTTTTTTCATTTATCCTTATTCGACCATTTTTTCCTTTGACATTCTTTTGTTTTCTTAAAACCATGTGAGATACTGACTTTTTCTCTTTTGTTACTCACGGGGGGGGGGGGGGGGGGGGGGTAAAATATTCATGTGATTTGTTGCCATCTCAGGGTATTACACGTGAAGCTAGTAAACTTGAAAAGTGAAAGTTGAAGCTCATTTACATGCAGCATGCAGTGGGGCAATACATTTCCAATAATATGTGGGTACTAAGGTGCTGCCGCCCAAATTGAAAAAATCAAGCAAAATGATGGTTGAGGCTCAAACACAGTGTGTTTGATTTTCGTCAATTTAAAGAATTATGTCAGTTGTCATTTCCTTTTAAGAAAATATTAAATTTTTATCCCAGCCATCAGTTTGTTTGATTTTTTCAACATGGTCAACTGTGAGTGTGACATGTTACTGGTTCCATGCCATCATTTCACATTGTTGACATTACCTCGTAAAATCTGAATATTTATGGTCGGGATATATAAATATAACTTATATAACTCAAAGCAGTGAAAATTTTCTCAAACAGATTCACAAACATTGATATTTACGCACAGTGTATAGACTGTATGTAGTCTCACATACAGGCAGCCATATGCCATCTGTATTTATGTCATATTGGATTTTTATACCAACTTTCAAACATCTATATTATTTTCCTATTGTTCAGTTGCACACATACATTCTTGCACACATACACTTGTCCATACATTTAAAACAGTATTTCAAATAATTTTTAAAAGTTTACATATTACAAATAAAGGATTATGTGAGCATTTTTGGTGAGAAAAAAATTCTATAAGAAAAAAGTTGGCAAATAGAAATATTTAAATATCCTCATGAAAAATCACCAAGAATTAGGAAATAAGAAGCCTGCCAAGTTGCATCGAGATTGTTTTGAAAAACTGAGAAAACCACCATTAAAATTTTGTCAGATCACAACATTGTCTGCTTTGGTATATCATACACAACATTGCAGTTTTTAATATCTTTTAGCTCTTTCTTTGAATTGAAACATTCAGACATAGAAGTAGAAAGTCCAAACTACCCCATTAAAGGGATGAAATTCCATTTTGGCACACTTTTAGGCCAACATTATAAGGCTTCTATGACTGTGTTGATGTAAAATGGCATGTTATACATAAAGTTCAATTCTTACTCGGTTGAAATATGCTTTCTTTTGTACAGTATCATTTAATATGCAGTTGTATCTTTTTATTGCTTGAACAATATATTGTCTTGCCTTTTCGCTGGGAGCCTTTACTGATTTGACCCCCTCATAAAAAGGATCACAGAGCGTCCGGCCGACATAGCACATGTGTGCGAAAATAACTCACAGAGAAAGCCAAATAAATGAGGTCTAATTCAATGTATTTTTCATTGTATTTTAAGTTGAAAGATGCCCACATTGATTTTCAGTAGTCATGAAAGATGGTGGTTTATGTTTTTTGGTAAAATATTTAACATTTACCCAACTCAAGCAGAATTATTTATTTTATAGAGAGAAATGAAAAAAGATCAAAGACTGAAATTGTAAAACTTGAAAGTATAAAAAAAAAAAGGGCTACCTGGTCAACACACACTATGTAACTTGGGCATTTGGAAGCATTACAGACGACAAGCTATGCATTGCTTGGGTTGAAAGATTAACTCTTCCAAGACGTCAGTGTTAGGGGCTTCAGTCAAGTCTGGACGTAATTAATTTTTTTCTACTTTGGGAAGAAACAGCATGGTTCAGAAAAACGCTTACAGAAAGAAAGCATTGATAGTAAGGTAAAATGTTATACATCAAATAAAAGAGAATTGAATACAATATAAATCGGCAACATGTACAAATGTGTTTTCACTGGAGCCGATGAATCGGGGATATGTCCCGAAAGAGTTAAAAAACTCAAGATGACATTGCATGGTGACAGTACTGACCCACTTGATTCATAAACTGATTGTCCGCTGATTATTTTACCTTTCACTTCAATTTTGAATGTTTAGTGAGACATGAATACTGCAATAACATAAGGTGGTTACTTTCCGCATGAGTACTTTTTTCTACATCACAGCATTGTGTTTTATTAATCTTATCTGTTTTCTGCTTTTCCTTTCTGTGACATGTGCACAATCTAGCTATGTTTCCTATTTTCACCAGGTATTGATACATCATGGATGGCTTTAGGCTGGCGATTTGAATACTTCAAGACACCATCAGGACTAGCCGGGCTACAAATCTTCTTGTCTCTCTTGTTGGTGGCTTTCAAAAGTGGTTTGCTGTGCTGTCAAACTGATTCATCATTAATACGAACCAATCTAACAAGTAACTACATGCAGATAGGTTTATTAGGCAAGTCATTTCTCTTTTCATATTTAATGTTTGTTGAACGCTGTTTATCTTGAAAGCTGCAGAGAATGATCGTAATGAGTTATGTCTCAATAATTGATCTTCTGTAAAATTTTAAGTCAAATGATTTTGAAAAGTGTGGAAAATGATGAGTAAACATGTCTTTACTTCAGGGAGTTTTTATACAGACCTTCTGTTTTTAAGAGTTTGTTTCATTTCAAGTAAAGTTTGGTTTTCTAACAGAGGCAGAGCATAAAGCGAAACTGGGTTTATTTCATGCTGAGCATTTGACATAAGACCTAGATATTTGAGAGTGAGCTGTACCTATTGCCAACGGTAGATTTCTGTCTATTGCCAGGGACAAATCCATCTCTCATTCTGATAGATTCCATAAAGTCAGATCTGCCCATAATTTTCCAACATAATAGGTTTTCCTTTCTTGCACGAAACTGAATATGTGTCAAATGAGCAGTAGTGCCTGTATATTATGGACCACCCAAAAAAAAAAAAAAAAGAATTGTAGGAAAATTGTTTTTCTAAAAATTCATAGACTATCGGTGGGGCTGGCAAACTTTCCAAGAATCATCTTCAGTTTGAAAGTAAACTTAAACTGTGTTGAAAATTTCAAGTGAATCTCAGCAGAAATGAGACACTCATGGGTGGCACCAGTTCTGAGTTGTCTGTTTGTTATATTTACATTACAAGATATTTGTCATAAACTTGCAGGTGCATCTGGTCTGGCTCTGTCTGTCTGTTGTGATCATCTGATACTTCCAACATTCCACAACAACTTGCTATTTACTGTGGGTTTTACACTACAATATGATGATCTAAGTGACCTCTATTTAATTCGTAATATCAGTCTTCCAAATTCTGTCAACTATTACAAGCTGATGAAATATAACATGAACAACTCATGGATGACTCCCGAGAAGAAGACAACTGGCCTTTTGTGGCAGACTCTCTCACTTGCTTGTCATGTTGTGGCTGTATTTTTAATGTCCTTTATGGCAATGATACTGGGAATTCAGGTTGCAAGTAAGTTTGGTTTGTTTTGGTAAATGTTTGTGAATTACAACATGTTGTCTGTGTAAACAAGGCTAGCTCAACCAATAGGCATGTTTTGGCGATTGCCTGTTGCTTAAAACTGAGCAAATGGGGGAAGTGTCAGCCTAGTATGGCATATTGTCCTAGCCCTGTGTGTAAACATATAACAGTCCCTAACTCACCCTGTCCACAAGTATTTTCAATCATTTTACTGCTCATCCTGCGCGTGAGGGCGTAAAGCCCACTGTCCGGTCAGTGGCCTTACTCACGGAGAATCTTATCTGGGGTCACTGACCCTTGCCGCGACGATGACCACACTACCGCTGACCACATGGCTCGGTTTGTATTTGATCGGTATGAAAACTTTCGCTGCTATGCCTTATCATGCTTGATAATGAATTAACCAGCAAAACCTTTGTTTGTCAGTCTCTAACCAATGATCTGACTTATGATTCCAAACTGACAGCTGTAGTTTTCGTGAGAACGAAACATAATAACTAGCCATGCCCTCCCAAGCCCTACACAAATGGTTTCATCCTGATTGACACATACTAATAAACCAATGTGGGCATTTGGGGCAAAGATCATTTCAGAGCTTGTTTCTGATTGGTTCTTAGATACAGACAACTCCAGATGGTGGTCAGCTTGTGAGAAAATGAATAATATTGCAAATTTGTTTAGCAACAGTTCCCATGTCGATGTTACATCTTTTGATAGCGTGGGGAGAGCCTTTGAAAGCTTAGTCTTTGTGATTCCGACCAGTGGTTCACTGGTTAACATGTCCATTTCACAATGCCTTTGATGTAGAAGAGATACAGTGAACAATAAGATGATGGTTACATCTCAGAAAGGTCAGTGACCCGACGCGTGAAAATATGGCTTGTGCGTGGTGCGGTCAGCTTGACCTTGCCAACTAAACCCGCCCGAGTGGAGTGAACGCTTGGGAAGTCGATACCGACATTCGACGCCCTGCGCAGCATGAGGGTTAATATAAAAGTGGACTCAAGAACCCCTAAACCAGTTGGCAGTTCAACATGTTTTAATTGAGTGTCCAGTGTTTGTGGACACCCTCTCAAACTTTGTTTCAGATGTCAGATTACGGAAGAGCTATTTTTGCCCTCTTTGATATTAATATTTTAAAGGGACATTGAACTACAGAGTAAAATTTTAATAGTGATGGTAACAGTTCGTCCTGTTGTATTTCTTTTAATGCGCATCAGTAAAACTTCTGTTTCATCTCTTTTGAGGTATTTCTGTATTTCATGTTTATAGTTTTCTTTTTCTGAAGATTGATGGATAATTTAACAATTCAGATTGTGGTGTTAAATATTTAATTCTTCATATATTAAACCTGTTGTGTATGCTACAACAAGCTTTACCAATAAAGCACATGGCTGAGTAGTTAAACACTTGAAATGGATGTGAGAGATCCATGGTTCATTGTAACAAATGACTCATAGTGAATTGAAGACACTCACCCATCAGTGGCCCTCTGGGGGGTCCAAGTGCACAGTGGGACCAAAGCTGTGCCTTGCCATTCCGTTGTGCACTTTCAGAAGAAAATTTGTTATTGTTTTTTTTTGCATGTAAGTTCTAATGTAGGCCTAGATTTCAATCACAAATAGCCAATGTTGTCATTTCAAATGTTGCACATTTTTGTGTAAATTGTGCTTTAACTTTATAGGAAAATGATTGTAACTGGTATAAGGGGCTAGATATTTGATTTGTTTACACAGCGAAAAGAGCTGATCTAAACCATATTTAGATTTTCTTTATGGTGTCCACAACAAACTTTCATTGAGAGGCAAGCTGGGATTTTCATCTCACGGCCTGAACTTTGTCCCTGATGTGGCCTCATTGTTCTGTAAAGGGACTTAAAACCCCAATGAAATAAAACTGTTATTTGTCTGCATTCAAAAATTCTATTTTATATGATTCCACAGATCTCCTTGGTGTGTTATCAACAGTACCACCTCTTTCTTTTCTCTGCTCACGTAAGTAGACAGATCAGAGATATTTTCTATACTCATTATGTCCAGGAAATTAAGTTGTCGAAAGTTCCTTCTATTTCAAGGTACACGTTATCATTCTTTCGGGATACAGGTCAAAGAAAAATAATTCCATCCCCATTTCCTGACCTTCTCAGCTTCCAGTGGTGTACAGTGACAAGCTTGAAAGAGAGACAAAAGGGAAGGACTTTTCCTTTGATAAATTTGGAACTTGGTTAAAATCCAGGAGACACTTCATCTAGCAATTTATCTGTTATGTTTATATTCAACTTCATCTTTTTTATCTTTCTTCCAGGTTTCGGCTTGTTCGTCATGTCGGTGGCAGCGATTGCAATTTCATTAACAAGACCAGATACTTGGATTGGAGGCCGACGACATCATGTGATAACTAATTAATTGAAACTTCAATTGACATTTGACCAGTTCAGTATAAAATGCCATATTTTTTGCTTATGGTACTGAATTTAGACAATTCAACTCAATCAGTACTACAGCTACAAACTGATTTTGCAGTATGGCATAGATATTGTCTCAACGAACCTGCAAAACTTGTGTCTGATTGTGATGTTGTGTCAGTTTGAACATGTAGTGAGCATTGGTATTATCAGTCCAAGATTACCAATACCACATTCTACACAGCTATGCTACTTTCCGACAGTAGTCTTACTTTGCGAGGAAACTGACAATCCAGGTTATGAATACAGTGGCATCCACTTAATACATTCTTTTTAATACGAATCCCCATTTTATTTGCATATGTATGCTTGATCCGGAATATTTTGCTGCATATATTCATTATTTGTATGGGAAATATCCTTAATGAGCACACTTTTATACGCACACCCATGTATTGCATATGGACGGGTGCCTGCACAAAACACTGTAACTGGAAAATTTTCGATTTTTTTTTTTCTTTTTTTGCATATTCTGTTTCGCCTTGGTAAGTACAACATTTTGACAAGATGCTATTTCCATCATCAAATTAATTGACCTAATTATTGATGAGGATTTAAAGGTCATAACAGACATTTGATACTTCATGTCAAACTTCCAAATTGCTCTCCTGTAAAATTTACAAAACTGGCAATATGGTCTTTGTGCAGGCACCCCTCGATATCTCAGGTATTCAGGTGCTATTTCAGACTTGCCCAATAGCTGATTATATCATATACTCAAAACTTGCATAAAAGTGAAAAATTACTGCCACAATGAAATTGTTTCAGACTCAGTGGGGAATGAAAATTTATTGCTGGCTACAACGGATAGCGATACTCTCTAATGTGATAGAGAACATAAATGAAGGCATGAGCTTTAGAGAGAGGTTTTCATTTCAATACATTTATTATTCTTAGTTTTTTTCTTTGAATGAAGAAAAGAGCTGAAACTCTCGAGAGAGCAAGACAGTAGATCTGTAGAAGAAGAGAAAGGCCAGCAAATAAGGACGTCAGGAGCCGAACCACTTGTTTGTCACTGGGCTTTCAACCTCTAAAGATTTCCCCTTGGAAAGAAAATACTGTAAAGTGCACTAATTTACTAAAACCTTTTAGGGATTCCACAAACCACAGCTTGATTAACACAGACAAGAAAATCATTTCACAAGTCTCACCATGGCAGTTTTATTAGAGAGCTCACCATGTGAGCGTTTCTTGCTGTTACATGGTCACAGTTGGCACAAACAACACAGTAAAGGCATAGGGCTGAATTACGTGAACATACGGAAGTGACGACATAACAGTTCATAACGAAACAAGGGAAGTCTTGGTTTTAGATTAGTGTTCACTGCTCAGTTCAAGGTCACAACAGGAGGGCGCTACAACCTTAAATGATTGTTCACATCCCCTGTTCCATCAGATTACAAGATCACAAAGAAGTGGACGTTTACTGTATTCAAAAGCAAAGAAAGAAAGATACATGAAATCATTCTTGCACCTGCAATTGCCTTCATTAATGTCTCCCAAAGATGTATGTTGTGATCTTTGTACTTGTATGTCATCACTCATGTAGCTCTAGTGTGCGGATGCCCATGCTAAATGTGTATGCTTGGAGCATGTGTAGACAGGCGTTTATGTAGGCAGTATATGTAAGTGTCTGTGGATCAGTGTGTGTATAGTTATGATAATGCTGCATGACCAAATTTCCAGTCTCTGGACATGAAAAGTCTCATCTTATCATCTTAATGTGTTATGAAATTAATAATTATGTTCTGCGACAGAGAAAAGAAAGATCCAAGGCTATTTTTCATTTAAACAAATACAGTGTAGCAACTGATGACAGTGATTTAATCAGAAGGAATGGATCTGACGAGCAATGAATGAATAATTTGTTTGGAGCTCAGATGTTATTTTGTAAATGACATTAATATTAATCAACTCTCAATGCAAGTTGTAGTGCATGCAGACAAAGATGAAAGTTCACTCTTAATATACATACATGTGACGCAACATGACGGTTCGGTCCAGAAGGTACAGGCCTAGTTATTTAGTAATTGCCCAAACGAACTTTTCTCAAAACTTTACGTTTTAAAAAAAGTGATAGTCATCAACTTCAATTGCTTATCATGCAGTCTAAAAATGTTCAGAATTCAATGAATCTAGCCTCAAATCCAAGGCAAAAGAGTTCTCTTTCACTTGATATCAATAACCGAACCGCCATGATGCATCACATATACCATTTTGAGAGCCGCATGTTAAACGATTGTAACTCAGTTTTTACAATTTTCAGGAGAAGCAAAACACTGAATACCTGTAACTTTCTTTATCAGCCTTAATAGTGACAATGTTTTTAAAATATGTTATTTAATCATAAGATTTCAGAATTTAACACCCTACTTATAAGAAAACTTGTGTTCTGACATGATCTATACATGCACGCCATGCCAAACATCTGAATTTCTGAAAAAAGTTGAGTTACCATAGTTTACCATGTGGCCCTTGACCTATGACCCCAGAATTATGATTGTCAGCATAAAAATTCAAAGGGGAATTTCAAAGAAATGCAAGCTCTATTCCTATCCACTGAAACCAATGCCTCATTATTGATAAGTTTCAGTTACCTCAGCTAATTATGATGTAATCTGACAAGCAACAATCTTCCACTAATGTTGGCACTATTCATTAAAAAATTTGTTTAGGGAGTCAAAATGTGGCACAAACAAAAAGTCGTATTTTGCAAAGCCTTCTGAAGAAATAATACAGAAATGATACAATATGGATGCAAGTTCCAGATATGATAAAAATCCGCCATTCTGAGAATTTTACAATTTTTTTATTTGCGTTTTATACTGTTTCATGTGTTTTTTGTTTGATGAAAATCCGTTGACCGAAAACTTGATTTGTCTTTCCATTGTATTTCATTGTATCGTTTCTGTATTATTTCTTACATGATGCTTTGCAAAATACAACTTTTTCTTTTTGCTGCATTTTGACTTTGCTCCAAGCCTTGCTGCAACCACACAGATTTTCTGGTTTTTTAAAACTTCATCAATTAAAACTAAAAGGCAGACTTTCAGTTATATGATATAGAGTGCTCTTTTCATATTTGTATTCAGCAGTGCATCTCATGTGAAATATAACTATATTTTTACTGTTTTGTGAACTTTCCTTTTCTAATTTTTTCCAAGATATATTTGATGTGGAATGGATCTGGATCAAGTCAAAGTGTATTGTTTGTGACAATACAGCTGCATGTGTATCTCTATGTGGATAGCCATTTTGACTCATTTTTATTTTTAAATTTATTTTTCATTTTATTATGGATGAGTTTAACCATGAATTTTTATTTGCCTCAGCTTTTAATCATATGTAAATAGTGTATAATTGTACATAATGTGAACAATGCAAAGGCTTTCAACCTGGAAGTCATGATCACTTTCTTAACTGATGAGAGAATATCATTCATATCATTTTATACATTAGTCAGTGGGGGTCTAAATGGAAAATGGCTAAAGCAAAAGCAGCAATAAACCAAGGAAAATGGGAATCTCAGATTTTTTTCTGCCTTGTTTTTGTTAATGAGCTAGTGTTAAACTGAAATTAACCTATTGTTAAACAAAATTAAAATTTGCTGGATTCATGTGGCCAGTCAACTTGCATTGTGATTTGCTGTAAGCCGAGTCAAGGTTAGAAGTTACTGTACTCCTATCCTCCAAGCAGAGCATGTTTCACTAGGCCTGTAGGCCTATATAGCAGCGGCAGCACCTCTGGGGTAAGGGAGGAGAGTAGTAGGCCTAACACCTCACTGGTCCAAAATAGCAGCAAAAAGTAAGGCACATCACAGGTGACCTTTTGTGCAATGTGTTTGACAATGACAATAGAAAGGCAATTCTGGTGTAGTTTGTGGTATCATGTACGTGTACACTAACAAGCTGAGACAGAGGGAATCTGTACTATCCATCCTCAGTCATGTCTCTTGACTCTGAAAATCAGTCTGCATGTGAGTACTGCAGGTGCCCCTAGGCCAGAGCTCTTCAGAGCTTCATTGTCAGTCAAAACAGAATGGGTGAGGACATTTTCAACCTTTTAATTTATCATGCCTTTACATTTGTCTTTTTTTGTACTGATTTGGGCTCCTTCCTTTGAAACTAGAATTCTTAAGGCCTACTATCATTAAACGGAAACTCTTTCTGAACCAAAAAGAAACTGGTGATCCTGCAGATTTCAGTTTAATCTTTGTACTTCAGACATGGTCTGTAGATTTGCCAGCAGCTTTTGTCTCATGGTTTGAAGGGAAGTCCAGTATAGGGCCTACTGCGGATTAGTCAACATCTTTTGCTATCAAATAAAAATTCTTGTACATGTACTACCCTTGTCCGTGGATCGTATTGTGCCAGTTTCAATACATTCTTGCAGATGAAGTTCCTGGTGATAATGTATATGATCATGCTGGGTAAACCTGAGTTTACAGTTCGATCACTTATCCCCAAATGTTGGCCATAATCAGCACCAGTGAGAAGCGTCTTTTTTTAATTTCACCCATACATTATTCATATCAGTACTGTATATGCGATCTGTCTTTGGTTTGTCTTGATGTTTTTCAAGGTTTTCATTTTTTTTTTCAGCCTTTCATTTTACTTTCAAAGGCTGTGGTGACTCAGTGAAAGCCTGCTTAGCGTCATTTAAAATTTATTGGATAATTTTCTTGAATCTTGTCATTTGCTAAGGTGCTAACATGGAGGGCTTTGCAAAGATATTTTTTTTTCATTTCTTGCAACATTTCAGCTAACTTTCTTCCTAAAGTGCCTGCAATGTTTTTACTGAGTTGGTTCATATGTTCATGTATATTTGTGGATCAACTTGGTAATGGCTGTAAATTACGCCTCTCTGATAAGCTTAGAACTCCTGGACAAGAAATGGGAATTGGATTTATTTATGTACAGTGCTCCAAATTGTAATGTCTCTAAATAGGCATTTAATTGTTCTAAACATGTTTATATTGTTTGTGTATCAATTCGTCATATTCTGTCCGTGTATTTGCGCACACACCATCAATGTCAACAATGCAACAGTTCACACCACACCCCTTCATAATGGAACGAAAAAGAGTAGCAGTCAACGTATTTATATGCGCGCAATTTGTGGACATATAGTGGTAGAAGGAATGGTTCGTCTTGGTATTATGTGTCTCAGATTGCACTTCTACAACAGCCTCTGATTCATATACATGTACCTAATTCAAAATTCCATCCCTTTTTTAAGATGGTGATGAGACCTTAGAATGAAATGCAAAGATGGGTTATCTTTCTTTGTGTATTTTCAAGACTTGCAAATCAGCAACTACTGATCTGAACTCCTATTTTCAGAGTGTATTACATATCTAAATCAAATATTGGCCGTATGTGCATTTGAGTCAATGAACAGTAACTGATTATTTTGTAGGAAAATGAGACATATTTTTTTTTTTCATTGTAGGTCATCTATTTTGCTGTCCAGTGTCTTTGATGCTGCATGGAAAGTGCTAGTCTTCTACATTTGTTTATGACATACTACTCTTAATATGGAGTGACATGAGAAATAGAACAAACTGAGACAAAGATCCTAATGAAATTACATCAATGGAGTAGTTTATAATCCAGTATTCCTTACTGCATTACCAGATGCTGATTATAGTGATAGTTCATCTCTGATGTAACACCTTGTTTATGATATGTAAATAAAATTTTTGACCAAAAAAAATGTGTTTCCTGTCTCATGCCATACTCACTGAACATTTCTTGTATGCATCAGCTGTGAAGCGAATTGTCTTTTCAGAATAGATGAATCATGGGGCTTTCTAGACCAAAGCAAACTCAAAATATCAAATTTATATGATGAAAATAGCAACTCAAAACCATTTGCAGGGTACAATCATTGCCCCTTCACAGTAATGTGGTTAAGTCAGCCTGTGAAGTTGTGTTTTCATAACACTGAACAAAAATACACTTTCAAATAATGAGAGAATTCAAACATTTGATTAAAATCAACATTTTAATTTCCATATTTATTGTGTATCAAATACAGAATAATGTCAAGAATGTGTAACATGCGGTCTGAAATCTGTAGATCTGACAAAGTTGAGATTTATCAAATACAAACAATTACACTGAGATCAAATTGTCTACCTCAGTTCGTCCTTCATGTTTTATGAATCTTTCTTCCTGCACTTTGCAAAGTTGACCTTTCTATACTGAGGTGGTTTGTGCCCAAACCCATCAATAAAGACATAGAGTAAGCATGCTGATCTCAAAGGAATCCCTAATAAAAAGTCTGGCATTGGTAGTTTGGGCCCACTTTCAAGCCATCTCTTCATGGCAACACCAGTAATGACAAATAAATGCACAAAAATAATGCAGAAAAGCAGTGGTGAAATTAAGAAACACAATTCACAGTAAGTAGTGTATTTTCTGCATTTTCAGATAGCAATTTTATAATTGAAAACCCTAGCACTAAAAGTACTTTTAGTTGTAAAATGTCTACTTTGAGAAAATCCAGCCTGGAAACATGAAATTTCTCTTGAAATCAGGCATGTCTTGTTACAGATTTTCTGAGCAATCCTGTAGATGTTTGGTTACAGCATTACAGTGTTTAGCTTTGAAACTCAGTTTGATGTCTCACAGATGCCATTTATTTGTTTGGACTTAGGCACTTTATACACTTATCTTTGTGACTTCGGTATCTTTATTATTATAGGATGTCAGCATTTTCAGCTCTGCTTTCATAAGACTTTTTGTGTGCTAAATCTGATCCAAATAAAATCTACACTGCAATGAAAAGATACTGAAATACTTTACTTGTTTCTAATATACAAGCAATGGACATAAGAATTTCTTCCCTGGACATTTTCAAACTTAAGTATTTTTAGCACTAGGGTCTTCAACTGGCACTATGGGTGTTGCGAAGCTGAGGTTCAGCCAAGATCTGACTGTAGTCAAGTGATATGCTGAAGCTCTGTGAGTTCAATCATCAAGATGTTCATATTTCGATACGTATTTCATACAATTGGGCAGGTGACTTTGGTTTTTCCCTTCTCGTTGCCTTTTCTCTATTTGATCGTGATGCTGATTATCCTGATGTCATCATAAGGTTTGTCTGTTTTCGGATTGACCTTGACAGTGCTTATTGCCTGTACAACTTCCATACCTTTCACCACACGGCCAAATACAGTGTGCTTGTTGTCTAACCATGGCTGAAAAGGAAACAATGAACACAAATAGTGACAACAGTAACTAAATGGCCTTCAATATTTATATAATTAAAGTTCCTGAGCTTAATGCAGCGATTCATCACAACATTGAACAGAATACTCATAAATTACATAATACTGTTGCTAGGCTTCAAAATAGTTTCCCATCTTCTTTACTTGTCTGGAGGACATGAGAAAGGGAATAAAAGAAATACATATTCCTTGTTTTTCCAAAGAATGAACACTCCTGTTATAAAGAAAAATGCCCCTTTTTTTGCATAATCTCTAATGGACTTACCGTTGGAACAGTTGTAATGAAGAACTGTGAACCATTTGTACCAGGCCCTGCATTAGCCATGCTGAGAGTGTAAGGTCTGTCGTGTCGTAAGTTTGGGTGGAACTCATCTTCGAACTCTCCACCCCATATGGATTCACCACCAGTACCATTACCTTTATTTCAGACAAATTACAAATTATCAAAAAGAGATAATTTATTGATTGCATGCTAAATTTTTACAGTTCAGCAAGTGTTAACTGTTCATATCTGTGGACATAAACAGTGAAGCTATCCTTTCTCAATCGCTTGAAAATGTCTTTACTTTCAACTTCGACAGTGATGTCCCTTACAAATCCACACCGAAAACTGTTCGGAGGTGTAATAATCTCACAAAAATTACAACATGACATACTCCTGGCAAACTTAATATTCCCACTTTGAGGGTTAGCACTGATGGTTGTAGCATGTCACAATTTTGTATGTCCTCATCATCTTTAAACTCAGGCCCTTGATGAATCAAGAACATACCATACCACATACTTCATTGCATTCCATGCCAACTGGTAAACTTCATATAAGGAATACATCATGAAATAGGCCTATCATGCATCCTCATACCTTATAAATGCCATAGACACAAATATCAATTTGTGGTGTGTAGTGCAGTTTTTGGTCAGTACATGTGCAAAAAGTGAAAACTATATAGGGATAGTCATGAAGGAATTAAAACTCACACCTTGACGACAACAAATATTATCAAATTTAACTTCAAGGCACCTCCCTTATTTATTAACATTTTGCCCAGAGCAAGACAAATCACAACTCAGTGTTGAGTCAAGGCAGTGTCTATTTTCTTTTTCATCTCTCCTTTACAAAGTATTTTCTGTACTGTAATTTCACAGTGTGACAAACGAAAACAAAAATGAAAATACTGTGGGAGGAACTGATATATAATACACATATGCCACCCACCCCAACCCCCTACACACAAAAACGCACACACACACAAAAAAAAAAAGCCAAAGGGAGACTTTCGCTCCAGATTCTTTACCTAATGGATCTCCTGTCTGAATCATAAAACCTTTAATAACTCTGTGGAAAAGATGATTGTTGTAGTAACCATTCCTGCTGTGGACACAGAAGTTCTCAGCAGTCTTGGGACATCTGTGAGGATTACAAACATTTGTTTACTGTCTTTAAAACAACACTGGAATGACAACTAAACAAAAACAAAAGCAGAAAAGAAAAAAATCAAATGAGGTACTATTGGTGAACCACTTTTACTTCCAGTATCAGGGAACAAAAATATGAAAGTTATATATCAGAAGATTTAGAGGAAAGTAATGCAAAGAGCAGGAAAATGTGCAAACTATGTGTACCGGTACACTTAGTGTATCATGACCCTGAACACTGACTGAAATAAACGAAATGATCTCATTAATACAAATACTTATAACTTTTACCTGCCAATGATAAAAACTAAATTTCAATCTCCAAACACTTCATAAAGTTGACACAGAGAAAAAGCCACAAAAGGCATCTCACTCTAAATTCTTCCAAAACTTTTTAGCCATACTTCATTACATTCTTTTGCACATTGAAGTATTCAGACCACAGTCAATGATGAATATTCTCAAAATCTGAACAGTTTACCAACAATCCATGGAACATTTTTATTTCTCATTTAAGATAATGAAAGCCATTATGGAAGATGAGGTGAATAGAACAGAGCTGCAGCAGGTGTAGAATATCTTTAAACACAACTCACACTAGAAGGGTCAAAATTTAACCAAATTCTAGAGTTTACAATTTCACAAACAGTAACAGAAGTTTTACAAAAAATTGGCTTACTCTTTGGCAAATATTTTACAGTGAATGTCTCCCTGGGTTGTGTGGAGGATGCAGCTGTCTGAGACGCGCATGTATGATGCATCCTGAAATGATTCAAAAGCTCTAGAGCTGGCAGGCCAAAACTCATTTTGGAAATGCATGAATATAGATTTGAATGAACATCAAACTGTTTTGAGTATTCCTGCTGGACAAGACTATTAATCCACCTCGCATGTCATACAACCATGACACTGTACAAATTTATAACATCTTTGGGATGAAATCATATGTCAATCTCTTCATTTCTCTTTAATTTTGGTTTAAAAAAAAAAAGTAAACCTAATGCACTGTATCCGATAACCTTCCCACTGCAAAATTGTTTACAGTTGTGCATTTTTAAGTATAGAACACTTGTGATTACAGATGTCATTATTATTATCAGCTCCATGGCAGATTTAAATATAGGCAAAACAAGCAAGCCATGGCATCAGGCCTCACAGTTTGAACGGGACAGTCAAAATTTCAGGTTGGTTTAAAAACTGAATAATAATTCAAAGGGCATGCTTTAAAGTTCTAATAAGGCACCCCAACACCCATCCCCTGCAGGATTTGTTATGTACTTTCTTGACATTCTTACACTATCGCTATCTTCAATCATTATATAGCTTTACTCTCTGTTGACACTAACCATGTGAAGCCTTCAAATGTCTACATGCAGCCTGATCACATAAAAAGGCATGAATAATAAATTATTACTATATAATTCAAGTAATTAAAATATCTGCTTTCTTATCAAACATGAACAACAATAGGTATTCTCGAAGTATTTCATTGAAATAGCTGACAAAAGACAGCATTTTGCACATGAAATATAATAGCATAGTTTAGAACAAACCTGAGTTGCTGCAATAATTTCTTCCTTTGAAGGCTTTTCGTTGAACACATCTCTTTCATTATCACCACTGTTAAATCAAAAAAACATAAGCATGTGTAATGAAACTAGATATGTAAAGAAAATTATAAAGAGACCTACATAAATTTCTCCCATTTACACCAATCCTGACTGAGATTTTAATCACACTCATACATAAACGAGGCATGAATTAACAATACACTGGTACTATTCAGATACTTTTGGATGCAGTGAACAGTAAGGGCGAAAAGAACTGTAATATAGTAAAATTCAAGGATGGGAAAAAGTAGAGATTCAACTAAGGCATCACAAAGCTGAAGCAATGAACAAGTTTTTGTGACAGAAAATTTACCCTACATTATGACGCTGCTTATGAATTAACATGTACTTTTCATTTCATCAAATAATGACAAATGCTTTATCCAAAACTGTCAACAACAAGGGCCAACAGAAATAACATTTGTCATAGCATAAGTGATGGCAAAACATGAGAGATTGTATGGACGCTAGGCTTACATGATGTAAGAGGTCCAGTAAATTTATATTTGAATTTGATGGTCTCTGCCAGGTTAAATATCTAACAAACCTCACAATATATTTGCACAAAAAAAAAAAAAAGCAGATGGCTACTCTTTTTAGCCAAATATTCTATGAATTTGAAGGAATTTAATTTTATCTATTGGTTCAGAGTGAGAACAATATTTCAAATGTTTATTTATATCTCACATAAACTGCACTTAACAAAAAGCATACCTTTCAAGTAAAACACATTTGGCTTCTGTAAAATTAGGTGGTGATAAAATCAGCAATGTGAATTTATTCATGAGTAAGAAAATTCTGTGATATTAATGTATTCATGAAAGAAAATTCTTCACAGCAAAGGAATTATCAATATTTTTCTCTGAGGTTTTGTACCTGCGTGAATCGTCTGGTTCTCTGCGACTGAACAAGAAAAACCTCGGTTTTTTTAAGGCTGTGCAGACAAGTATGGGATCTATAAACACACTCTTCAGGATTGGGTTATCCGAGGCTGCCATCTCAGCATCCACTGGCTGCTTCGCTTTTCCTGCCCCTTGAAACAATGCCAGGTGCAAGAACCTCACATTCTCTGACTTGCCCAGCCAACGTACACATTTGTTTGTATGGAGATTGATGACTGGAAAAACAACAATAAATACTATCTAAACAATCATGAGTGAAGAAAAAAACAATAAATATTATTTGAACAATCACAACTGGAGAAACAGCAAAAAATACTATTTGAACAATCATGACTGAAGTAAAAATAATAAATACTGAATAAACAATCAAATCCTTTGACTACTATACTAAGGTCCTGACCTATAAAATGTGAAAATTACAAAGAATTATAAATTTTAAGCATTCAAAGGTGAGTCACTTTAACCCTCTAATGTCTAGAGTTTGATACCTGTAAGAAGTGAGCTGGTGGCAGATATTCTATAATTTGAACCACTTTTAATTTTAACCCTACATAATTTTCCATACAGATACATATTTTTGGATTCTATTAAGCATTTTATTCTAAAACTTTTGCGAGCTTCACAAGTTTTGATGAGAAGACAGTTCAGATCTGGGCGTTGGAGTGTTAGGACTTGATTGCATTATTTATTATTATGTAACAATATCCTCAGTGGAACATCTGGGCATATTAAAGCAGTTTGTTTCACACTGGCAGGCAAGTGTTTCCACTGCATTATGCAGTCCCTTCTGCAAAACATCTGCATTTCTGAGAACAATCACAAGCAGTTCTCTATTTTTCACATGTGACCACCAGCACAGAATCCATAAATGTAGCAACCATCCAAAATGAGAAAATTGAGCACATGATGGGTTGGGAAAACAAAAATTTACTCTTCCGTTGCTGGAAAACTGCAGCAGACATAACAATCTTAAAGGGGCAAAAATAAATAATTCCAAATTTTCAGCCCAAACCACCATTTTGTTGGCAAAATAATTCTTTAATTTGCATATTAAAACATACAGTTTCATAATATTTATTTTCTTCCTTTCTCAAAAGTTTAAGTTTGAGTTTGGTGAAAGCATGTCGACACACGAACCCCCATATTGTGCTAGAAGAAAGCACAACCATAGAGAGATTATAGCAGAATGGTTGGACAGAAGGAGACCCTACCAGAAGAGCCCACCAGCCACCCACTCCTAATTACAATTCAGTTTCCTCTGCTTAAAGGCTAAGGTGCTAATGAAGGTTCAGATGAAACACAGAGGCAGGAAATACTTCATAATGACTCACATTCAATCACTGAAAAAAACTCAAATAAGAAGCAAATGATGGAGTCTTGAAAAAATAAAAATAAAACAATGTAACGAAAAGTGATAAAATACAAATCAGAAAATTTAAGATGATAAAGGACAGAAGTGAAAATTAAGTGTTTTTAACCACCATTCTGAGTGATCTTTTTCAGCTCTGGCAGCTGTGACATATTATCAAATTTTGTGCCCTCATCTCACATGTGCAGTATTAACCCCTTCCCTGCTGCATGCTTTTCCAGCCATAAGTTGAAACATTTTTTACAACACATGAACTTACAAGGTTTTCAAAGAATGCACGATGTATGTCAGAAGCACACTCAGACTTTCAATTTCAGTGTATGTCCACAATGCAGTCAAAGGAATACAGAAATCAGGTAATAAATACTTAACAGTTTTCCCACCATGGTACTAAAATTCTGTGACCTGTTTTTCATGCCCCTACTCCATGAAGTGCACCAAAAATAATCTTATCCCGACATCAGAAAACAATGTGAATGAAAATAGATAATATTTCATGGGAATCATTCAATCCTATTGACAGAGAATTTATCATCATCATGAAATTTGAAGAGAGCGTATAATTATTGAATAACTGAGTCTCTACTGTGGTAACATGATATACCTTTGACTCCCAACATGGTAGCATAGATCAGGAAATAGCCAGTCTCATCAAAAACTGAAAAAGAACAAAAGAAGAACTGCATGATTCCTAAAAGGTTAGCCAGCAGTATTGTAGTATTTAATTTGTCAAAATTCAACTTACACATCTAACTTTCATAGACCTGAAAACATCATCTTTGGCATGAAAGACATAGTATTACAATGTGTAATATGTTTGCAATGTTCTGGTTTTCACAACCACTTAGTGTCCAGCAAAGGAGAGGTATGCCTAACCTGAAAGGTAGAACAGACACCACACATGAAAATATACCTTCGCATTCGCAAATGGGTTGGTTTTCTGGTACTTGATATTATATAAACTGCATATGTTCAGAACTGCTCAATACCCTATTCAGTTAGGTCAACAACTGTCTCATAACAGTTGTTTTTCTTCTCTGATGTTATATAATTGGATTTTAAATATCATCAACTGCTCAATAAGCCATACAGCCAAGTTAATTGCAGACAATCAATTCTACAGGGTGATTTCTTTCCACTTTGAATATGCGCATGTCGCCTGACCAATTGGTCAAACCTTTGTGTGAGATATAGACTGGTCAATGTAGCGTGTGAGTAGCAACTAACCAGTCACTTCACTTAATTAAGAAACTAGGAAGAAAGCAGCTTATTTGGGCAATAGGATTTTGCATAGATTAGATTAGTGTAAAGTTAGTTAACACAGAGAAGCTGGTACTTGCTTGGATCTCAAAGCCCTGCCGAGTGCTCTGCAGCAAATTCAAATATTGTAAATCCTTGTATTCTGAAGCCACAAAAACACTTTTTATTGTTACAATGCAATATTTCAGCTTAGCAAAAATATTCAGTTAGCATTATGAACATCAGTTTCAGCGACTTATCTACAGAGATTGCACATGTTTCTTGAGATTTTTTTTCCTTCCAACTTTGTCTCTGTGCTGATTTAAATTTAAATGATACTCAAATATAGATGATATATGTCACTCTGTAAAATCAAGCGTCTCACTTTCTGATTTTAAATGCTATACATAAAAACAACAACACTAGTTTCCTAAGATGTCTGCCAAAAATAATGATGAATGCATTTTCCACTCACCAAGATTGCAGCGGTGAAAGCTTGCTGACTTCTCTAAATCTTTTTCCACTGCAAGACGACGGCTGAATTCCATGTTTGGGACCTGCTGTTTCAACTGAGTAATAATTTAAAGACATGATATAATGAAAGATTATAGAAAAGCTTGATATAGAGTTGAAATGTAGCAAAGAACAAATAAAAAAAAATGTTTGTAAAGATCTACATCAGCAACAAATAACAATAAAACTACATAATGAATTCCAAAAGAAAAAATAATTCTAAATGAAAATAAAATAAAAAACACAAACTTTCAACCACTGAAATCTTCTTGACACTAAAAGGCTGTAAAATCTTGAAATGACAAAAAAACAATATTGCTTTCACATTTTAGTCTTTTCAGATTACAAAAAAATTATTAAAGTTTATAATTTTTTTTCTTTCTTAATTTCATCCACATTCTCTCTCTGCCACACCCAAAACTTGGTCACAAGACAGGATATGTAGTCAATAAGAAAGCGGGGAAAAATTATTTTGATCAAGTGGCCTCCAATCTGAAAATATTTTGTCAGGATGCACAACTTGGAGAATGACAGTCCATTTGTATCAAAACTCATTAACCCCTTGAACCCTACCGACCGGTACACCGGTCGGACTCTACTGCTACGAATACACTACCAACCGGTACACCAGTCTGACACTCCTACCCTAAACTTCGTAGTCCTAAATGGTTAAAATAGGCTCAATGAGTGGCTTCCAGTGTCAGACACTTAGAAATATGGTAACTGCAAATGGCTGCGCCCATAGATGGGCCTGGTTGTTGTTTTTTGTTGAAAAAATCAATAATGAAACGTGCTAGTGAAACTCCTTCGTGTTCAGGGGCGAAAAAAGGTAGATAGTAGCATCAAACACAGCGATATTGGCTTTGAAAGTAAGAATTGTATTTATATATCATCCCTATCAATTATTTCTGCCCCAACTTCTATGTTTATTTACTTGCACCACTTTGATATGGGCGTTTTTGGCACACAAAGCCAGGGATGGGGTTTTTTTTAATGGCAAAGTGGCCAGGGTTCAAGGGGTTAAATCTGCAAAGTTTCTGATGCTGGTTTCTGAAAACCCAGTCCAAACCCTGATTAAAAATATTTTGTAACAGCATCACTACTGACACAACCACCATGTTGACATTTGATGATTGATATGCAAATTTCAGAAAATCTGAATAGTAAAAAAACTCTTAACCTCATCACAACAACCCCTCTGTAAAAAGAAAATACATATTTAGACACTTACAATCAACTGACTCTGCAACTGCACAGCAATTAATAAAATAATACTATGTAATTCATTTGCTGTAAACAGCGGTGTGAAGCAGGGATGTGTTCTTGCTCCTACCTTATTTGGTATATATTTTGCAGCCCTACTCAAGAATGCCTTTGGTCAATGTTCAGGTGGAGTACTTATTAACACCAGAGTGGACGGCTCCATTTTTAATGTTGCCAGACTAAAAGCAAAATCTCGTACAGAGCATATTATGTTACAAGAGCTCCTCTTCGCAGATGATGCTGCAATCGTGGCCCACGATGAAACCACGCTCCAGGCTCTCATCAATAGCCTTGCCAAAGCCTGTGACAAATTCATGCTAAAGATCAGTGTCTCAAAAACTGTAGTTTTGACACAAGGCTTGAGAAACCCCAAACCAATCATGCTGAATGGCTCTCCTCTGGAGCAAGTGGGAAAATTCTGCTACCTAGGCTCAACCATCAGTGGTAGCACAGACATAACAACTGAAATAAATGCCAGAATAGGAAAGGCGGCCACAGCTTTTGGCAAACTCTCAAAAAGGGTGTGGAACAATAGCAAGCTGACCATCAAAACAAAGGTACTCGTGTACCAAACTTGCGTCCTAAGCACCCTGCTGTATGGCTCAGAGACATGGACCACCTACTCCAAACATGAAAGATCCCTCAACTCCTTCCACCTGCGCTGCCTACGCAAAATTCTCAAGATCAAGTGGCAAGACAGGATCTCAAATATCGAAGTTCTGAGCCGAGCCAACATTCCATCAACTCAGGCTCTCCTAGGCAAAAAAAGACTGCGGTGGCTTGGACATCTCCACCGTATGGAAAATGATCGCATCCCCAGACAAATTCTCTACGGGGAACTTGCTACTGGCAACCGACCCAGAGGTAGGCCACATCTGCGATTCAAAGACACTTGCAAGGTCACGATGAAAGCATTCAACATCGACCCCAATGAATGGGAGAACCTTGCAAATGATCGAAGCAGATGGAGACAAAAATTGCGCAGTGGCACGCTCGCAATAGACTTCAAGGCAAAAGAAACATACCTGACAAAACGACAGAGGCGGAATGAAAACACTCGCCAAAGTGAACCCAAAAGACTGACCTGCAATCACTGCCATCGCACTCTCGGGTCAAACATTGGTAGAATAAGCCACGAGAGAAGCTGTCAGTCAAAATGAAAGTGAATATTCTAGCTGCTAAGACCGTCTGTAAAGACGCTAGAGGCCATATATATATGTAGCAGACTATAAAAAGACCCAACACCATCATTAGTATGGAGTGTCTCCAAAAAACTACATACACAAACAAACTGCTTCAGGTTGTTTGCAACTTTATTGAGCTTGCTGTAATCAGTGTCTGGCCCTGAACCGCCATCATTTCAAACACCTGCAATAACCCAAATAATTACACTATCTGTGCTCTTTAATTTGAATTATAAATCTTGAATGTATCTTAATTGACACCATGTTAATAAATACAGTATTCAATGTGTGTATTTTTTAGAGACACCATGTTAGGACGTGAAATGATAGTGAAGGAGAGAAAGTTTTCTCAACCAACCTGCTGAAGCTCTGTGAACTGCTTTATGGATTCATCCAACACTTTCCACAACTTGGCTGTACTCACACGAAATATACGAATCTGAAAAGCATAGCAGGTTTCAAACTGTTGACCCCTGAACAGGAAAAACATTTTGCTGGAAAGACAATACATTTGACCTGAAACATAACCGAGTTTGAAGTGACATTACATGCAATAATTAATATTTACAATATACACTATGGATGATAAAAAATATGTATTCTACATGTTGTAGAGTGCCCCTTCTTCATAACAAAGGAATGTTTCCCATATCAACGCTAAAACATTAGAAAGACCCACAACAAATTCAAAATATATATGTTAGCAAACCCATGTGGGCTTTATCATAAATCTAAACAATACTAACTCTCACCCAACATAAACAAGCAGGGCAAACCAGCTTGAACTTAAACTGACAGTGTCAAAAACTATGAAACCGAGCCATAAAAACAAATAAAATTAAATGTTTTCCCATTTGTATCTCAGGAACATGAAATGACAAGGAAAACCATACAAAGTTTTTTGTTTCGTTTTATTTAAGAGTGAGGCTTTTGCTTATAAAGATGCACGAATCATTGCAGTTTAATAAACACTTATTTTTCGGGTACTTTAGTAATCACACTGCAAACCTAGACACTTCAGAGATTATGAAAGAAGTAGATTACTGTTAGGCACAAAGGGAGATTTTTACTGATCAAAGATGAACTAATTTCCAAATCACAGTGAGACATTCCTGCACCAGTTTGTCATATTCCACAAGTACATGTTTAACTGGTCACATCAGCTTATTCTGTTAAGAGCTTATTTGCAAAGAGGAACCAATTTTTCCATCTTTTTCTGAACTCTCCAAGCTGTCTCCTCCACTTTGTACTGAGTTCCTCTAAAACCGTCTGTAATTCCTACCTTTCTGTCTGATGCAAAGCTTGCCATCAGCTGACCATTTGGAGAAAAAGTCAAGGACAAGACCTCACATTTGCACTGTTGATGAAGAGGAAAAAAAATTTCTAATGAAATGGGAAATGCATCCAATGTGACAGTTGGTATTTTAAAAAAAAAAAAGACGTGTGTGGCGCTTCAGGAAAACCCATCAGATGATGCACATGCTGCTTTTGAGATACAGGCCTAAAGTCATTTTTCTCAGTTTCCCCGGTTACTACATCTGACACTTTAAACGGCCATATTTCAAAAACTATTTGAGATATTGACTTCAAATAAAAAGCAAAAATACACAGAAAATGTCCCTCTTTCATAATAGTTGCATATCTCAAAATGTGAAATTTGACCCATGTGATGGGTTTTCCTAGAACACCAAACATATTTTACATTTTTCATATAAAACGCTAGCCAATTGTCTGACTTAAGTATGACCCACCAGACGAATTGCTCAGTGTTTTTTTTTTTTGCGGCACTCACTTATTGAAGGCCTAGCGGGGGTCTAAACCTTTCCTCTAAGCAAAGTACAGGGGTCTAAACCTTTATACAAGGGTCTAAACCTTGTCTCTATACAAAGGTCTAAGCCATGTCTATGATTATACAGGGGTCTTTCCTCTTACATAAGCAAAGTACAAGCGTCTAAGCCTATATATACAAGGGTCTAGGTCTATACAAGGGTATACATGGGCCTAGATCTTGTCTCTAAACAGGAGTCTAAGCCTTGTCTATACACAGGGGTCTAAGCCTTGTCTCTTTCGCAGAAGTTTAAGCCATATCTATTTACAGGGGTCTAAGCTTTGTCTATACAAGGGTCTAAGCCTTGTAAATGTATAGCCTAATTGTGCTGAAGAGGGATGTAAAACTTCAAAAAAACAAAACAGAACATTCTGCCCTACCCTTGTGGTGTGCATCATACCTTTTACAATATTCAACACTCACTCAGATCAATTTTTTTCTTCTTTAAATTAACATTTCAGTGTATAGAGAGGGTTTAAGAAAGTAATGGGATGATCTCTTGTACTTACCCTCTCCCAGAGTTTCAAATATTTATTTGTTTCAAGAGATCAACTGTTTTGTTTTGTTCACAAATTCACTTACGGAGGTATGCTTATGGAAACTCTTTTGAGGTTGATAAATGAATTCATAAAATTAATGTTTTCACAATATTCCCATGTTTAAGTGATAAAAACGTAGCCTCAAGAATCACCTTTACAAACTCAAATAAATCTGTATCAGTTTTAAACTCCCACTGAAGATTCCTCGGAAATTCATAATCATTTTTGTGGCCTGACCAATATTCCAACATGCCTTTCTTGTCCGCAGACACTGCAAGCTCCAGCTGAGGGTTGTACTGGAAAATAATTTCATGGTATTATGAGCATGGGGTGAATGTTTCATTTAATGAAGATGGAAATGCAGGCAAAGCAAACAAAGATGTTACATAATAAAACTGACACGCCATACTGATGACAAAAATTTCAAAGGAGGGCTATCTGCACACAAGGCGTGGAACTGTTTTTCAAATAATGACACTCATTTTTTTCTTCTTTTGATGGCCAACTTTTCATTGTTTGCTTGGTTTCTGTATGTGCATATTAAATCTTGCAAGTCTCCTACTGATAAATCTTTGATTCTAGAAACACAAACGTAAAAATAAGAAGTAAAAACTGATAATTTGACTCAATAGAACCACTTTTCATGCGCCCTTCCCACACTGCATTCACCTACACATACTCACTGCCAGTCAATTATTTACTAGTTATGAATGGAAACTAAGGAGTCATGACAGAATATCAATGACCTTGAGACCAGTCTCCATACCTCCTAACTTTCACAACAGTATTTTGGAGGGTAGGGGACAGTAATTGAGCTCATTCTGCACCATTTGACCACAAGACACAATAGAAATACAATAAAATATATGCTTTGATCAAACCATTTACTTCAGTTTACTTTTTCCACATTTAATCCAATACATTTTTTCCTCCCTGTAAAATTTACCTCTCTAGACTTGCTCGGTTTGTGCACAAGACTACTAAGATATACGTCTGTGCAAAATAAAAGGTATTCATGTAACAAGATATGGATCACTTGGTACTTTCCAGGTACCAAAATATAATCACACAACAAATGAAAGATAAATCAAAATGCGGAAATACTTATTTGTTTTTCTCTTTCATTTCCAAATGTTTACTATGTCACCTGCACCTGAAGTGGGTGGTTATTTGCCAGAGAGAAAAATGAGAAACAATTATAAATATCGTTATTAATTACCTTAAACAATTCCTACTCGATCAATCTGTTTTCAACTATCAGATCAAAGAATTTTTACATTTTCGTCAATTCTTAACTGAAGAAGTCTTCATAAGTAAAGACTGACGAATGAAAAGGGGAAAGAAAAAATGCATATTTAACCACATTTAATATAAACTCACCTGTATTAAAACCACATTCGCAAAGTGTAATTTCTCTAACACTTTCAAGGCTGTTCCCGCTCCCCTGCCATCAAAAATATGAATGGTTGGGCTTTCTTTCTCTGCACTGTAAAAAACAATTTAAAGAAATCAAAATGTAAAGTGTACCAGCTCATTCAAAAATCTCAGTAAAAACCTTCACTTCACTATGTAGTCATCTGGAGTGAAAACTGTGACCAAATATAGGAACTGTGGGTAATGAAAGTAAGTTATAACAGGAGGTGAGTGGTGTCAATTTCTTTGTCTTATCAAACAAAGGAATTACAGTATACAATAATAATCTAGTGGAATTATAACATCATATTTTCTTGAGCCTTCTCAAACAAAGGAATAGTGTAAAAAACAGTTGGGCACAACTATTTCCATCATATTCACTGATACATCAACTTTCCTTTCCACATTTCCTGTTCACTGTTTTATTAGCATTTTTTATTATTAACACATTCAAATAAAATGTGCAATAAAAATTGGGTCTAATGGCACAATGAACCTTTTCTTTGTTGCACTGACATGTGGAAGATCTCCAGCAATAAAACAAATTTTGATTGTTGATCACTATTGATCATTTTCCATTGAAATTTATGAAATAAGTATTTAGTAGTGTTATGTTTTATCCACTATCTAGCTAATTTGTAAAATTCTCACCAAAAGGATACAAAACTTGTTCAAAATGAGAATAAAGAACATACATCTGCCCCCAAATTTAAAGTGAATATACAAAGAAAAAGCTGGTGGTGGGCAGATTATGTTGTTTACCACTGCTTTCTGACATATTTTTAGCTTTTCTTTTCATTATAATTCTCACTCCCCACCCTTTGCACAAACAGTATACCTCGTTACTCTTTTGCAGTAAATATCTGGTGGTAAGCAGACAGTTAGAATTAAATAATTGGGAAATAGACTGCTATTTGGATAATTTGCAAAATCTTTAATTTGGCTATGGACCTGATTGATTCTGTACTCCTATTCTCCATTTATACACTTTTCCGAAAAGAAATCAGAACCTCGGTGAGCTGCAAATCAACATTTTTCTCTCAGTCAATAAAGCATTCATCCAAAAGTATGCGAACCCATATACTGTATGAGATTTTCAGCACTGATTCACATTTTTTAAAAATAAATCTCACTTTAGAGATAATTATTACTCTAGTGGTGACATGCCCAGAGTTGTTCAGCTAATATATATCATATCAGCAAACATCATCAGTCAAGAGGGCAATTGCACACAACAAGTGCAACCAAAACAACAACAAAAAAAAACTTACACTGCCAAAGCAGAAATTGGATCCCCAGCCCTGTACAACCAGCCTGCACAGCCCGGATGGAATCCCAGTTTTATCATGTTGATCATGTCTGCAAAAAACCATATAACTTGGAATATTACAACTACAAAGAGGAACAAATATAGATTGCAGAGAAACTGTTGAAACTGCTAGTCAAAATCATTAACGGTAAAGTTTAGTGGTAAAAACCCACTTCAAACTCCAAAGAATCATCAACATGTTTTTCTCTCACAGAGTTTCTATCCCTCTAAAATAACACACACAAGCAAAAGGATGAGCATCTCACCGAAATTTACGACATCAAAGACCTTTGCATTTTTGTCTGATGATACTGTTGCGCATAGTTCACCATTGGGAGACATCACTAAGTCTTCAACTGTACCTGAGAAAGAATTAAAAGCAGGATGGAGTATTAAGGCTCCAATTAGCCAATAAGACTTCACTTCATGCTATATTTTATGTTTCTAAAAATTAGCTGACATATGTACTTTAATTTCCAAGAAACCAATCATATCATCTCAGTGCCTCTTAATTTGACACTGTTTTCATAAGAGTTACCAAGGAGTGACAAGACAAAGGAGAGATAAATTGGAGATGAATTTCAAAGATTGACAAGAATATTACCACAATGAAGGAGTGACATATAGGAGTGACGTTGTAGAATGTTTCTCAATTCGCATGCCAGTTTCCTGAACCATTTCATTTGTACATTTTAATAGACGAGCCTTCAATTTGTCAGACAGCACTAATTAAAGATGGCAATCACTTCTTTGTGGCACCAGTGACAGTGGCAACTAAGTATATTTTCCAGTATGTTACTCTTGATTAACTTTGTAATTATTTGTTAGGCATTATAAATAATGATGGCCACTTATGTACTGCCAGATGCACCAAAGAAGAATCCCGACAAACTTGAAAGTGGATCACTGTTCAGTTTTTTACAGTCAGTTCTAACCACAAACAGACAGGATAATAATATTTCTGTATGTTTTTCTCTGGAGATGAAATATGATATTCAAATATTCCTGGCTTGTATTTGATGAGTACCAATTCCAAAAATCCCAAAAGGGTAAGGACGATCTCAGAGGACACATCTACACCAGTGATCCTGCAACAACAATTATTTTTGGTGTGAGGACTAGAACTGTAGCAGTTCTGCAATGCTTCCTGGTGTTTTTAAGTGATTAGGTCAGACAACATACCTTTATTTATTTATTTATTTATTTATTAATTTTCTTTTCTTTCATTTACATTTTGTTACTGTTACTTTTGCGAGTTTTGGAGGACAATTGTAAATGTTTTGAACAGCCATTCCCTTGTAATGTTCCTGCTTTGAAATATTTTTTTCATTCTTCTGTGTCACTCCTTTGAAATGGTATCTATGTCACTCTCAAGTCATGTCATTCCTGTGAGCTGTCACTTCTTTGAACAAATCAGCTTTCATACCTCACATGGATTAATACCTAAAAATTGATATCTGGATGGAAAGAATAAGTATGTATTGCTTTTCAGAGCTCTTTTTTTCTCTGAGCTGAAGTACTTAACGTCTTTGGTCGTCTGTTCAGGATCAACAATCTCATTTCAGATCAGATGCTGTTACTGGAATGGGTTTAAAAGCATCCTCAAATACAAACAAATCATTTCCTGTTTCTTTTTTTTTTTTTTTTATTCATCAAGTATCTTCCACTCTGTTTCGTTACAGTTTGCAGGGTGATTGTACAGTCACGTACATGTACTATGCTCTAGAAATGCTATGGGTCTTTAGCTATTGTTGTTTTGTAACTAATAATGGTAGGCTAAACCTATTAAGCACATTCTGATAGACAGGAAATTATTTGCCAATATGCAATTTATGACTGCAAACAAACACACAAAAAAAAAGTTCTGGGGTTGCACAGAGCTTGGTACAAAGTTGAAAAAGACAAAAAGTTTTAGTTTGTGCAGCAATATGTTTGCAAGTAGTTTTTCCAGGTTCTTCATAATCTATTTGCAGAATTTTAAGTTTTCTTCTTTTTGGTATCCTGACAAAGCTCCTAGCCAACGAAAGCTTGTAGTATAGGTAATTTACTTTTTATTCTGACTTCAAATTTTAAAATTTATAATATTTAAACAATTTTTTTATTTATTTTGTAGCTCCTGGCCTACTGAGAATGGTATATCATCCCTGAGACAAAGACAGATTTCCACACATTTCTGTGCTTGACAACTCTGCAGGTCCAGACAGGAACTCACAGCCTTTGCAGCATCCATTGACACCTGCACAGTCACATATTTCTCAAACACCAGATACCACCACCACCAGCACATGGCTTTGTCAAAACAACTTTTTCTCTCTTTTTTTGTTTGTTTTGGCCACAGTTCAACTGTACTAGTGAAAATCAGTCATTCAAGCCTTTGACTAGACCTCACTGCCAAATTATTAGCTCAGCAGAATATTTACCGAGATGGCTTCTGAAGTGTTTCACAAACTCAATTCCAGCCTCCTCACATTTCTTCCAGAACTTGACATGGCCATCACAGCTGGCAGTAATGATGAAACCTGATCTGAAATAACAAAGGGCAGTGAATGAAACCAGAAGGCAAGGGAAAAAAAATCAAAAGACTAATTCTGAGAAATGGATTCAAATGCCTTATGAGGAGAAAAATGTCTGTAAGTAATGAAAACAATTTTCAATATCATTTGACTCAGGTATTAAATTAAGTGCCCAACTCCAAACTTTAACAACTTACGCTGTTGGTTTTCTGCTTTGGTGGAAACATAAAAGAATCTCATTCTGTTTCATGCATAAAGTTTCCTTACCACAGAGCACAAAACTACACAGAAACAGTTATCAAACATCTCATTTCACTTTTTCCATATTTATCTTTTTATTTTTTTCCTCCTATAAGGTTGACTTTTCTAGTCTGGCACTTTGTTTGTCCAAGTCTAATCAACGTGCTGATTGTTGGTGATCAGTTAGGCCCAATGTTAGTGCACTTCAGCTGCTATGGTCTCACAAATAGTTGTAATTAAGGTCCTTGTATTGTATTGTATAACTCTTTAATCCCATTTGGGAAATTTGCCTTTGTGCCAGTGCAGCCCAGTTATAACCGGAGCAGGCACGCCGTCGCCACAGTGCAGCGCCGGTTGGCGGGGTTTTTTTTGGGGGGGGGGGGGGGGGGGGGAGGGAATAGTAGGGATGAATTTTTATTTGATTTTGCCCGGGCAGCGGCCTGTTCGGCCTGCTCTTTTAGATTTCCAACTGCCAAGGTACCTTTAACGTGCGCAACATGCACACGGGCCCTCCGAATTTTTTCTTCCTTATCCGAGAAGACTAGGTACTCGATCCTACCCCAATAGGATCAGGGACACGAAAATATGAGAGAAATCCCAAACTTCCAACATGCCTGCACCGGCCGGGTTTTGAACCCGGGACCCTTGGCATGAGAGGCGAGCACTTTGCCTCTAGACCACCCTTGTCCGGGTGAGAAGGGAAGATGGGATGCACCAGTCATAGAACTGTTAATACAGTTTTTGTTGCTGCTTTTCTCCCCATGTGAGCATCAATGATACAAGCTCTATACTACTATTTCCTGTTGCACCCACTGGCGCTTAGGGCAGCAACAAAGGATCTCCAGCCCTGTCTGTCCTGGGCCATCTTTGCGAGAGTTCCCCATGAGTGATTGAAGGATTTCATCTCTGCCTCGATTGTTCTCCGCCAGGTTGCCTTGGGTCTGCCTCGCTTGCGCCGTCCCTCCGGTGTCCACTGAAGTGCTGTTTTGGTTATAGAATTTGCTTCCTTTCGCAGCACGTGTCCAAGCCATCTCCATCGTCTCTTCGTGATGATGTTGGCTATTTCTTCTTGCTTGCATCGCCTTAGTAGTTCCTGATTAGAAATCTTGTTTGGCCAAAAGATGCGGAGAATCCTACGAAGACATGTGGTGTGGAAGGAAGACAACTTGGCGAGGTCACCTTCTGTCATTCGCCAACACTCTGATCCATACAGGAGTGTGGATAGGACACAGCTTTGGTACAGTCTGATCTTGGTGTTGATGCCGTATTGTGTCGATTTCCAGATGTTGCTCATACTTTGAAAGACAGCCCTTGCATTTCCCAGCCTACTTTGGATGTCCTCCTTTGTGCCACCCTCTGGTCTGATAATGCTACCAAGGTATTTAAATTTGTCCGTCGTGGTGAGGTTCTTGTCATCTACTTGCACTGGTGCTGGAGTGTCTACATTTAGGGTCATAATCTCTGTCTTCTTCTGGCTAATCCGAAGGCCTACTTTGCATCCAAAATTATGTAGTCTCTGCGTCTTATCTTGCATATGTTGGTGACTATGTGACAATAGCGCAAGGTCATCCGCAAAGTCCAAATCCTCTAGGTTGTCGAAGAGTGTCCATCTGATGCCTCTTGGTGCATCCTCTGTAGTTTTCCGCATAATCCAGTCGATTACGAGGTTAAACAAAATTGTTGACATCACACATCCTTGCCGTACACCAGTTTTCACTTCAAAGGATGCATCACTGTTTCCGACACTGCAACTGAAGTTCTTGTAAAAGCTTTTGATGAGTTCAACAAGCTTGCTGGGAATCCCATAGTGCCGAAGAATGCGCCATATACTCTCTCTGTGGATGCTGTCGAAGGCCTTTTCGAAGTCAACGAAGTTCACATAGAGCTGCCTTTGCCATTCTGAACACTGTTCTATGATGTTTCGGAGTGTGAAGATCTGGTCAATGCATCCTTTCCCCTTTCGGAATCCGGCCTGTTCCTTTCTCAGTGTCTTGTCCACAGCATCTGACATACGTTGCACAATGATCTTGGCAAGGATTTTGCTGGGTATAGAAAGGAGAGTGATACCACGCCAGTTGTTGCAATCGCTGAGTGCTCCTTTCTTGGGTATTTTCACTATTCTGCCTTCATTCCAGCTCTTTGGTACTGCTTCTGCTTCCCAGATAGCTGTGAACAGTGGCTGAAGGATGGTGGCTGACTGATCCGGATCTGCTTTGAACAGTTCTGCAGTCAAGTTGTCTTTTCCTGGGGCTTTGCTGTTTTTTAGGCTCTTTATTGCTGCCACTATCTCTTCTTTCTTTGGTGGATCTATGTTGATGTCAAGGTCTTCAGCAGCATCTTGTATTATTATTCTATCTTCAGGTGGTGGCCGGTTTAGTAATTCCTGAAAGTGCTCTGTCCAGCGTGTATCCTGTTCTCGTTCTGTAGTCAGTAGTTTCCCATTCTTGTCTTTGATTGGAACACTTGGTCTTCCACCGTACTTGCCACAAATGCGCTTAGTGATCTTGTGGAGCTTACCCTGTTCTCCTCTTGCTGCTGCCTCCTCCGCATCTGCCGCTAGCTGTTCCATGGCTTCTCGTTTATCTTTCTTTACTAGTCTCTTCACTTTCTTATTTAACTCTGTGTAGCTATGTTGGTACCTCTCTTTCAGCCTTTCCGATTTCACTTGTAGGAGTTTCTTTTTCATGACTTTCCTCTCCTCGATCACATCCCATGTTCTTTGTTGGATCCACTCCTTGCTTTTCCCTTTCTCATTAAATCCAAGGCAGGCTACACTGCTCTCTGTGTACACTGTAGTTACTCTTTTCCACTCTGAATCGATTCCTCTTTCTTTAGGGTTGTTCTTATCAGACTCTCGTAGAGCCTGGAATCGGTTCTTGACTTGTATGTTGAAGGCATTTCTAACACTTGCATCTCTCAGTTTCTGAATATTAAGGTGTCTTTGCTTTGATGTCTTGATTCCGGTCTTGTTCAGTTTAATTTTGATAAGTGCTGCCACTAGATGGTGGTCGCTGGCTACGTCAGCTCCTCTTTTCACTTTCACATCTAGAAGGGATCGTCTCCACATACCGTTGATCATCAAATGGTCTATTTGGTTCTTGTCTCTTCCATTTGGAGAATTCCATGTGAGTTTGTGAATTTCTCTGTGTGTGAAAAGGGTCCCTCCGATGACTAAGTTGTTCAAGGCACAAAAATCCACAAGCCTTTCTCCATTGTCATTCCTTGTTCCAGTTCCATGTTTTCCCATTACTCTTTCATAATTTATATCATCTTTACCTACCTTAGCATTGAGGTCTCCCATGACAATGATGAGATCATGCCGTGGCGTCATGTCCATTTCCCCCTGGAGTTGTTCATAAAAGTCGTCTTTGTCTGTGTTGTCGTTTTCGTTGGTTGGTGCATAACATTGGATGACAGTGATGTTTGTGTGTCGTCCTTTCATCCTCATCCTCATCAGTCTGCTATTGACTGGTTTCCACTCCAACAAGCATTTGTCCAGTCCTTTCTTTAGGATGATGGCTACTCCTTCATGATGTTGGTCATCCTCTCTTCCAGAGTAGAGAACGGTTTCTCCAGTGGATGTTTTGATCCTTCCAGATCCAGTCCATCTGCTCTCACTTACACCCAGGATGTGTAGGTTGTAGCGCCTCATCTCTGATGTTACTTGTGCTAACTTACCCGATTCATACATTGTTCTAACATTCCAGTATCCAATCCTGGTCTTGGTTTTGGCGGTGTTCAGTTCCTCCTTCATCCTGCTAGCAGTTTCCTTTCGGCTTTCACTACTTGCATTCATACGAGTCGCGAGGTACTCAGAAGGTCCATCACATCCAGAACGTTGGTTTTTCCATGTTGCTGTTTCCGTAACGATTTTTGTTTCTCCAAGTAAGGTCACCCCAACAAGGATTTCAGGGTAGGGTTGTTAGCCCTACGCCCAACCCCCAAACCTGGAGGGCCGGTCTGTTCAATCTTGTCTGGTCCTTCCCCCATGACCTGTCCAGCTTGCTTAAAGCTATCAGGGGCACGAGGCCTCCGCTGGCTTAGCTCCTGGGATCACTGGGACACGCAAGCCACTCCTCCACGTCAAGGCATGAACAATTGGAGCAGAAGCTCTATACTCTCAATATATAATAATTTCAATATATAATAATAAAAATATTTATTTAATTTCACTACTAACTAAGCCTACTCAGAATAAGTTGGACAGAAAGGAGAACAAATACAAGCATCTTAGAACAGCTTGGCACCACCAGAAGAATAACACCTGAAATAAATAAAAGAAGACTTGCATACATCGGCCACGCGGCCCGAAACAAAAGCACGGCCCTTATGATATCAATCCTTCAAGGAAAGACAGAAACAAAGAGAAAACAAGGAAGACCACCCATTACATATCACGATAACATCAAGAAAGTCAGCCAGCTGGAAATAAGTGAACTAACTAGGAAAGCTAAGGACAGGATTGGGTGGAGGAGATTTTGTCGTGACATCCACTGTAGCAGCTAACATCGATGACGATGAAGCCGACAGGTGACAGGTGACTAACTAAAACAAAAGTCTTTCCTAAGGCCAGAGGATCATCATGATATGCATTAATCAAGAGGCAATTCAGTTTCTCAGACTTTATACAAATTTTTGAGACAAACATCCTTATTTTATTCATCCACATCCCCCACCAGTCAATCAGCACTGCTAATAGCTATTGACAAGGAAAGGTTAGAGAAGATGTAGCTACAAACTGTATTTATATTTCATTAAACACTAACAGCTTACATCCCCCCAGACATTCTTAAAGCAACAGGACAGATACAAACAGGAAAGTTGGGATTATAATGGAGCATAGTGATGGCAAGAAGTTCTTGATTTTCCAAGAGAACTAATTTGTACACTTCAGTCAAAAAAGTGTTCTCATGTGAAAGACCTCTAAACACTGACAGGAAATTTCTCATATCGAATATATAGGAAGAGTAAATTTTCATAATTACTGCTGTTAGTCTCACAATCTTACATCTAGACACATAGCATTCAAATGACCTTGGCTAGTACTTACTTACTGACAGCAACATGTGTGATAATATCTCTGTGCATGTAACTCTTCTCATAATATTCAGCACAAGGCAGGCTCTCTAAATACACCTGTTCAAATGCCAATGCTGAAAAAGAAAAATAATTTGCAAAACAAGATGATTTAAGTTTCATTTTAAGGGAACTTCATTAGTCACATAATTTAGCTTCACAATACAACTAAAGATGAAAACTAATTCCCTCTATCAGAAAAATACTGCCTTTGGTTTACCCTAACTATGAAATAAAATAAAGAGAAGAAAGAATTTTAGTGCATTTTGATCAACTCCTTGACAAGTTTTCTGTTTACACATAAGTTAACCCAAATGTACACAGGTCTAGATCTTCATCTTGGTAATCTGATTGGAGATGCCTAATGAATTTGAAATAAAGGGGGGGGGGGGGGGTGGTGTCAATTAGGTTTTCTCCACAAGTATTCAGTGCCTCAAACCATGTTCACTTGGGGTCAAAGAACTCAAATTTGACACTATTTTAGACATTGTGTGACCTGAATTTGACAACTGTGTGCAAGTTCAAAGCCCAAAAATGCCAGTTTTTAATATATGGTCATCTGATTTTATGGGTTAAGTCACAGACCAGTCATTCTGATCATTCATCTTCAGAAATTTCTCATTTCACACTTATAAATCCAATAATGTTAAAAACTGATGTTATATCCAGCCAGACTTGGGAACACTGGTTATGTCAAATGAAATAATGTATATTACAACAAAACAAGAGATTATATGCCAAATAAAAAAAATAACCAAAAAAAAACCAACACAGAAAAACTAATTTCTCATTCATTTTCAGACCTGTGCCAATTTTCAATATTTGTTTTCAGATAACACTTAACAGGAACAGTCAACAATATTGTGGCAAAATCCCAATGAGAAAGTGAAATACTGGAGACACAAAAAGATTACAATCAGAAACAACAATGAATACAATGATGTTACGTCCTGCACTCAGCATATTACTGTTTACAGTTTCTGTACTGAACAATCAGTTTAAGGACATCCTGGTAGATAATAAAATGAAAGGTCCCAACTTCCTGCTTGTAACAGATCCACACCCAGCATGTAAATTAATGGTGCCCACATAATTAAACTGTAAATACTTGAAAGTGTCCAGGCAATGTAACACACTACTATTTAAATAGGTTTCAATCTAAATCAACCTGCTGTTTTTTACTGGAAAAGATGTTAAATGGTCATATATTACTGAGAACAGAATATTTTATCTGACATTGGTGCATGGTTTTTAGGACTGAGCTGACTTTGTATACAATCAAATTAAAAATGTACAATTTTTTTCAGAGAGCGGCAGTAATTCATCACAAAAACCAGAAAATGTGTGAAAATGAGACAGAAAATTAAACAATGTATTTATTTGTATTTTGTATTTGTATTTGTATTTGTATAACTCTTTAATCCCATTTGGGAAATTTTGCCTTTGTGCCATTGCAGCCCAGTTATAACTGGAGCAGGCACGTCGTCGCCACAGTGCAGTGCCGGTCGGCGTTTTTTTTTTTTTTTTTGGGGGGGGGGGGGAGATGAGGGGGGAGGGGGAGGGACTGGTAGAGATGAATTTAATTTAATTTTGCCCGGGCAGCGGCCTGTTCGGCCTGCTCTTTACGATTTCCAACTGCCAAGGTATCTTTAACGTGCGCAACGTGCACACGGGCCCTCCGAATTTTTTCGTCCTTATCCGAGAAGACTAGGTACTCGATCCTACCCCTCAACAGAATCAGGGACACGAAAATATGAGAAAAATCCCAAACTTCCAACATGCCTGCACGGCCCGGGTTTCGAACCCGGGACCCTTGGCACGAGAGGCGAGCACCTTGCCTCTAGACCACCTTGTCCCAGGATATTCAACATCAAATCAAAAATACAAAGAAAATTGTATCCAAAGATGCTTATATTTTACTAATCGTAGGATGTGTTCCAGACATAGAAACAGTCTAATTTCCAATTAAAGGAATCACAATCACCAGTGTGAATTCTAAAACTAATATTATATAAACCATGTCACTATGTCAAATTTTCTAAATAGTAATATTATATACAATGCAGTCCTAATATCTCGACATCAGTGGGACGATCTAAATTGCATCAACTAAAGAGAAAGGAGAAAGTTGAAATAGCAGATTAGTGATGAGAAACAACCAAAAAAAAAAAAAAGAGGGGGTGTCAACTATCAAATTGACCAATAAGTAACTCTAATAGGTCCCTTTTTACTCTAATCATTGCCATGCCATCATCCATCCCTCCAATATCACTGTTGTGTGAAGCAGTTGCGTGGCAAACATTTGTCAATATCGGCGGGATGCTGTAGCTATACATCAAATGCGCAGTGTTATACTTTTCTTTTTAACCTCGACCTGTTTCTTCAGAAGAAGTGATGATACCGATACACACACAGTACGGTAGTTAAAAGATCTTGGTCAAAACCTCATGTCAATGGCGCATCAATGTTTTGTGTGAAAAAAAAAATACACACTGTCTGTAGTACTCTGTACTTTTACTGCCGTGCGCTTATGCATGGCACTCTACATTCAGTCACTGAAGCCAAGGGTCATCCTCTTTGCTAATACACCCCATCTCCCACCCCTCCCCGTCAGCACTGCAAAAAAAAAAATAAAGAGGTCTTATATGCAGGGAGTTGTGTGGGCATTTTCGGCAGCACAGTAGTAGAGATCTAGTGCTCTTGTGCTGTGGTCGGGGAGAAATGTGTCGATATAAGAGGAAAGAATAGAGTAACATGTCGAATTATGGGGAAATATTTAATAGCATTAAAGAAGGAACAGGTTGGGACTTAAAAATTGTGTCAAGTTACCCAGAATGTCGACAAAAGCCATGTCGAGATATGTGGATTGGACTGTACATGTATGTACAATATATAAATATGTGCAATTTCTCGACTCATGCCTTCCCCTTACGATAATAATTTATATCGTTAAAATTGCAAATTTTAACTGGGGTGGGGGATGTGTCATGATTCGGATATTGTTAAAACTCACGCAGAGAGTGAGTTGTTGTTGTTTTACCAGGGCCATGAGAAATTGGCTGGTGGCCTTGAACGGTCCTCGCCAAATTATAGTTGGTGAGTAAATAAATGTAAAGTTAAACTGTTAGATTCACGCTTGTGGGTTTTAATGTTCGTGATTAATAAGTAATGGAGTAGGGGTGAAACAAGGTGGGGCTAGTTGACATTGTTAAGTATGACTAGACAAGTTTTTGCACGTTAACTGGCTGGTAGAATAGTGCAGACGTATTACTACAATTAAAATGGTGGGAGGTTTCGACCTATGAGATAGCTGAACTAATTGGGCCAGCGGACTAGCACGCTGGGTAGTTAGATAGTATATAACATCGTGTAACGTTCAGATTAGGTGAATACAGGCGAGCAGAAGCATCGTGTCGTGAAGTATCTCCGGTTGACCAGTACCTGAACTGTGTGCTTTGAAGACAAGAAGTCCTTGCTAACGGACTGACTGAGCTCTAGAAAGAAAGGTCTGAGTGGGCTGACCTTTGAAAGCCCACGCTGCGCTATATTGATGTTCGCGCCTACCAGTAGGCGTGAGCAATGGTAATATATCTTATTTATTCAAGTACAATAGAGATCGGAGATAGAGAGAGAACTACAGCCTCATAGGAAGACTAAGGAAACCCCAGCTGGCACTCGACCACGAGTGTCCTGTATCATAGATCTATTGCCATAGTATGATTGGAATAATATAGCACATTGTTGATGAATTGAATAGTGATTGTGCATAAAATATAGTCTTTTGGCAACTGCTTAAATTACCTACAAGCCGGAGAGTGCTTCTGTAGGCTTTGAACGTACTGGGCTCTCCTAACATTTAAGCCCATATGATTTATGGAGAGTTTGCCTGGCGACTGGCCAGTGGCGACTCAACTGTCACTTTAAATTGATATCTAGTTTCGTATAATATACCTATTTGCTATTGATTGCAGTACCTCCATAGTTACATGAATATCATTGGTTAAGTTATTAATTAGAGTTTTTTTTTTTGGTTTGGATATATATACCCCTATTGTCTTTTGTTTTGTTATTAATATTTATGTAAACTATGGCCTGACCGGCCTGACATATATACGCTCTAGTTATTTAATACTTTTCTTGTGTGGTTGTGTCCGAGTGTGAGTTAGCTGCCTCTCGTGCAGTCGTAACATCCCCAAGACCCTAACTCTGCTCGTGACATCTAGATATTATATTACAAGGCAAACTTTATGATGCTGTGGCACACCTTTCCCTACTCCTCTGTCACTAGCAGATGTGCATATGTTGCATCTCATTTTTAATTTTATACACTTCTTATATTGATGATTATATAATCTGTCACCTAAAAGCCTCGTATGCAAGCATTAAAGATCATGAAAGCTCCATTTTGATAAATCATCCATTTACCATAAATATTCGTGTATATAATGCGATTGTATGCATAATACAAACCCGATGCTTCAGTGCTGAAAATATAAGGTGGGCAAAATGCTACTCTCATGTAATGCGACCTCTGACCTTGCAAGACCTCGGTGTGTCTGAGTAAAAGGTTTGAGACAGAGTTTGAGCAAACATTTCACGCTGAATCTTAACCATTCTGGTCAGCTCATAATAATCAAAGGGTTGCGTTGCTGCCTTCTCTTATGTCGGCAAGTGCAGGCCTACAATCCTTGGGCAATTTATATGAAAATGAATTTATACGAAAATGCAGAGTTTTTCAAACTTACACTAGTGCCTCCAATGGATGCCTGGCCCATGACCATCTCCATCCCTCCTTGATGCACTCGTATCAGGTGGTGCCAAACCTGATTTAACAGCTACAATCAACGATGATCGTAACGAGTGGTTTGACACCTATAAACATGGCTCTGCCCAAAAACAATAGTGAATTCTTGTCCCATCAGCCACGGCACTTGTTCCCTCCATGTGGCGGATCCTTTTTCTCTTTGCATGTACTGAAACCCAACCCACCCCAAAAAGCCCTACCCAAGTAGAGAACATCATATACGCATCAGTGGTGCTAAGCATTTTAAGGATTCTGATTAGAAAAAAAAAGGCATCTATGGGAAAGAGAAAAAAAAGTTAGAGGGGGGATTATGGGAAAATAAATTGAAAATTAAAAAAAAGAAAACCTGGTCTGAGAATTTGGGATCAGAAACCTGGGGGGGGACACGAAATTTGTCACTCATATGTAATTCTGCAACCATCCCACCCCCAAAATCCAAATCTGGCTTTACCATTGAGGTACAAAGTTTCACATTTTACCACAAAAACATTCATGGTTTACAGTATACATGCCATATAATTACATTTTACAAAATGCGTGCACAACATTCAATGCTCATATTCTGTTCCATGTTTATTAAAAAATTTGCCCCACAGTGAGACTTTGTCAAGGCTTTTAGCCCCAGTCAGGTGAAGCTAACAAATTAGATTTAATTTTTAATTTAAACCTAGGACCTCTCTCACTCACTCAGAGTACTCAGACTGATGCAAAGTGTCTGGTTTTGCACTACAATCTGAGGCAGAATTTGCGGCCCTGATCTTACATATTTTTAATGACAGATCATACTATACTGCAGTCTAGACAGTAGCACAGTAGACGACAGTAAGAGCAGTCTAAAACGCTAATACTAATACACAGTAGACAATGGTTAAACTGAACTCAGCGATACCACAGGTTTGCTTTCAGTTTAGTAAAGCAATAGGAGGCTTGAAAAATGCCAGTTTCAAAAATGGTAGCCCGAATCTCTACCGAAGAGGACAAATTAATGTAAGTGTATGGCAAAAGAGACTCCTTGCGCCCTCGCTTGCTCTGTGTTTTTGATTGAGAATGAGGATGGACGATTGCTCAGGCCAAGGGACAAGCGAAGCATGGTAATGCAGGTGAATGTGAACTAACTCTCAGAGTTGAGGGACATCTCTACTTTCTCTTCCATCTCTTTATAAATTTCTTCTAAATCAAAGCATTGTGACTAGAAGTAGAAGGTTACATGTTAACCAGTGAAACACTGGTCGGAATTATGGATACTAATCTTCCAAAGGCCCTCTCCAGACTATCAAGAGGCAAAACCTTGACATGGTAACTGTTGCTCAACAAATTTGTATAAAACAAATTTTCTCCTAAACTGACTATCAACCTAGCCTCTGACTAGGAAGCAATCACAGACAAGCTCTGAAATGATGTTTGCCCCAAATACCTATGTTGGCTCATTAGTATGTCCCAACCAATCTGGACAAAACAATTTGTTTCAAGGTCGGGGGGGGGGGGGGGGCTGGTTAGTTATTTTTATCATGCTTCGTTCTCTAGCAAATTATACTATCAGAATTCAGACCATCCGTGAGGGTAGCCACACAAAGGCCACCGAGCCACTGGGCGCTTTAGGTGAGAAGAATTGCACTATATAATTTCAACAACTGCACATAGAGCCTACCTAAATTGGTCCGTTTATATAGTGCAATTCTTCTCACCTAAAGCGCCTAGTGGCTCGGTGACCGAATTCAGTGGCCTTTGTGTGGCTACCCTTAGAGACAAAGGTTTCATTGTTTAATTCATAATCATAAGGCATTTTATAACAGAAAATGTTTTCATTATCATTTGGGAGTCCATGAAAACAAACGAAACGCATTGTACGCCATAGCTGTAGGCCTACTGTGTACCTCAGCAAGGATCACTGACCCAGTCAGCAGACTTTAACCATTATTGCGTGCTGTGTGGGAATTGTCTAAAATGGACGTGTCCACATAACTTATTCACTTACTGTCAAAACTTGAGGCAGTGGGCCTACAGAAAATTTCAAAAGTTAGGGTAGCCTAGACGGCCTAGCGTAGTTATGAAATTTTGGATGCTTGTATGTTCACCCACGAGCTCTATCATACTAGATCTAGATCTAGATCTAAGTATGATAATACATCTACATCCAGTGCTAAAGTCTGGCCTATATTACATCTACATCTAAAAAGTAAGTTCAGTAAGCCTACGGACGGTGCAATTCTGAGTTCTGAGAAGTTACACAGAAACTAGATTCTAGATATAGATCTAGAGTCTAGATATAATATCTAGATCTAGATCTAGACTAGATCTAGATCTAGATCTAGAATCTAGATATCTAGATCTAGATCTAGGGAAAAATGTACTTTTCTTTTTCTTTGCTTTCGCAGCTTCACCAGGAGTTGGCCCAATCCACTCATCTTCACTATCATTAGAATTATCTTTGTCGTCATCGGCAGGTTTATCGTGATGTGCATCTGTGTCGCTGTCGTCTCTGCGACGCTTTCCTTTTAACTTATCCGCCATTTTAGAGGCATGAGGACTACTCTGTTTTTCGGAGTCTAAAGAGTAACCCAACCATCGGTGTATTGTCAATAATGTGTTCCATAACCAAATTTTTTAGCTCGATGGTATGACAAGGTAGTTATGTGCGATGTTCACGTGCATAATATGAAATCATATCGGTATTTCTATCTTGCAAGGACGGTGCTCTGAGACTACAACATTGGGGTGATCACTAAAACCTTTATGAATCACCACTGTGTTTGACAGGGGCTGAAAATTCAGTGTTGCTTGGATAGGAAAAAGGAACCTCTCTCCAGCCCTTGTGACAATACAACAGAAGCGAATAAAGTCAGATCTTGTTCAGTTCTCTTTATCGAAGCTTCTTCTCCTTCTTCTTTCTTTCTCTCTCTCTCCCTACCCGCAAACCAACCTATCTACAGTAGATTAACTTATCTACCCACTCAACCTACCCACCATCTATCTATCTACCTACCTACTTACCCACCTATCTACTACATGTACTTACTTACCTATCAACCTACCCATCAATCTATTCATCCATCCATCCATCCATCCATCCTCTCTCTCTCCCTCCCTCTCTCTCTTTCTCTCTCTCTCTCTCTCTCTCTTCACTGCCCCCTCACCCTCTCTCTCTCTCTCTCTCGGTTTCTATCAAGTAGCCTCCATAACTCACTATTCATAATTGAAACTCCAACATAGCATCTGAAATGGTTCTACCGAATAATTTGTTGACCAGCGCCGGTGTAACAGGCCAAAATATACCCCCTCCTCCAGACTATACCCGGGGTTAAATATATTCTGGGCTAGGCCAGTTTATACCCCGGGTATATTTTGGGCTAGGCCAGACTATTACCCCCCCCCCCTCCCCCAGTCCAGATTATACCCCCCAGTCCAGATTATACCCTCTAATTTAAAAAAAAAAAAAAAACAAGTCAAGACCACTGTTTATTTCAGCTTGTTCTTTATCACTGTCATAAGATATCATATTAATACATACATGAACACATTCTTGACACCCGTAAATCATAATACAATTTAGAGGAAATCATAATAACAGTTTATTTCAGCCGTAGTTTAAATTGGTGTACATACATACATTCTTGACTCTTTTAGGGGAAACAAACATGCATTAAAATGCATTGTATATACAAAAGGGTTCAGTGTGCATTCAGACTGAAATGATTAGACTTCAGCATTAATTTCACTCATGTCTGTTATTATTATTATTATTATTATTTTGATTATTTTGATAATTGGTTGGCCTTGAGTACAACATGCATTGTATTTTTTATTACAGAGATGCAGAGAGAAAAGGCCGGAAAAGAACACATAGAAAAAAATAATAGAAACATAATAATAACCTAACTGACAGATGGTGCAATTCCATCATCCAGCAGAAATTAAATACTTCACATAAAACTAAATAGGTACTAAATTTTTCGCCTGATGAACCCCACCTGTCCAGATCCACTTGAAACGTTACAGAATGCTAACCAGTTATATAGGCCTACAATAATAACAATAAGAACACCAAATCATCTTATTTACTCTTGAAAATAAGGAGAAATATCAATATCAGAACCATCATCTTGGCATAATACAAAGATGTAAGAGGGAGTGTAAAAACGGCAATCTAAGCCTACAAACCATTCTAGAATCTATAAGCAGCAACATGTGTGTATCAACTACAATACAAAAAATGTGTTAAATCTTTTCAACTATTCAAGTAGAACTGGACAGAAAGCTTGAGTGAAACAGCCTTGACAGTTGTCAAGACCAACACAGTAAGTCCACTGAGACAAAAGTAGTGCATTGTAAAAAGTAATTAGATCTATAGTATGTTAAGGCAAAATTCGATGGATAATGTTGCGTTGACAGTATTTCTTGTTGGTGAATATCATTCTTTGATAGCTTATTTGTAGAAAGATATACATTTCATGTACCTTATGGTTTAAGACACTGGATTAGTTTGCAAGGCATTTGAAAGATTGAACTTATGTGTTATAGTGAATAAGGGTATCTCACTCGCGAGTGAAATAAAAAATAATAAAAAGAACTTGTCCGTCTTTACCTTCCTGAGCTTGACACGTCTCTTGCCAAGGGATTTAACAACTGTGTATTTGCACACAAAAAAATCTCTAAAAGGACTTCATTTCTTTGAGTCCGTTAATTATTTCATCCATTGTGACTAAGTGTGTGTCAGTGGCAAACAAACAAGACAGTGCAAATTTTACTCATGGGCAACCAGTTACAAAAACAACTGCAACATGACAATGAACGTGAGTAAAATGAGAGTTAAAGTTGAATCATATCAGTTTTTGAATGGATATTCGACCCATAGTATATCAATACATATTAATGCATGTTTTTTCCTCTGAATTGTATTATGATTTACGGAAGTCGAGAATGTATGTATGTAGGCCCTATGTATTACATGACGCCCGATGACAGTGATAAAAAAACGAATTAAACTATGATTGAAATAAACTGTGGTTATTCCTTGTTTATATATATATAATCTGGCCTGCTACTCTGGGGTTAAAGTGGCTTAGTCTATTTTGTACCCCAGGTATATTCTGGGCTAGGCCAGTTTATACCTGGGCTATACTTTGGGCTAGGCCAAACTATATTCCACCAGTCCAGATTATACTTCCATTTTCAGGCAAAATATTCAAGGATACAAGTTACAACATTAAGTTTTTAAAATTTTATTTCACCCTCAAGTGACATGCCTTTATTCACCATAACACATAATTGCAATCCTTCAAATGCCCTGCAAACTAATCCATTATGTATATCTTTCTACAAATAAGCTATCAAAGAATTTACTAACAAGAAATATTAACGCAATATGATCCATCGAATTTTTGCCGTAACATACAGTAATTACTTTCTACAAGGCACTGTTGTCTCAGTGGATTTAATCTGTCAGTTTACACGACTTATAAGACTCATAAGTGTAAAGTTATCTGAATTTTATTTTAATTTTTGAAAATCAGAAATGTGCTTGATATGTCAGAACAATTAGATCTACATATAAAGTTACAATAATGCAGAGAGAAAAGGCCGGGAAAGAACACACAGAGAAAACAACAACAACGACATTTTAATAACCCAACTACTGACAGATGGTGCAATTCCATCATCAAGCAGACGTTAAATACTTCACACAAAACTAAACACATACTAAAATTTTTTTCACATAATGAACTTAACCTGTCCTGATCCACTTGAGACGTTACAGAGTGCTAACCAGTAATATACAGTAAAAAAAATAAGAACTCGAAATCATCTTATTTACTCTTGAAAATAAAGAGAATATAATCAATATCAGAATCATCATCATCATCTTGGAATATTATTAAAATAAGAAGGAATGTAAAAATGACCTACACATCATTCTAGAAATTGGGGGACAAGGTGGTCTAGAGGCAAGGTGCTCGCCTCTCATGCCAAGGGTCCCGGTGTAACAGGCCAAAATATGCCCCCCGCCCAGAATATACCCGGGGTTAAACTGGCCTAGCCCAGAATATCCCCCGGGGTATATTCTGGGCTAGGCCAGTTTATACCCCGGGGTTACTTTGGGCTAGGCCAGACTATACCCCCCCAGTCCAGATTATACCCCCTGCTTTTTCTTTAAAAACAAGTCAAGACCACAGTTTATTTCAGCCTGTTCTTCACCACTGTCATCAGATATCATATTAAGAGATACATGAACACATTCTTGACACCAACAAGTCATAATGCAATTTAGAGAAAATAATAATAACAGTTTATTTCAGCCTTAGTTTACTTTGGTGTACATACATATGTTGGATGAACTACGAGTGGCTAATGTGGTTACTGCGTGGGTTCAATAGTAACTCCCTTAAGGATACACAGGATTAACAAACACAGGGTTCTGCTGGCAATCTTATTTATTCAAAAGCCTAACAAAGGTATCGCTACCAAAAGGCATAGGGAAAACCCTATCAAGAAAAGGAAAAGAAACCAAGAAAAAGAAGCCCAACCAGCCATAAGCTGGAACAAGAGAAAAAGACGAAAATATGATTAGGATATAATGACAACATTAATCAGGCAATCAATGGTGGACATACATAGTAATAGTATTAAGTATTAAATCAAACAACAACAACATAATATAGAATTTAAGCAATAACCAACTGGATATGTATGCATGGAATAAAATAGCGCTAAGGTTAATGAATAACAACTACAAGTGGCTATATCATACACACAAGGAGTTTCCTAGTACACTGGCAACATAAACTAATTAACTAATCAAAGTATGAAGGACATAACAAATGAAGGGGCAAGAACACAATAGTTTCGCTCCACTGAGCCGGTGTACAGCACATCCAGAGTGGCCATTCCATTTAATAACGCAGTGGCCAACATGGCCCACTGACCGTCCATAACACAGACGCTGCATCCCAATGCAGGCCATCCTCATAGGCCCACTCCCATTATTAGTACTAACTCGCCCCAGGGCTATTGTATTGGTTACTTCCCTTCCCAATCGATACTCAAGGGTCATGCCCTTTGACCTTAGCCGCGGAGCTATGCCGCCAGGCTAACATGTGCATGACACACCACTAGATACATAAAGTAATGTGTACATTCCTTAAAATGAAACTGTCCTTCACACACTTACGAAACTCATAGAAGCACAATACATCTGGATAACTATAATACATGCACATGATATATATATATATATATGTCGGCGAGACTCATTGCAACATGTGTAGACTCACTGAAACGTTGTTCATCCACCGCCGCACATAGAACAATCCTGGGGCTCACCCATGTGAGGCCCAACTAAGATTATGCATCTCCAATACATGTAATTAATTACACATCTTAAACACTAAACACGCAATCACAATCACACTGCTCTCTATAGCATAGTGCTACTGGCAAGGTACACAAATACCCGTAATACAATCAAGTGTATAGTGCCGCTCGCTATAACATAAGCCATCCACATTAACATGTCAGGAAATCCTCACTGCCTACCACAACAAGGCAATGCTACACATACACTATATATTTGCACACAAGCAAATCGTGATAGCTTGGTTAGCGAGCCATCATTATCATCTAGCACCGCAAACGTTAACTTTGACAATAAAGTCACAATATCAAGACACTGCACTGCACCGCGCATCTTACACGTCTAATGACAATGGCAATTACCGTTGAGCCGGACTCATAATAGTCTCTGTAGATCAGCATTCTCTACGCGGCATCCAAGAAAGGGGGGGGGGGTGCGCAAATTAAAGTCACTTCTAATATAATAGTCTCCAACTTACCCAAAGTCTCTCTGCTACTGGCGCAACTGGACTAGGCCATGTTTTGGGCGAGGCGCGCCACGGCAGGCCGCCGCCGGTCTAGGTTCACTGTGCTGTCGGATCTTGTCTCTGCGTCTTTGATGGAGTGTCCTGACCACTCGAACTCGCATCTTATTTATGAGCCAGCGCGGACGTCCGAGAGAGCTATTACGTAGTCCAGTTTTGGACAAGTGAAAGGCTCGGACATTGAGTCCAGCCGAACAACATAACCGGTTAGGGTCCTAACACAGTCGAATTTACAGTACGGTTAAAAGGGTGCACACAAAAGTCAGTTAGGTATCCCAGTAAACTGTAGAAATTACTCTAACGACCCCTCCAGCAATAATTGAATAAATTTGACCCAGGTTGGATTTATCGGGGATAACATGCGTCTAACTCATAGTTTACTTTAAATCCGAGACCCTCTTATTAATTATTTCAATAGGATATGTGCATCAAAGTACAACAAAATTGGTACCATTATAAATTGGAAACTTGCTGCTAAAATTCTAACTGACTACTTATACCAGAAACCCGGTAATAGTTTTAATATAAATTTTCAAAGTGTCAGGACTAACAACATTCGACAATTTTGTGCGGGATACTTTCGTCCATTAATACGACGTATCTCCATTGATAACAAACGTTATCATGAGTATCTATTTTGTACCGATAGGGTATTGTCTACTCTCAAAAATGAATTCGGGTTCCCGTCTTTCTGTCGGTGGATAACAACGAAGGAGCGAGTTGTAAGAAACTTAAAGCCATGATATAAGAGTTGGAAGCCCGGTGATCAACATTTCCAACTGACCAATCAAAATGCGCGCTTTTCACCGTGATGTGAATAACGGGTCCCGCGCTGGTATTACAAGGGAAATAATCCAATTAATGGTACTCGGCCAAGTGTCCATAAATTACTATGAGTGGCCGTCCCTCACTCACGCACCAGAGTTACCATGAGAGCACATTAAAAATAGAAAGTCGTTCATCCTCTCACACATAGGCCTACATTCTCGACTCCTGTAAATCATGATACATTTTAGAAGGAACAAACATGCCTTAAAATGCATTGATATACAAAAGAGTTGAGTATCCATTCAAACTGACATGATTAGACTTCAGCATTAATTTCACTCGTGAGTGTTGATGATATTATTATTATTATTATTATTTTGATAGTTAGTTGGCCATGAGTAAAACATGCATTGTATTTTTTGTTACAATGATGTAGGGAGAAAAGGCCAGAAAAGAACACACAGAAAAAAATAATAATGATAATCCAACTGACAGATAGTGCAATTCCATCATCCAGCAGATATAAAACTAAATAGGCACTTAATGTTTGCGACTGATGAACTCCACCTGTCCAGATCCACTTGAAACGTTACAGAATGCTAACCAGTAATAATGATAACAATAAGAACACGAAATCATGTTATTTACTCTTGAAAATATAGAGAAATATCAATATCAGAATCATCATCATCATCTTGGAAATTGCAAAGATATGAGAGGGAGTGTAAAAATGGCAGCGTATGCCTACAAATCATTCTAGAATTTAGAAGCAGCAATGTGTGTGTATCAACTATATATAAAAAACGTGTTAAATCTTTTCAAATATTCAAGTAGAACCGGACAGAAAGCTTTAGTGAAATACTAAATAGCCTTGACAGTTGTGTAGGCCGACAGAGTAAGTCCACTGAGACAAAAGTAGTGCATTATAAAAGGTAATTAGATCTATAGCATGTTGAGGCAAAATTCGATGGATCATGTTACATTAACAGTATTTCTTGTCAGTGAGTATCATTTTTTGATAGGTTATTTGTAGAAAGATATACATTTCATGTACATTACGGTTTAAGACACTGGATTAGTTTGCAAGGTATTTGAAAGACTGAACTTATGTGTTATAACTTATAGTGAGTAAGGGAATGTCACTCGCGAGTGAAATGAAATAAAAATAAAAAAAGAAAAGACCTTGTCCGTCTTTACCTTCCTAAGCTTAACACGTCCCTTGCCAAGGGATTTAACAACTGTGTATTTGTACACAAAAAAATATTTAAAATGACTTCATTTTTATGAGTCCGTTAATTATTTCATCCATTGGGATGTGTATGTCAGTGCCAAACAAACAGTACCGTGCAAATTTTACTCAATGGCAATCAACTACAAAAACAACTACAACATGCCAACGAACGTGAGTGACACTAATCCAGTGCCTTAAACCATGAGCTACATAAAATGTATACATTTCTACAAATACGCTATCAAAGAATTTACTAACAAGACATGTTCATGCAACATGATCCATCGAATTTTTGCCATAACATACTATAATTACTTTCTGCAATGCACTGTTGTCTCAGTGGATTTAATCAGTCATTTTACATGACTATCAAAGCTACTTCGCTAAAGCTTTCAGTCCAGTTCTACTTGAATAGTTGAAAAGATTTAACACATTATTTTTTACATGTACTTGCACATATATTACATATATTATTGCTGCTTATAGATTCTAGAATGATGTGTAGGTCATTTTTATATTCCCTCTTATCTTTGTATTATTCCAAGATGATGGTGATTCTGATATTGATTATATTCTCTTTATTTTCAAGAGTAAATAAGATGATTTGGTTTTCTTATTGTTATTATTGTATATTACTGGTTAGCTTTCTGTAACGTTTCAAGTGGATCTGGACAGGTTAAATTCATTATGTGAAACAATTTTAGTATGTATTTAGTTTTGTGTGAAATATTTAATGTTTGCTGGTTGATGGAATTGCACCATCTGCCAGTTCAGCTGTTAAAATGTTGTTGTTGTTTTTTTCTCTATGTATTCTTTTCTGGCCTTTCTCTCTGCATCAGTGTAACTTTGTATATAGATCTAATTGTTCCGACATATCAAGCACATTTCTTATTTTCAAAAATTATAATAAGATTCAGATAACTTTACACTTATGAGTCTTATAATTAGTTCATACCTTGCCACTAAGTATATGTTAGTGGTGCCAAACAAAAAAAATACAATACATGTTTAACTCATGGTCAACTAATTATAAAAAAACCAGAACAATAATAATACCAACGAACACAAGTAAAATTAGTGTTAAAGTTTAATCATATCAGTTTCAATGGATTTTCAATCCTTTTGTAAATCAATGCTTTTTAAGCATGCTTATGTCCTTTTAAATGTATCATAATTTACAAGAGTCAAAAATGTATGCTTCAATTTGATATCTGATGACAGTGATAATGAACAATTCAAACTAAAGTTGAAATAAACTACGGTCTTGACTTGTTTTTTAAAAAAAGTAGGGGGTATAATCTGGACTGGGGGGGGTATAGTCTGGCCTAGCCCAAAGTAAACCCCGGGGTATAAACTGGCCTAGCCCAGAATATACCCCGGGGGATATTCTGGGCTAGGCCAGTTTAACCCCGGGTATAGTCTGGCGGGGGTATAATCTGGCCTGCTACACCGGGTTCAAAACCTGGGTAGTGCAGGCATGTTGGAAATTGGGATTTTTCTCATATTTTCAAGTCCCTGATCCTATTGGGGCGTAGGATCGAGTACCTAGTCTTCTCGGATAAGGACGAAAAATTCGGAGGGCCCGTGTGCACGTTGCGCACGTTAAAGATACCTTGGCAGTTGGAAATCGTAAAGAGCAGGCCGAACAGGCCGCTGCCCGGGCAAAATTGAAATTAATAGATTAAAATTTATCCATATCATTCCCCCACTAGCAACAACAAAATTTATTATGCATTATTAAATAAATATTATTATTCATAAATATTCAAATATTATTTGAGTTGTGAGTTGTGAACTGTTGTGGGTTGTAAACTGCGCCTAACAGGCTGCGTTACAATTTGCTCTGAGATAGAGAGAGGTAGAGAGAGTGAGCGAGACAGGGAGAGAGAAAGAAGCAGTGTAGTGTGTTGAGCTCTTCGCATGCGCTCCATTCTGCTCTGTGGTTGCCATGTTGTTTCTGTAAAGCGCATAGAGCATTTTAAATGGATATGCGCTATATAAATGCCATCCATTATTATTACTATTATTATTATTATTATCTATAAGCAGCAATGTGTGTGTACCAAGTACATGTATATGTAAAAAATGTGTTAAATCTTTTCACCTATTCAAGTAGAACTGAACAGAATGCTTTAGTAAAGTAGCTTTGATCGTCGTGAAAACTGACAGATTAAATCCACCGAGACAACAGTGCATTGTAGAAAGTAATTACAGTATGTCACGGCAAAAATTCGAGGATCATGTTACGTTAATATTTCTTGTTAGTAAATTCTTTGATAGCTTATATGTAGAAAGGTATACATTTCATGTAGCTGATGGTTTAAGGCAGTGGATTAGTTTGCAGGGCATTTGAAAGATTGCAATTATGTGTTAGGGTGAATAAAGGCATGTCACTTGCGGGTGAAATAACATTTTAGAAACTTAATGTTGTATCCTTGAATATTTTTGCCTGAATATGGGAGTATAATCTGGACTGGTGGAATATAGTTTGGCCTAAACACCACAGTTTATTTCAATCATAGTTTAATTCATTTTTTTATCACTGTCAACGGGCACCATAGTAATACATACATACATACATTCTAGACTTCCATATAGTAAATCATAATGCAATTCAGAGGAAAAAACATGCATTATCATGCATTGATATGCTATCGCTATGGGGTGAATATCCATTCAAACTGATATGATTCAACTTTAACCCTTATTTCATTCACGTTCGTTGTCAAGTTGCAGTTGTTGTTATAGTTGGTTGCCCATGAGTAAAACTTGCACTGTATTTTTTGTTTGGCACTGACATACACTTAGTCGCAATGGATGAAATAATTAACACACTCATAAAAATGAAGTCATTTTAGAGTATTTTTGTGTGCGAATACACAGTTGTTAAATCCTCTGGCAAGGGACGCGTCAAGCTTAGGAAGGTGAAGACGGACAAGGTCTTTTTTTTTTTTTTTTTATTTCACTCGCATGTGACAAACCCTTATTCACTATAACACGTAAGTTCAATCTTTCAAATGCCTTGCAAACTAATCAGTGTCTTAAACCATAGGGTACATGAAATGTATATCTTTCTACAAATAAGCTATCAAAGAATAATATTCATTAACAAGAAATTCTGTTACTGCATCATGATCCATCGAATTTTGCCTTAACATGCTATAGATCTTACTTATTACAATGCACTACTTTTGTCTCAGTGGACTTACTCTGTCGGTCTACTCAACTGTCAAGGCTATTTCACTAAAGCTTTCTGTCCAGTTCTACATGAATAGTTGAAAAAATTTAACACATTTCATATACATGTACATAGGTGATACACACACATATTGCTGCCGTTTCTACACTCCCTCTTATATCTTTGTATTATTCCAAGGTGATGATGATGATTCTTATATTTATATTTCTCTTTATTTTCAAGAGTAAATAAGATGATTTCGTGTTCTTATTGTTATTAATGTATATTACTGGCTAGCATTCAGTAACGTTTCAAGTGGATCTACTACTACTACTATTTCCTGTTGCACCCACTGGTGCTTAGGGCAGCAACAAAGGATCTCCAGCCCTGTCTGTCCTGGGCCATCTTTGCGAGAGTTCCCCATGAGTGATTGAAGGATTTCATCTCTGTCTCGATTGTTCTCCGCCAGGTTGCCTTGGGTCTGCCTCGCTTGCGCCGTCCCTCCGGTGTCCACTGAAGTGCTGTTTTGGTTATAGAATTTGCCTCCTTTCGCAGCACGTGTCCAAGCCATCTCCATCGTCTCTTCGTGATGATGTTGGCTATTTCTTCTTGCTTGCATCGCCTTAGTAGTTCCTGATTAGAAATCTTGTTTGGCCAAAAGATGCGGAGAATCCTACGAAGACATGTGGTGTGGAAGGAAGACAACTTGGCGAGGTCACCTTCTGTCATTCGCCAACACTCTGATCCATACAGGAGTGTGGATAGGACACAGCTTTGGTACAGTCTGATCTTGGTGTTGATGCCGTATTGTGTCGATTTCCAGATGTTGCTCATACTTTGAAAGACAGCCCTTGCATTTCCCAGCCTACTTTGGATGTCCTCCTTTGTGCCACCCTCTGGTCTGATAATGCTACCAAGGTATTTAAATTTGTCCGTCGTGGTGAGGTTCTTGTCATCTACTTGCACTGGTGCTGGAGTGTCTACATTTAGGGTCATAATCTCTGTCTTCTTCTGGCTAATCCGAAGGCCTACTTTGCACCCAAAATTATGTAGTCTCTGCGTCTTATCTTGCATGTGTTGGTGACTATGTGACAATAGCGCAAGGTCATCCGCAAAGTCCAAATCCTCTAGGTTGTCGAAGAGTGTCCATCTGATGCCTCTTGGTGCATCCTCTGTAGTTTTCCGCATAATCCAGTCGATTACGAGGTTAAACAAAATTGTTGACATCACACATCCTTGCCGTACACCAGTTTTCACTTCAAAGGATGCATCACTGTTTCCGACACTGCAACTGAAGTTCTTGTAAAAGCTTTTGATGAGTTCAACAAGCTTGCTGGGAATCCCTCAAGTGGATCTGGACAAGTGGAATTCATCAGGCGAAAACATTTAGTGCCTTAGTTTTATGTGAAGTGGATGATGGACTTGCACCATCTGTCAGTGTCAGTTGGGTTACTAATTATGTTTTTATTATTTTTTTCTATGTGTATTGTTTCTCGGCCTTTTCTCTCTGCATGGTTGTAACAAAAAATACAATGCATGTTTTACTCATGGCCAACCAATTATCAAAATAATAATGATAATAATGATAATAATGATATCAACAGACACGAGTGCAATTAATGCTGAAGTCTAATCATATCAGTTTGAATGGATACTCAACCCTTCTGTATATCAATGCATTTTAATGCATGTTTTTTTCCCCTGAAAAGTATTATGAATAACAGGAGTCATGAATGTATGTATGTACACCAATTTAAAGGCTGAAATAAAATGTTATTATTTCCTCTAAATTGTATTATGATTTATGGGTGTTAAGAATGTGTTCATGTATGGATTAATATGATATCTCATGACAGTGATAAAGAACAGGCTGAAATAAACTGTGGTCTTGACTTGTTTTCAACAAAAAAAGTAGGGGGTATAATCTGGACTGGGGGGGGGGGGGTATAGTCTGGCCTAGCCCAAAGTAACCCCGGGGTATAAACTGGCCTAGCCCAGAATATACCCCGGGGTATATTTTGGGCTAGGCCAGTTTAACCCCGGGTATAGTCTGGGCGGGGGGTATATTTTGGCCTGTTACACCGGGTATAGTCTGGCTGGGGTATAATCTGGCCTGCTACACCGGTACAATAGCGTATGTTGTAATCTGACTATGATCAGAGAGTATAGATCTTTCTGCTATAATGGAGCTAGAGGATGAACATGTAATCAGCTAAAACTTCGTGACTACGAGATAAAAAATTATGAAACTTTAATTGTGTAGGCCTACTGTCTCACATTTTGACGATAATTTATGTGGAGACATTCATTCCGGACAAAAAATCAGGCTTTAATATTATTTGTTTAAGATTTTTCCTAGCCGCAAAAATAGAAACGCATTTTCATCGAATAGAATCAAAAAGCATGACCGGAAATTTCGTCCTTAACCTCTTTTTACACATTGGTGGTTGAAAATCAACGTAATCAAATATGTGTATTTCTGTGTAAGTTCCTTTTTTTTTTTTTAGTCATTGCATCGAATAATAATGCTGCTTTTAATGTAGCCTAGATCTAGACATACGGTTGGGCTTCCTTCAAAGAATCTGCAAGATTTATCTTGCGGGGGTTTGTTGGTATTCTGAATTACAACAAAGCTCTGTCACAAATGTTGTTAATTCCGCTAACTTTATAACTCAGTTACACGATTTGCAATAAAACCTTGAACTTGGCACAGTTTCTCAGAGAACTATAGCAAACAAACAAACAAAAAAATTCTCAAACAAGCGGGGAAAGTGATATAATATATGAAGTGCTGATTTGTTCTGAAATGAATTTTATGGCTCGTATTGAACAAAAGAAGGGCCAATTTACTCCTGAGAGTCTGACTTTTCTTAAAACATATACATTTCTATTGTGTCATGAAAAAAATGTGCAATTCACATAGAAAATTTTACAGGAGGTGAAAACAAAATATACATATATATGTATATAAATCTATTATATATTTCAGTAACTTGCAACCTTTGGCATGACTAACTGACCAAACTATACACTCCTCAGGCCTTAAATTTGGCAGGAAGGTGGCAATTGAGATAAGGAAGATGATGGCTATAATTAAAAGTTGTTTACTTCAAGCATGTATTTTTAAAAAATAACAATGTTTACTGCTATGTAACGTCTGTATTTTGGCGTGTTTGTTTCGTAATATTATAGTACCGTGCATGTAAAAAAAAGTAACCGTATCAAGCGTTCAGTTTGGTGCGTAGAGTTCTGGTGCGCATGAGTTCTGAAGCAAGACTGTAGTTTATTACTTTTATTAGAGAGAGAGAGAGAGAGAGAGAGAGAGAGAGAGAGAGAGAGAGAAAGAGAGAGAGAGAGAGGGAGAGAGAGAGAGGGCGGGAGCACATGATTGTTTATTCCGGGCAATGCCCGGTAGGTCAACTAGTTGTTGATAAGCCAGCACTTGAGAAGGTCGACGTTTTGCTTGAGATCGAGGCCAAGCAATAGCCCAGGGGCAGACGTTCTTGCCTAGCAGATAGGAAAGGTAAATTACTACTACCGTTATTATACAGCAAAGTATGAGAAAAAAAACTCTTATAGTACACACTGTAATCCAACAGACACACAACTGAGGAACAAATACAGGCGCACAAACACACAAAAAAAAAGAGAGGTTGGGTTGGGGAATCGGGGGAGGGGGGGGGGGGTCGGGGGGGGGGGGCACTTATTATCATTATTATTATTTAGGGGTCATCGAATCCAGTCATCTCCAGAAAACACACTAATTAAGCTTTAAATGGGGCAAGAGCGAGAAGAGATATTTTAAATGATTACAAACGTGAAAGAAATGTATTCCTAACCCTCTTCCTAATCCCGAACCTATTATCAAATCTATCCCCAACCCTTAATTCTGACCGCCAACCTATCTCTCAAATAAAGACAATTGGATATATGGAAAGCCTCCCTCATTACAATTGTTGTTGTTGTTAATATTATTTCTGGCGACCCCCCCCCCCCCGAAAATATTTGGCGACCCCTGTGGGGAGTTGCAATTGGCCGGAGTGAGATAGGTTTCAGTTCTGAATCACCCTCAGAGCGGGCCTAGCATGATTTACTGTTTTCACACAGGGTTCTTATAGATATTCTGGCCTTGGCGGCATAGCTCAGGCTTCACCTCATCTCTGATTTCACCTCTCTGTCCTATAAGGGACTGAAAAGGCCAACAAGAAGACACAACAAGCAACAAGTCATGTTATAGAGAACTCCAGTCTATGCATATTTCAGATTTTCGATAGATTTCAACTTTGGGGTAAGCCGCAATGCGCGTGAAAGTCGCTGCACCAACAGTATTTTTTTCTCATTCAAAAATTTTTCTTAAGGGGGAATTAAGAAAAGGGTGGCAACCACTGGTTGTCGACCCCTGCCCTATGGCAATTTAACTCTCTAGTGCCCAGACGAAAATTGCCAATCCCAGAACGTCTGAAATAATATGCTGAACTAATTTTAAATAGTCAGATTATTGTAAAAATAGACATATTATTATGTTATTGGGAACATTATTTGATAATAAAATAGGTAGAGTAGTGTATCAAGGACTCAGCATTTTAGCGCCAGATGACCTGTTTCAAATACGGTACACTGGGGGTTAGAGGGTTAAACGAGAAAAAAAAAAATTAAAACAATAGAAGATTCATACTTCACCTTCATTTTCCAATTCGATACCGGTATTTAGTTTGCCCTGAAGCCTCGCCTCGATTTTATCACTTCGGTTGATAACGGATGATTGTACTTTCGGCTTTGCACAGAACAAGAGGTTTATCAGAGTACCTTTGCATCTTTTCTTCTTAAGACAGCTCAACGTCAGCGTAGTGGGGAAAGGTTGATTTACATACTTTATACCTTCGTATTTTTTCCCTTTTTTTTTTTTCTAAATTAAATGTTAGCTTTAGTCTACAAATCAGTACTGTGTCGTAAGACAAGGTTACGGGTCGTGTACGTTGCTTTGCCGACAAGACTGATTTATCCTTTCAATATGGGAAACTCTCCCGATAACCCAACAGAATCCTGTACACTGAGTGTTTCTGATTATTAAGTTATAGGTTAATTCAACGTTTATCTGCTAAGCCCTGTTATCTGTTAAGCGGCATTCCCTAGTGTGTAATCTACTAAAGTGTCCGGGTTGAAAGAGCACCCAATAAAGAAAAGAAAAACTTAAACACATTCATAGTACCTTATTAATTGCACCATCCTCAAAAATTGTGATTCAACTGAATCTGACTTGGTTATAATAGAGTCATCATATTTAACTCGTTTAAATCATTTTATATGCACACAGAAAAGATATTTGGGAACCGTAATCAACAAATACAAGTCTTTCAATTTCCATCTAAATTATTTCTAGCCCATAAAAATGCTGTTTTCTCTCTCGGCCCCAGTAAATTCATTAATTACTGATTTGAGAAACGGAGATACAATTGCGTGTGTATGTGGGGTAGGGGGAGGGGATAATTCATGTTGTAACCAACTTTTACAGAGCAGAGCCTTTTGGGTCCAACTTCAAGGATGTCGACTTTTACGTGATAGGAAGCTGTCGAAACTTCCATTTAAACAAGTCTGAAATGATTAAAACAACAACAACAATTACGCAGGAAATAGTTTCTTGAACCGTCTAATAAGTCTCAGAGATCGAGAAGGTAAAACTGCACTTATGTTGGCCAGCGATCGAGTTTCTATCGAAAGTGAGGTTTTGATTTATTATGATTCCCCGGGCTTTCTTCTCTGTTTGTATGCTGATAAAGTTCATCTTAATAGGTTTGGTTGAACTCGTGCTTATTATATTATTATTATTATCATTGTTGTTGTTATTATTGTTATTATAACTGGTAACTGCCACATTCTTCGAATGGTAAAAACAACAACAAACAAACAAACAAACAAACAAAGGACACCATTTCAGACTGAAATGAATCACCACAAAAACACTGAGGCCGAGATGCGTAGGTCATCCACAAAACGTGGCGATTAATAGGTAGGATAGGACAGAGCACAGTGTGCGGTGGTGCGCACCGAGAATTTTTCAGGAAGTGATGATGTCATGGGCTCTTGAGCTCGTGAAAATGATAGATGGGAGGTGGTCAATAAACAACACAAAGCAAACTCACAAAAATACTTCCCCACCATTTCTAATCCCCAAATCTAACAAAGAACTACCTGCAGATTGAATGGAAGGCACTTGTAACAGTTCACTTAAATCCGAGCTGTGTGAGCGTCATAGCGGGTATTATTTCTTACCCGAGGCTTGGCTACATACAACTTTTTCTTTTTGCCAAATTTTGACTGTATGAGTGGCAGTAGGGTTTGTTAAATAGCCCATGAGTTTTGTTATTATATAAGATTATTACTTTTTAAAAATGTTAATTAGAATTAGGTTTTAGAATTCCAGTCAACTCTCCTGGCCGCCAGTTGTGTGCTGTTCATACCAAGTCGCTCACGCATGCGCATAATAGGAGAGAGCATCAGGACTGGTTCAAGATTTTAAGGTTGTTGTTCATTTAATAAGAAGATGTTCCAAATAATTATGGTCATACTTCTGTAGGGACAACTGTCGCTCTGGGTTTTCCTGTGATACATTTTATACAATATTTTTCATGAATAAAATGCGTAAATTAGTTAAAATGACTCATTATAACCTTTATTGACCCAGTTACCGATTTGATGAAAGAGATCACGTGTGGACTGTGGACCACTGCCTAGGCTTCATTTGTATCTCATGTAGATTCAGACTAATTGAATGAACACAGCATTGTACAGTCATTGTTGTGCATTGTCAAAGCGGCAGATACGCTCAATGACATGTTTGTGGGGAGAATGAAGAGCATGATATGATAATGAATCATCTCTAAGTGGTGCCCCCCCCCCCACACACACACACAAAAGCCCACAGTTCGTGACATCAGAGAAGAATTATCAGTTAGCTCCCCATGAATCATAGGACAAGTATGGATAATCAAGTCATCCAGGATATTATTTTATCACATTTTCTTTGTGACAGACAGGTGCAAACAGGTAGTTCTATTTCGAAAATAGCGGGAAAAGCATTACCAGGAAAGAAAACTGAACAAGGAACAACTGAAATGGTTATTTCAGAAAGGCCTGCATTACAAAATTAGGGAGTGGTTATCATGTTCAGTCGAAATAATTAAAATACTCACAAAAGTGCCTTTTCTGTATGTATGCGGGTGAACATTTGGTAGCCAATTTCTGAAGACGTTATTGAGACCATTTTGCCGAAGAAAGGTTATTGTTCCTTTCCTTTCCTTTTTCTGTCCTCTCCTGCCGTTGAGCGTCGAGGGGGAAATGTGGCTTTCGGGCGTGGGCCTATTGGATAACGTCTGCCATAGTCAGGCTGATTCTTTCAGTTGTTTCTTTGACTCCTTCTATCCATCTTTTCCTGGGACACCTCTTTACATGTTTCAGCTCTGTACGCTGGGTGTTCACTCGGAAGCCTCATGAGGTGACCAAACCACTTCACCCTTCGTTTTTCTATATGTTATAGACATGACATTTAATAACAGAAGTAATATCCCATACGTCAATCCATGGATTTATATAGGATTTTTGTAAGGTTGGTAGGATTATCAAAGGGGCAGATCCCTACACCAAACCAACGCCGGCACGATGTCGCAACCAGTGGATCTACGGAGGTGCGACGTCATTCTTATGGACAAACTTGACATCAGTCCTACGCATAGGCTTTCCACAGGGTCGCTGTCTGGGATTATATAACCAGCAAACACAGTCCTAATCCCAACCCTAACCTCCAACCTAAACCATACAAAGGATAGATTTGTGCAAACAAAATCCAATTTGGCCAGATGATCGAGACAATACAGTAGAAAGAGGATTTCCCCGAAAAGTCTGTCTTCCGATCAGCAGTGCTAATCCTATGTAAAAGAGCAAGAACACGCTCGAGGCAAATACATGTGAAAACTTTGCACATTATTTTATGAAGTGCTTTTATTTTTATCTAAATTTTTTTTCGTAATTTTAAATACTATTTTTTATCACATCGTGAACGTCGACGTTGTTGTCGTTGTTATCGTTGCTGTTGCTGTTGTTTTTGTTGAAACACCCACCAATAACCATGTCGGAAAATAGCGAGTAATACCATTTCTTTTAGGTTCAAAGATCATCTACAGAACTCTAAAATAATAGCCATCAACATTGTTTATTAGCCAAGAATATAAAGAGTAGAAGATAAAGTTTAACACGAGAATTTGCCTTGTGTCTATCTTTTATCTACCTCTTATTTCACAGAAGTATTTTGACAGTCTTGTATGACTTAGTAACCCATGTGATAGATAAACACATGCGTAAACCTGTTCAAGATAATTATGTCCTTGGCACAGGCGTCATGTGCAGCTCTTCAAACATTAAGAGATAAAAATCAGCTTTAACACAGGACTTCAGAGATTGGACCAGTGGCGGACCCACATTTTTGGGACCCTGACACTTGATTCTGAACTAGCAATAATAGGGCAACGTCCAAAATTCACTTATGTAAAAATGTTTCTTCAGGGCCCCTGCCGCCACTGGAATTGATGCTGTATGTTTAAAGCTTTTCTATCTATGTTATCACAAACTTCGCCTGCACGTTTTTACTGTTTGCTTTTCGAAAGCACTTAAAAAGAGATGAGACGCCGTGATTGCAATCCTGAATTGTCAAAAGCGAAAAGATAAACGAAGGGCGCGACTACTTCCTTATTTTTTCTCTAGGAAAATGGCAAAATCTGACGTGACAAGCAGACAAGCAAACACAAACATTATAACCTGTGCTTTAACTGCCTATTTTTCTTAGAATCTACGTCTTTACCCATCTATTTGACAACAGTTCCACCCCTGGGAATAGAATAACAGTTAAATGGTGGCCTTCTGGGTTAAGTATTCAAAATACTTATAGAAAACTCGAGTAGTTTTTTCTTGTTTTTTGTTTAATTTTGTGAATTATTTGTATTCAACTTTCTGAAATGTTATTGTAACCATTTCGCCCACGAACAGTTTATTGTGGCAATCTAGCCAAATCTAATTCAAGCTATAACCGTAACCATCACAGTAGTTTGTAGACCGTAAGAATTTAGAGCAAGTACATGTACTGAAATTACTACCTGTTATGTTACTACATATATAATGGAGCTAGAAGGTGAACTTGTAAACACCTAAAACGACGTGATTACCTAAATAAAAATTGTGGAATTATTGTATACTGCTATTCTTTTTGGCCATAAACTACGCGGGCAGATCCATTTTGGACAAAATTCAGCCTTCAATGTTATTTATTTAGGCGACGATTATCTCTTTTTTTGTTTTAGCTGCAAAATGGCGGCGCCTTCCCTCGAATAAATAGAAAAGTATGATCGGAAATTTCATCGTGACTCTGTGACCATGTACCCCTCAACCAACTTTCGCTAGTTTGTAATGTTATCTGCGTGATAAATAATTTAAATATTTGAGTGCTGAATATTATTGTTTCAGGGGAGTAAGGTTACTTTATTTTCGTGTAGTCATGGAAGGCCACATTATTATTCTGTTTTCGGCGCTGAATGTAAGATTTAGTGGCTGTCAATGACACAGAAAATGTCTGACCGCCCAGAGTTGTGGGTTGAACGCGCTTAGAATTGAACTTTGATCCATCAGCCATTTTACACATACTCTAAGATCAACGAACATGGCGTCCTATGGTGTAGACTCACTAGATCCCTTTGAAAAAAAAAAAACACGAAAGAATCAAACATTACAAAGCATAGAAGGTGATCTGTACCAGCTGCCAAAGGCCAGATGGCAAGCTAACAACCGACCGAGCTGCCAAACATCACATATCCTAACATTTTTCATTCTTTAGTGCTGAACGCAGTGCCCGCATTTAATCAGTTCAAAGTAAGTGGATTTTTTCCGAACTATGGAATGGAAATGCTTTTTCTGTTTATGATCTTGATCCACAAACATCTTCTTCTCCCACCCGGCTCCTCTGCAACCTTCTCCTCGCATGTACGAATCCCTGGTACAGAAAACAAAGCGGGCGGATGACGTCATGTTCGTTCAGCCTATAAGTAGGTCCGGTCGGAGGGACGGTGCCCCCAGTGTCATGAGTCGACCATGGTCTGGGCTAGACTAGGAGTTCACGGGAGTGCAGAATTTTGTTGGATTGTGACACCCAGCACGAGGAAAGAGTATACGAGGGATCACACGTAGCCTACGCTTTTCAATTATGCCAATGGATTAAAAGTTTGGAAGTGCATAGGTAGGGAAGATATCCCCCACCTATACACTTCGCATAGGTAAGGAAAATATCCCCAGACTATGCAATCCCTATGTGCAAAGTGCATGCAGAGAAGATAATTATTTCTTGACTATTCACTTAACTTAGGAAGGGAAAATATTTTTGTCTCTGCATATTTTTTAGGTCGGGAAGATATTTCTTGTGTAATAGGCCTACTTTGCTTAGGCAGGGAAGATATTCCTTTCTTCCTGTGCTTTGCCTGCTCTGTTTGCAATAGCTATGAAACATTATAATTTATATAGATAAACAGTATATGTACCGGTACTGTATTTCCTACTTAAACAATCAAATAGCTCAGGCAAAATATCACATGGTCACGGTGGTCTAGAGGCAAGGTGCTCGTCTCCCATGCCGAAGGTACCGGGTTTGAATCTCGGTCGGTACAGGCATGTTGGAATTTTGGGATTTTTTTTCATATTTTCATGTTCCTGATCCTATGGTACGTAGGGTCGAGCACCTAGTCTTCTCGGATAAAGAGGAAAACTTCGGAGGGCCCGTGTGCACACTGCGCACGTTAAAAATACCGTGGCAGTTGGAAATCGTGAAGAGCAAGCCGTACAAGGCCCCCGCCAGGACAAAATTCTAAAAAAAAACCTGATCCCTACCACAACAAGAAAAAGTCAGGTGTAAATGCCAAGGGCAGCGAACCTCCTAAAATAAAGACCTAAACACAGGTAAAATATTACTCAAAAACTAAAAACATCCAGGCTTTATCATGAGCTATCACCATTCTAATGGTCATGCGGCCGTATATCTGTGTCGGGTTTGTCTCCGGCGTATGAAGGGCGTCCATGTAGCAAGGGGTGGGTTGGGGTCGAAAGTAGCCAAAATGAAGCCCACTTACTTTAAGGACCCCCCCCCCCCCAAAAAAAAAAAAACAACGACGACAACAACAGCAACAACAACCCACCGTAACAGCCGGATGACAGTGGTAGCAAGCAACATTTAAAAGAAAAACCGGTCTTGTGTGATATTTACTGTTTGCTATGTCTTACTCTTTCAGACAGTCCTAGAACACTTGACAAGCTGTTTTAACTATGTGAGACATTTCCAAGTTTATATACATGTATTATAACAATGCTTACTTCACTTTCCTGTTTTAATGATCGATAAGTCTTCTCCTGGTTTCAGATTCTCCTCTCTCTCTCGGCTTATCTTTTTTTTTTTTATAGTTCAGCCTCGTATGAAGCCTTCTTGTAACCCACAGTCTCCCTCTTTCGTGCTATCGATATTATCTTAGTTCAAGCCATAAACGATGTTATTTCAGGACTCCAGTTCAAGGCTCGAATATACGATATCATCGCCACCATAGGCCTATAGTTCGATTTTCAAGGCTGGTTTCGAATAGAGGCCGGAAATGTCAAGCCGACCTCAGACCGCCCAAACTAGGGCACAACAAAACCGGTGTCGGCATTCACAGAAGGCTCAAGTGAGAGATGAGATCCTATTTATAGAGTGTAACACTATGACCCGAGATGCAGGATACCGGGACTGTTCAATTCGCCAAATTCCGCCCGTCGACTTGCGCGCGTATTATCCATGTCAACAATGGAACAATTCGTATTACACCCCTTCATAATTGAACGAAAAACAATAATACCACATAGCTCTTTGAGTACTACTCACCGTCTTGATACGCGCGCAAATTGTGGACATATAGTGAAAGAAGGAACGGTTCGTCTCGGTATTCTGTGTCTCGGCTATGACCCTCGGATATGGCCTAGGGTCTCAGGCTGGCTTCAGCCCTGAACTAGTTTTCATTTACACAATGAACTTTCAAATTTGGTGGGAAAATAATGTTCTCGGCGTAGGCTTAGCGTACTTCAGTCTTACCTACCTTGCCTGGCACAAGTTCTCCATTGGTCCGAGACCCTTCTTGACTCAACACGATTCATGATGCAAGTATTATTGTTGCCCTTTTTTTGTGTGTGCTTTTTTTTTTCCGGGAAAAACAACAACAAAAAAACAACAACAGGACTTTCCATATCCACTTTGTTTCACGATCCCCACCCCCAAAACCCCTTTCAACCCGTCCCCTAGCATTTTGAAGTGTTTAAGAGTGTGTGTAGCCTCCCCCGGCCTCCCCTTCTTTCATGTCATGCAGACCCTGGCCTTGGCCTAATTCCGTTACATGCAACGACAGCATATTGTTAGAGTATTAATACGTATTTTAAAAGATATGTTATCCACTGCTCTATCTTCGCACCGCCAAAAAACATCGTGCAAGTACTTGTTTGTTTCCTGAGCGGAGGGCGTACCATGTGCTTTGCTTTTTTTTTTTAAGAGTTGCACTTGAGAGGAATCAGAGAGTGTAGATGTATAGAGAGATCTCACTTTTGCCAAATCGGAAACTAGGTCGCTGCGGTAAACAAGAAATTGAAGAATTGAAAGAGACCTTCTTCACCAAAGATAATGTGCATTGTAGTTTGTTCATATTTTGGGGTTGATTGAAACTATTTACAGCCGTCTGTAAGCTCATACACCCCCTGGAACTGCACAAACGGATATTGTTTACCGCAGCGACCTACTTTCCGCTCCATGCTAACAGTGCTTTCGCAGAGCCTCCCGTGTCTCGCAGTGCAAATCGACCAATAGCGAAACCTCTCTATACATACACGTACTCTCTAGAGGAATGATGACGAATTGCAACTTTCATTTCCTTCTAAAAAGAAAAGAGTGATTTTCTGACAGGACAAGTTACAGTCGAGAGTTGTGAGAGCCCACTGGATTTGAAAAACTCTCTGAAAACAAACACTGGGCCGTTCTTAGTTATCATTTCCATCTTTAACATAAAGATGTGAATTTTTTTTTACCGTGTTATTTTGTCTCAGCCTTGGAAGTGACGATAAACGGCAATGAAGAGCATAACCATTACAGATGTAATGGAGACAGTTCCTAAGGACGAGTCGATTTCTCGTAGAGGCCGACGCAGTGACACGGTGAATAGTGCTTTGGTCTGGATGTGCGAGATCCACTTAAAGGGGCGTGATTTGACACAGGCCTAACTCTCGAGTGTTTTCAAGGCACCCACTGACCAGTCGAGATTCTCGAAAGGAACTCAAGTCTCGGTCTGATATAGCTTCATAGTAACCTGCCCCCTCTCACCCCCCTCACCCCCCCCCCCCCCAAAACACACACAAATACACAGAAACCCGTCCATGATTAAAATAAATTCGTGTATTATTGCCATTAACAAAAGCAATTATTGGTTACGTCAGAGATAATATATATTATTGTCCTCTTTTCCTTCCTTCCCTCTCTCCCTTTCTTGCCTTTAATTTAATGCAGCATAAGGAGGAAGAGGCGGGACAGGTCCCCGGAGAGTTGTGAGAATGTTAAATTTGGCTAAAGCTGGATTATTATGACCCTAAAACAGGGAGAGAGCTCTAGTGGTGCGATGTTCAAAATCACAAGAACGAGAAAGACACACGATCAATACACCAGGATGTGTCCCTCTCTTGTGCTTTCATCCTGGGGCTGCGCTGGCACATCGCTGTGTGACGGAAAAACGCCGTATTATGGAGACGATTTCCTGTTCTTATTCTGGCCCAAATGCATGGACTGCTTTTCCCGAAAGGTTGAGAAATATTTATTCATAAATATGAGAAATTCAAAACAGAGCTGAACTTAGTCCTGTATCGGGAGTATTTACTGACTGACTAATAATATCTCCCGTGGGGCTTGTAGATTTTGTACAGACTGAAAGTGTGTTTGTAAGGGCATGAGAGGGGGGGAGGGAGAGAGAGGGAGAGGGGGAGGGAGAGAGAGGGAAAGAGAGAGAGAAGGAGGGAGGGAGGGAGAGAGAGAGAGAGGGGGAGAGAGAGAGAGAAGGAGGGAGGGAGAGAGAGAGAAAGAGAGAGAGAGAGGGCGAGAGAGAGAAAGAGAGAGAGGGAGGGAGGGAGAGAGAGAGACCGAGGGAGGGAGGGGGGAGGGAGAGAGAGAGAAAGAGAAAGAGAGGGAGAGAGAGAGTTAAAACCATTTCGTTGTAAAGCGCTTATTATCATTTATCAAGAACCAGTCAAGGTCAAATTGACACTATAACATCATTCTAAAGATGGATATTAAAATTATGCTCTATCTGGGCTTATCACGAAATGGAAATCAAACAAGGAATAAAGAGGAGCGACTCAAAATGTGTTGTTGTTGTTTTGCGCCTCCTGTAAAAACAAAATACATGTACAGGGTATGTAGCCTATTAGGGCGAAATCGGTCTTTTTCCATAGCACAGCCATGTAGTAACGAGTAGACATAGTATGAATTATCAGTGTGGTAAACACAGTGCACTTACAGATAAAAACGTTTTGTCAAAGCAAAACTAAACCTTTGAAAGCCTGTTACCAGCATGTAGCAGGTTGGGTTCGTTCATCCCGTACGAGCTTACGACGACGAGCCAAAATGAAACAACAGCAAAAAGCATCCTTTCTGAGGTATCGAGCTCCATCGTGAAATCATGTAGTCGAGTAGAAATATGTTAGAAAGGAAAGCCATATCAAGGATGCTTATTACGAACGTTATATTTCTTCCTTGTGTAAATCACTTTGCGGCATACGGTATTTTGTGTTGCATGAACCTGGACATCTGGATGCACTTAAACACACATGAATTTGTGGAAACAAACAATCTAACATGTCAGAATAGATGGCCATTGGCTCGGTTCAAAGTGGAAAGCCTGGATCGCACATTTCAAATGGGAACAACATTTGATGGTACAAATAAATGACATTATCCACCACTACTTTTATTTATTCATCTATTTATTCTTCTTCTTTTTTTTTTTTAATTTTTTTTTTTTATTATTCCTGCACTCGGTTTCCGCAATTTCCTTTATGGATCTTCGAATTTTCTACATTATTTGTGAAAAAGGTACAGATCTGAAAATCTTTTTCTAACAAAAGGGGGAGCTAGGAAAGTATGTAAACCAAGCCCACTGCTTGGTGTTGTACATTCTGCTCGAGCGTATAAATAAAAAAAATTGTCTGCATTGAAAGAAAATTGGCAGCTGATGAAATCTGGTTCACTGGCCCCTAAATCTGCATACTTTAATATGGGAGAATAAGCCTAAGTGTGCACTGGCCGATTTTGATTGGTTGACCGTTTCGTTGGTAACGTCAAGATGAGTTTCAGTGAGAACCCATGTATAGGCCCATTGCGAATGACGTCACAGAGTGTTTTTGTTTTGTACTTCCTACACCTAAAATGGCGGGTGGATCAGCTGACGAGTGTAACTTCGAGATATGTCTAAGCGGTTAAAATGCCTGCTGGTTGCATTGCAGTTGACTGTTATGACAGGGGTGGAAAGGATGGATCCAAGCTGGTCAGATTCGCTACCATCCATGTAAACAAGGAAAAGGAAGTGAAAGAATTGCCGAACGTCTCCCATGTGCGTGAACACACGTGTCATTGTTCACTGTAGTGAACTTTTTTTTAGCTCGCCACCGATTGGTTCGCGACGCCTGAAGTGCTCGCAGTGCAAATCAGCTAACGAATCAAAATCAATTATGCGTCGGTCCTGACAACTAAAATGGCCGTTATCGGTAATGGGCCTATTTGCTGATGTGCGGGCTCTGATTGAAACTAAAGATCATGATGTCTGCGCCTAAGGGAGGTATCATCCTAAGCCTGGTCAGACACAGTCAGCTGCTGGCCGACAAGAAATGCATGCATAATTCCCTGTTTTCTTAGTAAATCCGGAAAGACCCTATTATACCATGCCTTGTCAGACACAGTCAGATTCTGCCACTGTTTCTTTGGTTTACATTTTGCTGGCAGCATCTGACTGTGTCTGACCGGGCTTAGTGTGATACTTCCCTAAGCGCGCACTTCCCGACTTCGATCGGCCGTCTAGTCGGACGGTAACTTCGGGAATATGAGTTTCTATGAGGCCTCGCCCATCGGCCAACTGGTTGGGTCTCAGTAGAACACACTGTCGTGACGTCACCAACCAACTCGTGGGCCGATTAAAATCAACTGGCCTATGCCTGGGCTAACAATAAAATTTACTTCTTACGAAGTTACAGATTTCGAACCAGCGCCTTCTCCTTTCAAGGCTTCTATTTGGACTGGATGCCGAAACCAGACGGCTGGTTAGCACTGTCATCACTGGCGTAACCAACTGCTTTTGAGAGAGGGAATCGTTAAAAATAAGTAACAACCGGGTTGTCATGTGGGCATTTGATTTGAAAGGGGCCAAGCTTGGGAACAACAGGCTACATCAGTAGAAATCTCCATAACCTAACGAAGTGTTTCCTGGAACAACAACAAAAAAAAAAAGACACTTGTTTGACATGGTGGTGTAGAGAGGCAAAGTGCTCGCCTCTCATGCCGAAGTTAATGGATTCAAATCCTGGTCGGTGCGGGCATGCTGGAATTTTGGGATTTTTCTCATATTTTCAAGTCCCTGATCCTAAGGTAGGTAGGATCGAGCACTTAGTCTTCTCGGATAAGATCGAAAAATTCGGAGGGCCCGCGTGCACAGCTTGGCAGTTGGAAATCGCGAAGAGCAGGCGGTACAAGGCCCCTGCCCGGGCAAAATTTAAAAAACAACAAATCCCTACCACAACAAGAAGAATAAAACAAGAAAAGTGAGGTGTAAAGGCCAAGGGCAGCGAATCTCCTAACATAAAGACCTTAACACATTCGTTTGACAATGGTTCTCTTTCTTTGAAATCCTCTGTGATCTCTTTATCCATTGTGTTTCAATTACTCTCTCTCTCTCTGTATGTGTGTGTGTGTGTGTGCGCGTGCGTGCCTGCGTGTGTGTGTGTGTGTGCGCGTGTGTGTATGTGTGAATAGACAATAAAGAAGTGTCGGGCCGTTTTATTATTTCCTATACAACTTAACTATCCGGAAAGAAAGGAGGGAGAAATTACAATTTGCATCCTTAGTAACGAGTTGGATAAAGTGGGATATAATAGCAATACACTTGCTTTAGTCACTGAGTCTTTGGGCATTATTATTGTACAAGAAAACAGCATCAAGACTGAAAATTACTACGTTTCTCACATGCAAAAAAAATTAATGTCAGAAACAACCAAAAAGGTAATCGAATCCCGAATTTCTCGATCGTGTCCATTGTAACGAAATTCCTTCAGCCAATCACAAGCAGCCTGGCAAAACGTGCTGGCAACCGGCTGCAGGTTTGTGTGCAGTTAAATTCAGCTGCATGTGTTGCGAAGAGCCGTCATTATCTCTGCCTTGTCGCATGTGAATTACAAAAATCTGCACTCGAGGTTACCAGATCATAATGGACATCAAGAATACTTTGCGATTCGTCTTTTTAGCTCTGTGCTTAAGCCTGGTGTTTGTCGCTGGAGGTAAGTTGGCGTAGTTAAGTTAAATATTGTCATAAGCATCACCATCATCATCATCACCATCATCGACTTCATGACAAAAATTCATCATCATCGTTTGCATTACCACCACATTTACACCAAAGACATTGTGAACAACGTCTTAAATGAAAAGTACGAAGAAGCAGAAGCTTTAAGGGTTTCAGATAGCATATTTTTTTTTTTTTAGCTTAGTGTTTGTGGCCAAGAAATCACCATCGTCGTCATCTTCATCAACAGGACCGCAATGGTTGTCATGAATTCCACTGCTGTTAAGTATTACGCTATGGGGTGTGGACACTGTTGTTTTATCATTTACTTGATCATCATCTTCACTGTAAACTGAAAACTGAAGTGATAATCCGTTCAAAGAGTCAAAATGGAAACCACAGCGTTAGGGCGATGAAGGTTAAACGTTGTCGTCATGTTGTCATCGGCGTCATTGTCATCACCCCACTGGTCCGCCTTCATTTATTACTGTGGCGTCTTGGGTACTATCGTACTTGTTATCTCCACGGGTGTCATTCAATTTATTATTAAATTGATTTAAAAAAAAAACAAAGCTGTAAACCATTTGAATATTCAACATCTTTACTGCGTTTTTATCGCTTAATTGGCTGACACCAGCAAGGGTACCGTACTTAGCATTCTGTCAGCTGACAAACTCATCAAGGTACCAGCGTTATCCTAATTTGCACTGTAACTATTCCATCTACTTAACGTTTAAAGACAAAAGTGCGGGCGCATCAGCCTAATGTAAGACACTGCATTTTCTTTTTCTTCTCGTTAACTATGAAATATGAAACAATTTTTACGTTTTAAATTGAATTTAATCGTAAATCGTCAATTTTTGTAACAGCACTTTTCTATAAATTGTGTTGCAGCATCGGCATCCACGTCAACCACCACAACACCAGGTGAAAATTGCATTAGCATGCTCATGTAACATTGCATTTAGCGTACACTCATATATGAGTTCGTTGAACATTGTGGCGCAAGTGCTGGCAGTGGCAACTACAAAATGGAAGATAATATAATATTAAACTGAAGCCCTTTGGACTTAATGCACTTCATGCGACGTCTCTTCCCGAAGACAGCCGCCAGTAGAAAGTGTTTAACATTTGAAGATTATGCACTTTTCTATTCGCTGAGGACTGGGGAAAGGCGTGCTGCAATGCGTGCTGATTTCTCTTTGATTACTCGAGGGCCGCATGATAAACCCTCGTAATATTGACTTTTGTTTTTAATTGAGATATATATTTAGCACGCGTGTAGGACAAGCCCTGGACAGCCCTCAAGTTGTGTTATAGGCCTAAGGTGGGGGGTTAAATTCTGAAAACCCAAGGGGGCATAACCTTTTATTTAAATTTCGGAACTAGTAAGTCCGGTTTTTTTTTTATAAAGAAGTCATTCAGTTTTTGGCTTCTGAAAAATTTCTAAAAACCGAATATCGATAATTCAGCATGAGGCTCCCGTAATGTAGATCACATTTTAGAGGAAACACTTTGTTTGGCACGAAAAAATTATCTATCAGTTAGCTATGGAGTCTTGTGCTTGCATGAAGTTGTGGGGATTTAAATAACTTATTATTAAAGCAAAGAAAAGTATGCGTAGGCTATTTTTGTTAGATACACTGAATAATTGTCTCACCTTTATACCTGGGATTCCGAAAGATCACGGCCAGTTGCTATGAGTGTTTATAAATCATGCAGTAGAAAGGAAAAGGCGCTTTGGTGGATGCGAGGAGTAAGTGCAGCTTAAACTGGTGGCAGTGTGCAATATACATGTATTAATCTCTTCTTTATATCAGAAAGTATCCCCAGTCACAAATTGGTTACTTGCTTGGTTGCTTTTTTGCTTGCTTGGGTGGGGTCATTTCTAATTTCAATGCATATAATATATTATATACGAGTAGCTGGACTTCTCCCTTGTTTAATCTAAACATGCTTTAAAATGCTTCATACCACCTTCAATCCGTGTCCCCGGACCGCTCAGCCTTTGCTTTTAGCTAATAGAGTAATTACAAGAGAGCTTCTTTGATTACTGGTATTTTAAAAAATTGTTTCATTTTCGCAACACATCTGAGTTTTCAGAAGTCATATTCAGCATTCATGAAAGAAACTGACCCATGCGCGCATTGCTTCAACTTTTACCAGCACATAAAGTGTGTGTGTGTGTGTGTGTGTGTATGTGTGTGTGTGTGTGTGTGTGTGGGTGGGTGGGTGTGTGTGGGTGGGTGGGTGGGTGGGTGTGTGTGTGTGTGTGTGTGTGTGTGTGTGTGTGTGTTTGTGTGTGTGATGTACGTTAACCAATCGTGAGTAATGGCAAATATCTGGACTAACTCACAAATCCCACCTGTCCTTTCGAAGTACCAGTACTAGGAAACGTAAAAAGGAGTACAATGAATTTGGGCCATTGTTTGTCACTGAGTATAATATGAGCAGTTTGACGAGGACAACAAGATGAGACAGCTAGCGCGTTTAGCGTGCACAGGTTTCGCATCGGGACCTAGTGGCGAATGCGCGGAGATCGTAAACAATACCGTATTAATTTTATACAGCCAATAATTATAGGGAAAATACTGAACTTTGTACATTGTTCAGCTTTCGCTGTTGGCCTTGATTGGGGTCATATATTGTGTAATTATAACTTAATCGCTGTATGAAAATCTGGCATTTTTACATATTTTTTTTTTTAGTCGCAGGAGCACTGTAACAAATCCGCACCATTAATTTATCATTATACGTGTATCAAGCATACTTCTTATGCAATGCGCCGTGGGCGCATTTTATTTTTCTTTAATCGCAGTAGCACTGCAATAAATCCGCATCATTAACTTATAACAAAGTTTATAATTAGATCTATATCAAACATTCCCCTTATGCAATTATGCCATTGGCTCCGCTCTCGACCGGCGCTCAAACTGTGTGCACAATTTTTGTTGGAGACGCGAAGAAGGCTAGTATTGATTTAATATTCTACACCGATTTACTGTTCTACATTTCCAAAATTGTTCCATAGTTTTATTGGTTCAATCCTTTGCGTTTTATTGTACCGTTTTGGTATTATTTCATATGTGAGTATTTGCTACGTACAACTTTTTCTTTTGGCCATATTTTGACTTTGCTTCAAGCTTGCTGCTGTGCTTTTTATATATATATCTCATTTTATCTAGTATCTTTGAAGCCATTTTCATCTTGTTTTTAGAATGTTGGGGTTTTGCAAGATGTTTTGTCCGGTGTTGTGTTTCTAGTGAGCGCCGTTAAAACTCCTCCTAAAATGGCCATGTCGGATTCTAAATCGTGTAACGTAAAAATTAAAGGTCAAAATTTGTTTTTTATTAGCCCACGTAGTATACGTTCTGTTTTCTGGTGTAGGCGGTTTGCGGCCAGGATCCTCTCAAATTACAATGTGTACTGTTTGGCTCGTGATCAAACCACGCATGACGACGCCACATCTAATTTCGCCGCACTAACCGTCTAGAGAGCCGATCACTTCTTAGGGAACCTTCCCCCCCCCCCCGGGGATTTTTGGCCACCATAATTTTCTGAAAAGGTAGGCCCTGGGGACCTCCCAAAAAAAAGTTTGCACCAAAATGTTAGCAATCTACAGAGTTACGGCCCTTGATTGTCAAAAAAACTTGATTTTTGTATTGGGGTTCTCTGTACAGCCAAAAATTTGTACTTTCATATGAAGTAAAGTTCAATACTGTGAGACAGATGTACGTGTTATACAAAATTTTTTGGGCTAATTAATTACAAGGTGCAAAAAGGAAAAAATAATTTTCAAAGACTGATTTCTCAAAATCTATGGAAACACATACCCTTGATGATTACAGATCCCTGAGATAATCCCATTGCTTGGAATCTTCCATAACAATAATTTTCTGAAAGGGGACACTTTTAGGCACAAAATGAGAAGGCATTTATAAGGAGTTATGAGAGGGTCTATTGAAAAGGTGATGAAAGGCAAACATTACAACAGATCACTCAGGGTGCACAAAGCTGTTATGGAGGCTCTGGAGCGGCTTTCATTCAATGCTTTTCAGCAACACAGACAGCTTGGCTCATTGGTTGAAAAGCGAAGGAAGAATTGAAAGGTGTTTGTAATTCCAACAATGAAATTAATGACGATCGTACGAGCTCATTGAAAGAACTTACAGATAGCTATTTTCAGTTCAAACAGGATGTTCGTTACAGGAAACTGGGCAAAACTGCTCAGTTTTGGATGCTGTACATGGATACAGTGTGGAAAGTCCTCAACTGTCTTACAGCAACAAAGAGAAATGACTTAGACTTGCATATCACTTGCCTTGAGCAGATGTGGCCCCTTTTCTTTAGCATGGACCACCCCAACTATACCTCACTGCATACATCATCCTTCTACTGAACCTGAAGGATTCTCATCCTGGTGCAGAAGAACTTCTTCGAGCCAACAGATTCAGTGTGCGCAGGTCACCGGTGTCAGGAGCAAGAAATGCTGTGGACTTAACAATTGAGCAAACGATCAACCGCCAAGCAAAATGTAAGGGTGGCATTGTAGGGTTTAGTCAAAATGTAGCTGCATACCACAAATGGTGTATGACGACACAAAAGGGCAAGTCTTGTTACTGCTCTCTTGGAAGACTCTGGATTAGACTCCAAAGATCAAGCACACAAAGACTGCCAGCAATTACAAATAAGACAATCAGAGAAATGTGTACAAAGTGTCAAGCAATCATTTGAATCATTCATTAACCCATTTGACACTGTCGGAAATAACAAACTGATTTCACTGTCTTCAGGAATGGAAGTTACAGAGAAAATAGCAGCAGATCTCTTGTCAAATGAGAAAGATGGCAAACAGCTGTATGAAAACTTTGTTAGGGCAACCCTGATCGAAAAAACTGAGAGCTTTCATGCACCTCTCAAGAGAAACAAGAAACTAACTTTTGCTTCACAGCAAAAGACAACTAAGTTGAAAACATCAAAGAAAAAGGAAGTGAAAATAACAGCACAAAGAAACATGTTTGGGCAGCTTCTTATGCTATCTACAGAAAATGATCTGGACCTCCAGAAAGTGAATGGAATATCCTCTAGGACCAGTGCCTTGGGCACTCGCCCCCCTGATGGATTTCCTATCAAAACAAACAAAGCAGTTCTGATGCATAAACTAGAAGATAAATCAGCTTTTCTAAGCCCAGCTCAAGACCAAGAACACATCCACATTGTAGATGGGAATGCTTTCTATCATGTTCTGCATGTGTCTAATCTCCCAGGCACTTTTGGCGAGTTCGCCAGTACAATATTTTGCGCTCTCCCCAAAGTTGACAAGGTCCACTTCGTTACAGATAACCACAAAGAGGATTCTATTAAATCTTTGGAACGGATAAAAAAAAAGGGGAATCTCAGACATTCACAGAGCGAGTCTCTTCTACAAAGGTTCCCAAAGATTTTAAAATGTTTCTTCTGAATGATGAAAACAAAGAGCAGGTAATACAGTTTTTACTCCATGAATGGCAACAAGATTGCTATGCCATGATGTTGCTGAACAGAGAAGTGTATTTTGCATGTGACCACCAGTGCTTTGTACTCAAAAGCATTGATGGAAAGACCATAGACTCAAGACCTGTGCCAGACTTAGCCTCCAGGCACGAGGAGGCAGACACACTACTGATCTTGCATGCCATCTACTCTGACCAGAACATTATGACTCCAAACACAGACATCATCATCGTTCACAAGATACTGATGTGTTTCTACTGATGGTTGCATTTTGTGAACATTTCACACACCCCTTGTATTTTGACACAGGGGTAGGGAAAAAAAGAAGACTCATACACATCCAGAAACTCTGTGACAAGATGGAAACACATACAGGAAGCTGATCTTGGACTCCACGCTTTCACTGGGTGTGATGTGACTAGCGCTTTTGTTCATGTCACAAATCCCAGACTGGGAGATGTAATAGTTTATGACAGGACAACAATCACGAACAAACAAGTTTAACACTTAACAGAACAATCCATCAGACTCACACATTTATTAAACATAATTATACAGATAATAGCGCAATTACATACATTATATTATTGAAATGAACTGCCGTACAACGGCCTTATTCTCACACACACTCTCCCTCGGATCCACAATCCGGTAGTTACTCCTAAAGGCACTTCGGCCTCAGCCTCTCCCCTCCGGGTCTTAATAGCACATTAATAATTCACTGGCACCGCAGTCTCTCAATATCACCTTCCTATTGTCATACACCTTAGCACTCCCCTAGCACCTCAGCAGGGCAATAACACATTATCATTTCAATAGACATTATCATTTCACCAGTACATTATTAGTTCCCTAGCCCCTCAACATGGCAATAGTGCATTATCACATTCACGCTCATATCTACGTCCCTGTCCGTGGCCTGACTGCCACGACTTTATGTGCCTCTACTGTCCTGCACTGACAGCCTCACTTCTGGCCTATGTGTGGCCTCCGGCCCTATGCTGGCCTATCCCCTGTGCTCATCGAGGTGGCTCTGCGGCCCGTCCTCGACACCTACAAGAATAACATTACATTGGTATAATACCCTACCATTTCTATTCACTCCACCTCTCCTTACAACCCATGAAGCGTACACACACTAGTTCACCTTTCACTCACCACACATCTTACGGTAACACACCTCCATCGGAGTACACACTACTCACTCGCGCTACAAATCCATGAACTCACTTTCATCTATCGCTCGTGGCGCACATTGCTATATCCAATATCAAGGACTTCCACATTCCTCACATATACTTATTTACATCATGGTAATAGACGAATATAATATAATACATCAATCATAATAATCAATCAACGTTCTACATACCAGTCATCACTGGAAAGACTCTCTCACTAGTCTTCTCGACTGCTCCCCTTATGTCCGCCCGATGGGCTCTTATTCACAGGTCCGTTCCGTAGGGCCTTCTAACTTGCAGTGATAGTAATACAGCGCTTTCGCCTCATTCAGACCCCCCCCCCCCACTACTCACAACAGCACGCCTAACCTACTTGTCTACCGTGAGCCTTTCTTACTCTACACCCGCTCTGTAGCAATCCCCTTAATTGCACTCACTCCACTCGTGACAGTTCAGAAAGAAAAAGTGAAGCCTCTCAAAATTCTTCACAAGCATCCAGAGTTTGCTGTTCATTCAAGGAACTGGGAACATCTGAAACTGTTTCTTTCTCCAGAGCTGCTAACCAATCTGGAAAAGTTTGTTTGTCACCTTTACGGAAAACCAGCATACTCTAGCACTAACAAGCTTCGTCATGATCTTGTACGGCTTAAGTACATGGCAAAAGGTCACAGCTTACTGTCCTGCTTACTACCACCTTGCAGAGAAGCCTTGAAGCTGCACATCCTATGAGTAAACTATCAAACTTTAATATGGAAGCAAGCACATCTGGCTCAACCGTTAATAAAATACCTGACCGGCAAAATCACGGCTGGAACAGAGGTAACGGTGGAGGGCTATCAGTGGAATGGTGCAAAGACTTAGTCCCCCAACAATTGGCTGATATTTTGTCAGGATCAGATACAGAACAAGAGGAAGACATTGATGAAAGCCATCTCCAGTATTACGATACCAGCGATGAAGAAGATGAGATTTCAGATTCTGAAAGTGACAGCAGTGAAGATGAACTGATGACATAGAAGGCATCTGAGTAATATGCAACACTAACTGGCTTACTGTACAAAATTTTCAAAAACGCAAAACTTGAGAAAAATTAATTACAACTCAGAATTAATTAATATAATTAATTCAAGCAACCTTTTTAGTACATGTGTATGTGCCCTAATTTGTTTACCTGTGTAGCTCTTAATTTGTTGTGTAATCCCCAGCAGGGAATCAAATTATATAATGTGTTGTTTTTTTCTAGTTTTTGAGAAAACGGACATTGAATCTTATTTTTTCCTCTTTACGCCATGTAAATAATTTCCAAAAATGTTCAGTGCAATTGCTTTGTCTAACCTAGAGCACCAAATTTAGTCTCATTTTAAAGAAAATAAAACTATTTACTCAGAAAGTTAAAAAAAAAAAAAAGAAAGTGTTTCTTTCCCCAGTTTTCGACATTTCAGGGGCAATAACTCTGCAGATTGCCAACATTTTTGTTTGCAAACTTTTTTTTTTATGGGTAGTCCTAAGTGTGCTCTTTCAGGAAATCATAGTGGGCAAAAATCCTCCGGGGGGGGGGGGGGGTTCTGGTAGCCCATAGTCTAGTTTTTTTGTTCTAGTTCTGGAGAAAACGGACAGTGAATCTTATTTTTTCCTCTTTACGCCATGTAAATAATTTCCAAAAATGTTCAGTACAATTGCTTTGTCTAACCTACAGCACCAAATTTAGTCTCATTTTAACGAAAATAAAACTATTTGCTCAGAAATTAAAAAAAAAAAAAAATTAATGTTTCTTTCCCCATTTTTCGACAATTCAGGGGCAATAACTCTGCAGATTGAAAACTTTTTTTTGCAAACTTTTTTTTATGGGTAGTCCTAAGCGTGCTCTTTCAGAAAATCATAGTGGGCAAAAATCCCCGGGGGGGGGGGGGAGGGGGTTCCGGTAGCCCATAGACTATTAACTCTGGTGTATGAAACAATTTGTATGTTTTAAATTGAATTTAATGTTAAAATGTAGGTATTTCTAACAGCACTTTTCTATAAATTGTGTTGCAGCCTCGACAACAACCAAGTCCTCTACAACAAGCAAAATGTCTACCACCACGGACGGAGCGAACGCTTTGGGACTGCCATGGCTTACTCTCATCTCTGCTGCACTTACGGTGCTGTTTGGCTTGAAACTGCGCGCGTCCTAAAGAGTGTTTTCAGTTGTTCCCGGAAGTTCGCATTTTCTGCTTCCAAGCTTTTCAAGATGCTGTCAGGGGTGGATCATTGCACTTTCCTTTCCAGAAGACACACACATATATATATAATTATGAACTGATGTGATGAATGTCCATTTGAATTTATACAATTTATATCATTTTTTGTTGCTGTCCATCTTTCATTCCAGGGATTAAAAAAACGTAATTTTTTTTTAATTTTTTGGGGGGAGGCGGGAGAGATACACACGTTATTTACTAACTCACTATTCGTCTGTCTATTCTTTGGGGGGGAGGGGGGGGGAGGGTAAAGAGAAATTCAGATGGCACAGAAATGCTTTTAACTGTGGGGGGGGGGGGGGGGAAGTTTTAGGAGGTTCCGATTTACTTGGAACTGGAAGGGGGTTTTAATGTTTTAGGCACTTCTTATTTTACAATTGGCTATTTCTGCTTGTATGACTCAAAATAAAGTGCACACGCTGTTTTGTTTAATATATTTCCTGGAGTGACTCAGATTTTCTTGAATAACTATGTGGCCTATTTGATTTTGTGTGGGCTGTGAACATGGAAGGGTGTCAACTTCTACTGATGGTGACAGAGTGTTATAACTATGCCCTTCCCTTTGCCTGGCACACTGTCTTTTTTTCCGGGGTGGGGAGGTGGAGGGGGTTAACGGCATCAACCCTTAAGGGTCGAGACAATGTGTGCCTGAAGTGCAAAAAATAGCATACTTTTCAAGAAATGAAATTTATGTCAAGATTTAATTTAAGTCTGTCTGCCTACCTATTTGTCCCTCTCTGTCTGTCTGCTATTCACTCTGCCTAGCTCTGTACTGATGATAGGCTTGTTTGGCTGTTGTTGTTTTTTAAAATTATTTTTAAAAAGCCGCACAAAATTAAAGTTTAAGCATTAAGCTAGATCAATCTCTTCCTGATTCTGCTTGCTGTAGTAATTAGCCATTCGAGAGTCAGGTTACCTCACTGCAAATGGCACACGGGCAACAGATAACCTCCCAGGGCTTATGTCGCACTTAAAATTACAGCTCTTATAAACCACCCAACCAGCATCCTTACGTCAATCCAATGTAGATTTGAGTAGGATTCCCATAGGGATGGTAGGATTACTGTAGGGGTGGATTTCCTACATCAAACCGATGTCAGTCCGATGTCTTACCCAACGGATCTACAAAGGAACAATGTCATTCCTATCATGTGCGAAATTGACGTCAATCCTAGGCATCTGATTTCCATAAGGTTGCTGGCTGGGTATCTCCATCTTTAGTTCGGCTTAATGTTTGTTTTGTAGTAATACTATTATAGTATACTTATCATTTTTATTCATTTGTCCCCTATAGAAACGAGAAATGTGTGTGGAATAATCATTAAAGGTTGTTTGCAATATTTTGGCCAATGAATCTCCTGTGATCATTGCTAAGATGACGGTCGTAAATTCTGAAAATGGCCGGCTGGCCTTATTAAGCCCGAAACTCATTCTGGCCAAGGACATGCCACAAGGAGTTTTCGATTCTGTCTTTACTAATTACGGAAAACCTAACCATTTCCATAACGCTAACCTTGACTGTAATCTAAACCCTAAAGACATACTGGGAAAAAAAGGGTGAGGGGGGGAGGGGAGAGCACTGGCGTCGGTACGATCAGCCAGAGTACCAAACGTACGGACTCTGATTGGTTAAAAATCTCCCGCCTTGGCTGCAAATATTACTTCATAACGTGTACTCTAAATTCCCAAGTAATTTTGTTGACTGTCTCAATCGTAGGACCTGGTTATCGTTCGACACAGCACTTGCTTGTCTCCTTACTTGTTGCAGGGCTCTTGAAAGTGGTATGGTTAGAATTAAGATGTTTGTTGACCTAGCTTATCTGAGCTTTCGATGCGCCGTCGTATGTGATCTTGGGGAATGGTGAAGTTTATCGCAGTATTGCAGTTAAATGGGGCGGGGCAGGGGGCAGCCCAGGTTTGGGGGAAAGGTGGGTGGGGGTTAAATTCCTTTCTTTACCCGAAAAAAATGAGGGGGGGGGGCGGGGGCGGGACAGGATGCACTTTGGCCCCTAGTGTGCTGTGAATTTTGGGCTACGGTTCTGTAATGCCACGTTATTTTGTGCTGTAATATCCAACCTACTTCCTAGTTATCTGATCAAGCTTTGCAGGTCGGAAGTTCTGAGTTAAATGGCTTCGATCACAGATTCAAAATACATGTACATGTACTTGCATTATCCATAGTGGATGCTGTAAAAATGTAAAGAACATTAGTTTCTAATTTCCTTTCACACCGGACGATTGAACTTGTGTTTTTCCAGCGAATGAACTGTTGGGAGTCAAGACTGTGATTCCCAAACGATAGCAGGGTTACTGGTCCCTTAATTGTTAATTAAATGGAACCCTCCCCCCCCCCCTTTTTAAAAAAATTCTGCCCGAACATTCGCTCCAGGTGACGACTAGGAATTCAGAAGCCCATTCGGGTCGACCTAAACTGGTTTTGGGGAACTGTTTTGGCTACTTCGTGGTGGGGAGGCGCTCATGGCTACCAGCGGCGATGATACCAGAGACCTCATAATAATTATGCTCTGTACTGTGTACAAGGTCTCTAGTGATATTCTGGAGATGAGGATGCGCCCCGTGCCTACTAATAATAATACATACATGTACTACTATGACGAGTTTGCGTTGCTGCCCGACCTAGAACTCTTCTTGACAGACGTGTAAAAGCCTAAGGCTGCGATGGATTTAAATAAGGATATTTAACCTTTTTTTTTTATCCGGTTAACTGTTTAGGGCGGTCGTCCAAATACGGTAACAAAGAAATACATAATGTATACGTAGCGACAGTGGTCACTAAGGTGAAATTGTACGTAGCATAAACTGAAGGAAAACAATTTGAAAGTAGATCTACCGGGTGACCCGTACCAGTACTTCGCTCTATCACCCCGCCGAATCCCATTCTCCTTGCTCGTTTTTTTTTCACTTTTAATTAGAAAGAAATACCGGTAGTACTGTTTCACTGGGAAGCATGAAACTCAAGAAACAGGGCGACTCCACCTTCTGATAATGATAAGAAGTTTCTAAATTCGTATCCGGTCTTAATAATAGAGCCTAACATTGCAGTGTGTATGAATAAGAATAATATTAATGACACTATTGACGGGATATTTCAGGGCGATGAGGAAGTGATTCACCGTATCAAATCATCACGCGGTACTGACGACACTGACAGAGAATAAGAGATCTCGAGCGTTTCAAACACGGCATTTGAAAAGGAAGGGTGGGAGGGCGTATTTCTGAATCTTTGTGAACAGTAGGAAGGCGGTGCTCTGTTGAGTTCATCATAAACCACTCCAGCCCTCATTGGGGTGAGAATAGATTGAGGGCCCACAGAGGAAACGAAATGCATGTCTTTGTCTAAAATTAGAGAGAAAAAAAAAAGGAAGAGGATGATTAAAATAAAAATAAAAAGTTAACGTGTTACTCACCTTCGTGGAGCAGGAGTAGTCGAGAATTTCCTAAGCCTGACCCTCCCATGAAGTCCACTTTCTCTCCTACACATCATCTCCTCCCCCTTCCTTTCCAATTCCGGCAGCCACTCCTATGATTACTATGAAGCACAACAACATGTTTGTCTTGTTGGTGCTGTTGTTTTAATCAATAATCACATTAATTTTAGATACATGAACCAAATGATTGCCACAGATTAATTTATAGGAGTATAATTTAAGAATCGTTATCTGCATAGTACATAAAACTAAAAATGACATAATATACATATACATATTGTATAAATTATACATAAATGACTAGAAACCTAAAATTTCTAAATCTGTTGAATGGAGATCTAAATTGTTTAAATTTGGACAGAAGGCTAACATAATAATTTCATACATGTACATGTATATATATATATATATCTATATAAAAAAACAGCAAGGAAAAAAAATTCACTGCTGCGAGGAAGAAATGCCCAGACCTGAAAAAATTACATGTGAAAGATAGTTCTTTTTGCTACTATGTCTATTCCTTTGACATAAAAGCGAAGTATCGTAATTTTGTAATAAATGAAAATAGGCCTAAAAATATCGAATAATGCTTTCTCCTCAACAATGATGGCCTCCCTCCTGCCTTTGTTTTGTTTCGACCTTAGTACCGTGCATGTCATAAAAAGTAACCATATCAAGCTTGGTGCGCAGTGTCCTGGCGCGCATGAGTTCTGAAGCAGGACTGCAGATTACTACTTTTATTGTAAGAGAGAGAGAGTACATCATCGAATATGCTTTCTCCTCAACAATGGTTGCCTCCCTCCTGCCTTTATTTTGTTTCGACTTTAAATTTCGAGTTGGGTTTCAAAGTTTGAAGGCATGAGTTTCTGTGCCGTCTGCCTCATGCACGGTACGGGCCATGCGGGTGTTACTGTGCCAGTTGTGAGTTGTTTTCTTCCTAGATCTACATAATCTGTGTGCTGATTGTGGTGTTGTTTGCAACCCGTTCTTTGAATGGGTACTTACACTAGTTATAAAAAAAATCCTCTGGTTTACACTCTGACTATCACTTAAAAATCATATGTCAAACATGACTGTAAATCTAAAATTTCAAAATTTGCCCAAACATTTTATATTTTGGTAATCAACTACTCTGAAAAACTACAACTGCTTACTCTTGCCAGAAACAAACCATATAAAGCGCAATTAATGCGCTGCCTATCTAAATAAATCATGTCACATTCAAAATCATAAAATTTTCACTTGTTAGAATTACTGGCAATAGAAATACATTCATCGACAGAGCACACAAAAAAAATGAGTTGCGAACATGCACAATTTACTATTCATACCATCCACTGCCACACTTCATAAACCATTTTTCAAAGAAGTATTAAGCATTTACAGCTGCAGCTATTGATTAAAAGCATTAACTCACTTTTACAGTAGCAACCTACACACTTTTAGATGATGCTGGTAGTTGAAAAGCACAATGTTGGCTTTATCAGAATCATGAAACCTGCACATGTGTGAAGGACTCGATTTAACAGGAGAGGAAAAAAACTATTTTACTTGAAATGTAGGTTGTTCCTGAAGTGAAAATTACACATGAATGAATAAACATTTGAAATACTGCAGTGACCACGTCCAGAAAGGTCAACTTTAAAGGAAGAAGAAAATATTTATTGCATGTGGAAAGAGGGAACTGAAACAGATGGTTTGATCACTATGTATTTTTTTTTTTGTATCGTACTTTGTGTTGACAGTTTTACAGACAGTGTAGAACGAGATACTCGTCTGTTTCTATAAAAAGAAAACACGAACAAAACAAAATTACAGCATTTACATGTTGGGAGTTCGTGCCTGAGACCACAATAACACTGGTCTTTGTCTAAAAGAAATTAATTTAGGAAAAGTATCTCTGACGACGGCATCGCATCCAAATCTATGGAACACTTTTTACATACCAGAACAGTACTGAATTAATAATTACTCAACCAGCAACACAAAGGAAATCCAATACATAAGACTGGCATCAGGTTTGCAGGATAGGAATGACACCGTTCCTACATAGATCCACATCTGGCATTGTGCCAAAACCAGTTTTATGTAGAAAATCTTCCCCTTCAGTAATCCCAAAGAGCCTATGGAAATCCTATACTAATCTACCTCGGACTGACAGAGGGATGGTGGCTGAGTAGGCACAAATATTTCTGTTCATCTAGTAGATAGTCCAAACTGCCCCGCTGAAGGGGCGAAATCCTGTTTTGGCATAATTTTAGGCCAACATTACAAGGATACTACTGCTGTGTGTTTATGTAAAACAGTGTGTTTCCTACATCAAAATATAAAGTTCAATTCTTCCTCTGTCAAAGTGTGATATCTTTTGTTTTGTTTAACGTGTGTAGCCATGTGTTTTTATTGCTTGAACAAGACACAGTCTTGCCGTTTTCGCCCTGAGCCGCACATACCGATTTGACTCCCTCACAACAAAGGATTGCGGAGCGTTGCGCCGATGTAGTGCACGTTTGAAAATAGCTCACACAGAAAGCCAGATAAACGAGGTTTAATTGAATTTTTTTTCATCCTGTTTTAAAATGAAATTCCTTTAAAAATCGTTTGTTGACAAGTTTGTTGATCGAGAAACTGGCAGAAACTTTAATAGATCAGGATCAAAACTATACACAATTGAACCTCAGCCTTTTTATTTTCAGGGTGTGCCAAAATTAGACTTAAGGCATATTTCGGCGACTGTTTTTATAGACCCCCCCAATGCTTAATTTCGTCACCTTTTTCTGACACTCAGTGCCAAGTCAATGCCGATGCGATTGACCTCCTTTTCAATTAAAAAAAAATAAAAAACATTATTTTTGTCTCCCTTGTAAGAGTTCACACAGAATTGACATCGGGTGAAGTTTGATGACTAAAAAAAGTAAAATGAGATGCTTGTACATGTACTATATTTGTACCCGTCGAAAAAAATTGAGCGTAATATACACCTCCTTGACTTGGAAACTGATAATTTTTAATGCTGTGACTCAATAAACAGCCATTTTATGGGTGGTTAAAGTTGGACTATCGTGCAATTTGCAAAAGGTAGCAAATTTGAGGTCTTTTTTCACTTTTGAAAATGCCATAACTTTCAAACCCTTTTAGGGGGGGGGGGGGGGGGGTCCTGAGAGTGATATTCTAAATAACACAGAGTAGGCAATTTTAACTTCCGTATTTGAATTCAGCATGTCCAAATTAGGGCAGAAAAGTATAAAAAAAAATACCTGGACTTATTGGTTGCCATGGTAACGATGCCATTTTGAATTTCGCTTCCATGTAAACAGCTATTTTTAAAACCTAAAGGCTCTGTCATTTTTCAACAAAAATGAAATTTGGTATGCTTATATTTCAATACACAATAAAGATATTTTAGTATTTTTATTTGGATGTCTTTGATAGATGTTTTTCTAAGAAAGTCTGAAATTTGTATATAGTGCGCAAGCATTTTTCTTGATTTTTCACCACAAAAATAATTGATTTCTCGTAAACTATAACTGATACTCAAGCGTGGATATTAATCTTTTTAGTACACAATATAAAGATGCTATACTGCAATTTTCATCGAAATCCAACAAACCATAAAAAAGTAGTTAGGAAATTAATGTAAAAAAAAGTAAGTTTTGAGAAAAACGCGTTTGAAAATTTGCAAAGGTTTTTGTGTTGAAAAAAGTGTCTGAATGTTTACCAAATGTCTCAATACATTCCTGGTCATTCTAGGTCATTCATACAAGTGGGCGACTCCAATATAAGGGTCCCCATACCATAAATCAGCCAGAAATGGCATTTCATTGTGTCTAATGAACTGGCAATTATTGCGTATTTTCTTCGATTGGAAGCGAATATTTTACTCGACCCTCTCCCATCAAAGTCTTGTTTTTTTTATGGAAAAAGGCTTAGCTAGGTCAAATGACTATCAAAAACATAAATAGAAATGGTTGAACCTTCCGAAAATCGACAAAAGCAAGAATCGATATTTTCAGCCCAAAACTCGATTTCAGGACCACCCCCCCCCCCCCCCCCCAAGCCAGAATGATAAATTTGGTATCAAAATTCTTAGAAAAGCAGGCTCCATCAGCTTTGACAATAACAGGTGAGTTGTGATAAAAAGTAAACATCAGTTTGGACTACCTACATCTAGTGCAGGGAACACCAAACTTTTTTCACAGAGGGCCAGATAACTGACAGACTTACAAGCGCGGGCTGCATAAGCAATTTGTCCATCCCGTAGCTCTAGATATCCCTGGTTTTATCAAACAAAATCAAGTACCATGGTGGGCCGGATGAACTGACGTCACGGGCCGGATCCGGCCCACGGGCCGTAGTTTGGTGACCCCTGATCTATTGCAACGGTCTATTCTCCACATTGTTAATTCAATTTTAAAGGAAGGGAAGGAACCCTAGAAAACAGCGCAGGTTCACACGGAAAGGCCACTATCTCCCCTTTAAACAAAATATGTACACCTTCTTTCTTTGCCTCCTTGACACTGACAGTACTAACACCTAACAGCAAGCACTACGGAAAGGCAAATCAAGAACAGATGGACAACAGCAGGGCTGAGTCTCTCACAAAACAAAGAAGTCAACATTGTTTATTGTTATGATTTTTGCATTGTTTGGCATATAAATAATACACAAAACTGAAAAAAAGCAAAAAAAGCAAAAAAAACACACAAAAAAACTAGCTCACTTGATCAAATGCCATTGGAACAAAATTTGGGCCTTTTACATACATTTCTTTTTTACCAAGATATCCACAAGTACATCTACACCTCAAAAAAAGGAACTGACTTTCCTGGGACAGTGAGACTAACGTTCAGAGGAAGAGAAGCCCTGTCAAGCAAATGTTTCAGCCTTTTACTGATGGTATGTCATACTTAAAATTTCACACTGCTTTGTGGTTTAAAAATGTTTATATGGGTTGATCACTTCCACAGATAAAGCACTTTTCTTTTTTTTTGTTTGGTAAACATTCAAAAGTATGATGAATGCAACATTAATTTCAAAATAGCAAAAATTCAAGAATACATGCATCAAACTGAATTAATCATAATTTTATCTGAAAACTTTTACAAGAGCAAAAATGCAAGATCGGAATCATGAACGAGTCATAACTTTGTAAAATATAATAAACTAGATTAGACAATCACGTACTCCCTCTCTCTTATAATAAAAGTAGTAATCTGCAGTCTTGCTTCAGAACTCTTGCGCGCCAGGACACTGTGCACCAAACTGAACGCTTGATGTGGTTACTTTTTATGACATGCACGGTACTATAACAGAATTGAGCCAAGACGGAGAATGAAAATAAGAACTGGTGACCGCACGATGAAACAATGCATTTTCGATAAATTCAAAAACAAAACAAATCAAAATAATAAAAACTTCTGTGCACGCTACACGGTATTTGAAACCTACATGCAAAATGTGGTTACTGCAGGTGTCCTAATAAAAAAGCCTTTTGCGTTCAAATGTGGGAGAATTTGTGAAATATATAATTAGATACTAGATATTAGATATAATTATATAAACATGTATACAAATCATAAATAAAGTATGGCTGTCTGAATGATCACTGCCAGCAGTATTATTCAAATTATATATATAACCATGTACAATGATTTTATGATGTCCATTGCAACAACTGTGTTTTTCCTTTTTTTTTTTTATATATAAAAACACCTTCAGCAAAACTGCCATGCAAAGGCAGAGCAACATATCTGCTCATTTCATACTTTTGAGAAAAACATAAGAAACATACATGGCATAACTTTAAAAATCAACACTAGAAACTACTATTTTGGTATCAGATACGTCTATGTGCCTTTGACATAAAAGAATCAAGTGTGAGATAAGTTCATAGAGACACAATAATGCTTCTGTCAATTTGACGTAGATTTCTATAGGATTGGAAGGATTACCGCAGGGGCGGGTTCCCTACATTGGTGTGATGTCATAATCAGCAGATCTACACAGGAACGATGTCATTCCTATGTGCAAACTTGACTTCAATCCCATGTGTCTGGTTTGCTTGTGTTCCGCCACCCAATCTGTCTAGTTTTTTTATCCAATGCTCTTCCTTGTCCTGAAGTTCTTTCCTGAGGGATGAAATGTAGAATTAAAAAGTTATTTTCATGCATTAAAAAAATGCACCTAAGTACAGAATTTGGAAAACCATTTTTATCTCAGATTCATACACAGTGGGAAATTTGATTGATTATTAAAAAATTTATGCTCAAATAAGATTTTCTAAATTAAATTTCAAACATGTTTATCACTATTATCAGTGAAATATCTATGTACAGTAGCTTTCATTTTAACTGACTGACTACTTTCATCGCAAGAGTGCTATAATCGACACTTGATGCTACACTTCCGTCATCGCAGATCAGCAGTTAAGACATTCCAGGCTTCATAACTCAACCCCTGTAGCAGATATGCAATTAGGGTACTTTGCGAGTGTTTAGCCCCACCATTTTGCTTTTGAATGGTACCAACTCTCTGGCACAAGAGACCGATTTTATAGGAATGTCTTAAACCTCAGACCTGGTAGAGACCATATTTGTGTATTTCCTTGCTAAACAAATGATGCCCTGCAATCATGAATGCTTGGCTTAATTGTTTTTGATTGTTTTCACAATGCAAAGTGATTTCACTGTGTTTGTATCTAGACAGTTCAAAATTCAGTGAAGTACAAGAGTTCGTCACTGTTGACAATGATATTTTTTACTCTTTTTTCAGTTTCATGCTGACCTTCCTAGACACATAACAATAAAAGACATATAAATTTTTTGAGGCAAAACATTAAAGCTACATTCAATTTTGAACACATACATTCAACCAAAGATGAAACAATTCCATACAAAAAAAATATCTCTGCAGCTCTCAAAATAACCTACTTTTTTCCGGTACCCAGGGAATAATTCTTTTTTTTTTTGGTCATCTTTTTATAGTTCATTTGACTCAATTTTACGCCAGTTTTGGAAGTTACAGGATTTTTAGACACGGGAATGTGTGTCCCGGATATAGATGCATGAAAAACCTTCAGAATATTATTATTAAACAAGATGGAAATGCCTTTTTTTTTCACTATAAATAGGTGCAGGAAAAACTTTCTTCAGTCAATAAATGAAGTAACCATCGCGTGAGTTTACACATTTCTAAATCGAAATTTAGAAGATACATTAAAATACTGTTATCAAAGAGATATCATATTTATTTTGCAGGTGGTTTTCATAATGCCAGACTGGCCTTCATGTACCTTACAATCTGGATCCTCTCCTCATGCCAGCATTTCCATACATGGTAACAACTGCCGCTCCACCAATACCAAAGTTGTGTTGCATGGCTAATTTAGCTCCTTCCACTTGCCTCTTGCCAGCCTCTCCACGCAGTTGCCAGGTTAGCTCAGCACACTGGGCCAAACCTATCAGAAGATTATATAAAGTCAGTGTCTATCCTGAATTTAGCTGGGATGTTCCAGTCCTGCACAAGATATGTTGATTGAGTTATAGAACAAAGCATGTTAATAATATCTGTGTCAGTCCTAAAGAAAATTACAGAATTCTCCTTTGAAGTGTGTTAAAATTCTTCTGACGTCAAAGTAAAAGGACTTTCAGTATTTAAGACCCACAAAAGCCGACGAACGGACTAAGTGGTTAGAATGCTTGACCTGGGTGGATGAGATACCAGTTTCAAATATTTTGAACCAGAGAAGGGTCCAACCTACTTAAAACAATATTGCCTCATCTGCCATTAAGTATCGTGAAAAGTGCATGGGGGCCCTGCTGAATGTGCCGTGTTTGACAGAATGTTTTAAAGCATTCCTGGCAACCACGTTTGTCGACACCACAAATAACTTGATAGATATATGGCTTTAGATGATACTTTGATCTTGCTGCTTGTGAGAAACAGAACATTTCTATCTGCTTTCTACTTCCTTTGACACTTTTTCAGAGTTTGTGGTTTTCAACACAGCATTTCCAGTATTTTTATATATTATCAGAAATCTGAGGGATAAAACAAGGACTTCAAATGATAAAAATTTGAATGAAAATGGTGACAAAAGACAAAACTACAAAATTCGCGTTCTAAGTGTTTTTATTTTATTTTTTAAAAAGTAAATATTTTCAAAACTGGAATGGTGCCCTTTACTTATGCAAAACGTGGGCCGACTTCTGAAGGTAGGTCAGGCAGTATTGGGTTTATTTTATGCTGTTTTGAAGGTACTCACTAGCCGGTGACCTAATGAGGACAGAAGCATTGTCCCTGATATTAGCTTTATTGTGCTAAAGAAAAATATTTAAAAAATTTAAAAATAAGGGGTCAATCCACAACTCCATTTTAATCTATTTCATGTCGTAATTCACATTATATTTTAATCGTATCAAAAAATAAATAATCAATAATTGTGTCTGTCCTTTGTACAAACATTTTCATCAGGTCGTGGAAAAATGGTTCTTCAGATCCTCCATCACAAACACAGTATTTCACTATTAGATCATGTACTTTTGGAATGGTTTTAAATGTTATCTGCAAAAGTCCCTCAGCCATGAAACAAACTTGTCATCTCTGAGATATTTATTATAGTGTTACGACAAAAGCAAGCTTTACACAAAATTCAATTGATAGGGTTTGTTCTATGCCATGCCTATGATCTCCAGAACAAACTGGTGTGCCAAAAAGGTCAGAGAATACAAAAGGTAAGAGAATATACTGTCTTCTGTGCAAATCCCATTAATCCACGACTAATTATTATTAGAGTAAACAACTTAAAAGAGCTGAAGTTTTCTGCCATACCTTACTTGAAAAATAATTTTAGCTCAATATCTAAATTTCAGCTTTTTGTGATTTTTGGTAAGAAATAAAACAAAACTAAGCCCTTCAATTACTACATGGGTGCAGTTCGAAAAACTGATATATCTACCTGTTGCCCCTATTGGATGACCTTTGGATTCCAGTCCTCCGGATGGGTTCACCACCCATTTCTTATCCAAGTATAGCAATTCTCCACCATTCTTGTTTTGTTTCCACTCAGAGTTTTTAATTATGTCAACTCCATGTCCCACTGGGCACAAACCCAAGGCCTCATACATGAACAGTTCATTACAAGAGAAGCAATCATGAACCTAAAAACACAAAACAGAGATTATTTACAGAACAAAAGTTTATTTAACCTTTCAAAGACCAGTGTTCCATAATGGAACACCCTACCAATGTTCTACATTAGGACAACTGACTATTTTTTCTTGAAAAATATTTTATCTTTATATGTTCATTTGAATGTTTTACATCATCTATGTAAGTGACATAATTTCTAGACAAGGGACTATGTCCCAGCACAAGAGAGTTAACTCACTGAAGCACGTAATGTGCTACATTACGTATATACTTCAGGTATGATTAAAAAATACAGTCCATTATATGACAAACCTATAAACTACAAAACTTTCCAAATGTTTGGTGGCCAAATTAATCATGTAAATATACATGTAGAAGTGCTTTGTTGTTAGCTTTCAGCTGAAGTGACTGGGCGTAAATATTACATCATAAGGCTGTGTAGACTGTCAAGTTAAAATGATTCAATTAAACATGCACGCATTTGGATGATATGAATTGGATTACAAAATAAAATATAAAAAAATTTTTAATTAACAATATAAGGGGCTATCCACAAAATATGTCCACTTAAACTTGGCACCCCCTCCTTCTTACACTTTGTCTTTTCAATAGCTTGGCTTCAGTCCTCCATTCCATTCCGGTCTTACAAGCATGTGGCCATTAAAATGGTAAAAGTTTATGGTAATGATATATGGCATGAATGTTCTATAACTTTAACTGGCATACATGTCAATCTGATGCAGATTTGTATGGGACTTCTGCAGGGTTGGTAGGGTTACTATAGGGGCAGATTTCCTGCATAAAACTAAGGGGTGAGCCTGAGCAAGGCTGGCGTAGGCGCCAAACTGGTGAGCCGCCGCCTAATTATTATGCATCACACTAAAACACTACTCACTGCCCACACCACCGGTATGGGCAGTGAGTGGTGTTTTAGAGTGATGCATAATAATTAGGCAACGAGCCACCAGTTTGGCGCCCACACCAGCCTTGGTCTGACTTACCATTAACAGCAGCATGATGTCACAACCAGCAGATCTATGTAAGAACCTTGTCATTCCTATGAACAAACTTGACATCAATCCTAGGTGTCAGATTTCCGTAGGATTGCTGACTAGGCAATACTCACTTGCTAAATTGCCCTTTTTTTTTTCCTCTTTGTAAACATTTGTTGTCACGAATGAAAAGTATGTATCATACCTCTGTCATCCTATGTTCACTTTTCATTCAGGGGATACATACTTTACAGGTGGCCCCTAATCAGATAACAAACTGAAAACATGATAATTTTCATACAGTACCTCTAAAACATCAATATTCTTTGGAGACAGACCAGTTTCGGCAAAGCATTTTTCAGCTGCCTGTTTTGCCATGGAGTACCCACTCAAGTCGATGTAGGATTTTCCAAAGGATGAGGGCATGTCTGTCACCTGCAATATTTGCAGAAATATGGCGACATAAAAAAACCCACCCACAATTCCCCTGAAACAATGCAATGAAAGCATCACATTTGCACTAATCTATTCTCACATATTCGTTCAGTGCAAGAAGTGGTTATATCCATTTTCACAACACTGGAGATAATCGCTCTTTGCACTGAACTGACAGTATGAAATTGATTGTCTCCGTATTTTGAAGATGAAATGAAATTAATATTTTCCAAACACAAACTTGTGCCAAATTTTAAAAATTCAATGTTATTTCCTTATGCCAACCACATCATTAATGTCTATGAGCAAACTATATTGAAGTGACTTCTCTTTCTCCTATCTTTCACTCTGAGTTAATAAAAAAATTGGATTTTAACAGCTCTTGATCATCTGTAAATGCCAATCATAAATTATGTCCAAACTGAATTTTTCTCCTGTATCACTATGAAATAATTTTCACTTTTATTGTGAATCTGGGCCTAAACTCACCATGTTCTGTGCAAGGATCTCAACTGCTTTGTCCTGCAAATTATTCTGTACCACAAATTCCTCATTGCATACAACCGCTGCTGCACTCCCATCAGCCGTTGCTGCTGCCATTCCAAAGGTTATCGGAGGACAGAGCATACCTTTGGTGGCTAAAGTCTTCATGTCCACAACATGCTGATGCAGAAAAGTATGAAAATGGGCCATACCACTGTTTAGCATCCAAATGAGTGTGAATGAAAAATACCATACCCCGCATGGATTAACCCCCTTTCCTGCCATAAGTAAGTAACGCCATAAGTAGGGGGGAAAAAACAGCATTTTGTGAATACAGTAGTCTCCGTCTAAGAACACGCTGCCTTAGAACCCGATCTGGCTTAGTACCCACTGTTGCCGCGAAACCGAATTTTTTCACTGTAATTTACATGCGTAAGAACCCGCTCTGAAACGAAAAGTCCGCCTAAGAACCCAGCATTTGACCGGGAGATGAGTGCACTTTTATGTGAATAAAATGTTAATGCCCATATTAAATACAAAATTCTCTTTCAAATAGACGGGATAGAACAAAGCCACACAGTATAGTGAAAGAGAACGGGTGGAGGGAAGGTAGGGGGAGGCGAACCGTACAAAAGATGGAGCCCAGTTACGTCTTTTGTGTGCAAGCAGGCCACTCCTAGACTAAATTAGCATAGTCATTACCTAACATCTATTGTTGTCTAATTCGAGGGGCAGAATTTATTACGTAATTGACCACGTGCTTGGTTTGCACGGCACATGTACTTAGGGCTGAATGTTGTTATTACACAGGGTATCACTGTGCCTCGTGTTATCTGAAATCGGCATCTGTGATTCACAACTTGATTATTCAGTCTGAATCATTCCATTCATTACACATCACCATAAAAAGAGCATCCTGCTAGCCATAAGTCGTAACTTTGACCATTCGCAAAAAAAAAAAAAAAAAAAAATTAAAGAAAAACAAATGTCCAACGCATAATTTTCATTATGAGGTCATGACCCATGCCCAAGCAATCAAGAGGGATAAGCCGTGGACACAAGTGGTCATGGGTGGCATCCGCCTAAGCGCCCGGTCCGCCTAAGAACCCACTTTTTCTGTCTCCCGGTGACCGGGTTCTTAGACGGAGATTACTGTACCAATAACTTGCCGGTAACTCATTTATGTTAGGAAAGACAATCGGGAAATTTTCTCATTGAGAAGTTTCAAATATTACTACTTTTTCAGTAGTAGTAGTAGTAATAGCGGTTTACCAAACTTGCGTCCTAAGCACCCTGCTGTATGGCTCAGAGACATGGACCACCTACTCCAAACATGAAAGATCCCTCAACTCCTTCCACCTTCGCTGCCTACGCAAAATTCTCAAGATCAAGTGGCAAGACAGGATCTCAAATATCGAAGTTCTGAGCCGAGCCAACATTCCATCTACTCAGGCTCTCCTAGGCAAAAAAAGACTGCGGTGGCTTGGACATCTCCACCGTATGGAAAATGATTGCATCCCCAGACAAATTCTCTACGGGGAACTTGCTACTGGCAACCGACCCAGAGGTAGGCCACATCTGCGATTCAAAGACACTTGCAAGGCCACGATGAAAGCATTCAACATCGACCCCAATGAATGGGAGAACCTTGCAAATGATCGAAGCAGATGGAGACAAAAATTGCGCAGTGGCACGCTCGCAATAGACTTCAGGGCAAAAGAAACATACCTGACAAAACGACAGAGGCGGAATGAAAACACTCGCCAAAGTGAACCCAAAAGACTGACCTGCAATCACTGCCATCGCACTCTCGGGTCAAACATTGGTAGAATAAGCCACGAGAGAAGCTGTCAGTCAAAGTGAAAGTGAATATTCTAGCTGCTAAGACCGTCTGTAAAGACGCTAAAGGCCATATATATAGTAGTAATAATGTTCAGGTTCATTGTTAGGATTCATGATTTTGTACTTTTCTTGAAAAGTTAAGTGATATTTCTGATCACTTGATTTAAAGTGCATAAAAGTGCAACATGGAAAGACATTATACCGAATGCATTAGAAAACAATTGTCTCTTGTCTTGTCTTGATAAGGTGGACTTACTTCTCTCTTCACTTGCTGATATATCAGTTGTGCATGAAGATGTTAAATGTATTTAATACAATTCCCTTTTCAAAAAGGAGTTCTTAGGCATTTGTGTTGGATCTAAGAGTTGAATTATTGTACTCAATGTAAGTCAGCATTGCTTGACTGTTATTAAGCTCTGGTTACTTTTGGCAGTTTGCATGAAAAAAAAAAAGTCATAATGCCCCGATCATACCTGAAATGAAGCTCTGGGATTGTTCACTCCCTGTTTGCGATTCTTGTAAGCAATTTGCACCAATGCCTCCTGAAAACTTTCAGGATACTTTTCACCATATTCCCGTGCTGCATAGGCAAATAATTTGATGACATCAGAGGTCATGTGGTTCATTTTTGGGCTAATGAGACCTGGCGTGGCCCCTAGACTGACCATGTGATCCATGTGCCGTCCCACTGGAGAAGTTCTATCTGTGTATTTTTCTGTTAAGCCTCCATCCATCTTCTCAAACCCTGAAGAAAGTAAATGTCAAAGGTTCAAAGATTGTTTAAATATTTTTTTTAAAAAAACTTGTTGATTTTTCTGACGAACCAAGTGCAGTCATCTCTGCACCTATCGTACCCAATTCTTTTGTGCAAGTTCCTTGCAATCTGAAGTACTAGTGAACATTTAGTTCAGAACATTTCATTGATATACTTGGCCCAGAAGTATTTTTTTAATATTTTGTTTGATTCACAATTTTCAAGTCAAGTGGTCACTTTTGCATCTGCCAGATGTTGCCTTCCCCAATGCTAAATTTGCCTTTTTCGCATATCCTGACTCAAACACTTATAGACTGGCTGTTGATATGATTTCACACATTCAAGTTTTGGCACTTCACTGTGAAAAACCAAATACGTCTGTGTTTTGTTCATTCTTTCTTCTTTCTCTCTTTCATTCTTCATCACTGGAAGATCCCTAATCCAATGCAAAATGACATTTATACCAGCCATGATGAAAAAAAAATCTGGACATTACTGCTGGGTTCAGTGAATAAAGATTCTTGTTGTGCATCAGTGATACACTCTCCTCTCTTTAATCACAAAGGTTATTGGTAGGAGATGAGAAGATCTATTGATCTATTATTAGCTCACTGGAAGACTCTATGAATCATGGTACTAACCTCACTAACTTTTTGTGTGGATTACTTTTGTCTTTTACTGCTCGCAAAGAGGGGCAGTTACTAGCAAAAGAAAATTATTTCAGAACAAAGTGTCAGACATACATCCCACTGTTTACTACGCAAAAATTTGTAATGCCTTTATTACACTACAAGTATTACGATGTATTGTCAATACTGGGTGACACAGAAAGTAACACCGTGAACAATCCCATCCACCTCTAATAGTCAACCTCAATAATGCATTATCAAATTTTCATGCAAACGAGACAGCTGCTAGCATGCTATAGTGATAACATAGATGCTACAGTAAAGAAAAAAAAATTGTATTTTCTCTAAATGTTATTCATTTTGTACAGTAGGATGCAATTAGACAGTTAAGAACAGGTTCAGTTCTTAGAATTTCCAAACTGTGTAAGCTATCTGTACTACATCTCTAAGGTAACATATTTCCTCACCTAATGCCAGGACACAGTTCTCTGCACCACTCATAACCAATCTCCTGGCAAGCATTAAGGCTGACGAACCTGACGAACAGTTATTATTAACATTGAAGACAGGGACTCCGCTCAAACCAAGTTCATACACAGCTCTCTGGCCACTGGTTGGTTCACCATAACAGTAACTTGCAACAACTGCTTTCATATCACTATACTGAAGTCTGCAGTCTTTCACAGCTTCTTGACCTGTGTTGCAAACAAAGTATGTTAATTTAGAAAAAAAACAAACATGCTCACCATGGAACTTGTCTGTGGTAAAACTGTGATATTTATATTATGCACGTTGTTAATTTCAAGCAAGAAAAAAACAGCAGCATTTTTCGGGAATAATTCTTTTGATTTATTTATTGACGTACCTTTCTGAAACTTTGCAATTTGATATGTCACTGGATTGTCTTATATAATTATTGAATTTTGGAATTTTCCCACACGCGTAATTAGGCCATTTACTTGCTACATCTTGGGTATCTTAAGCCCTGTCTCTCTTTTCAAATGTTTGGAGGATTACAGTACACATTATTCATGTTTATTTTGAGAGCACAGCATCATATCTGGATGGAGATGACTTTCCCAATTTAAACCCATGCAATTTTGAGAATATGTTTAGTTATTTTGTTAAGTGATGAAAGTACACAAGTGTTATAGGTGGTATTACACTCATTACAGTATTACTCTTAGTTTCAAGAGTATAAAACTTGATTTTCCTGGCATCACCTATCTGTACAACTTTCAAATATGCAGAGCTTAGGGTACACAACAGGGACAAAGACAAAAAAAAAGCCTAAACCTCAACAGATCACACTGGAAAAAATTGTATAGTTAAGACAAATTGTTTTAAGGCCACATACAAATATTCGCAATAATTGGTCAATGGTCAAAAGTTATCCTAAAAAGCAAGCAGTCTTTTTTCTTCATGAAACAAAAAAATAAATTTCATCGGAGTCGGTGACATAGGCAGAAGGCAGTATGCAAATCCTCCTCTCCAGCTCCCCACTAAATGAAAACACACTATTTTTAAAAATTAATGCCAAGGGCCTGACCTGCAGAAATGCTCAACACAGATTTGACTTCACTTTTCCGATCCAGACACAGATTTGACAAAGTTAATTTATAATTATGATCCTAGTGACAGCCAAAATGACTGCCTCTTTCAAATTTGGAACATTTTATGAGCCACAATTCCAACAGTTAAAATCAACTGTTAAGCTTTGGCTTCTGCTTACTTCCACCCGAGTCATCTTACCCGCTTCTCGTGCCATATCTGGGTAGTCCCACTGCTTTGTCAGGGGCTTCAAAAATTTACTCATCCCCACGCCAACAACATATGTACGGTTTGTGGGCCCCATCTCACAGGTATATGACTGGGGAAAAGAATGAACAACAAAAATCATGATCCCACCTCCATATTTCTATGCCTTTTTTTCTTGCATTCTGAGCAATTATCAGTCACCTGATTTTAAAACCTTCTACATGTATTAACTTCCACAAAATATGTTGGAATACAGTACCAATCTTACAATAATGGCTGCTTTTTTCTGAACTTTTGGCCCCAAAATCCCATTACTGCCCCTTGCTGCATTCCCGGCCTGCAACAATACAGCAATCCGTCTTGTTGGACTGACCTCAGTTTTGTTCATAGGATGACATTATCATAGATCTGCTGGTTAAGACATAGTGCCGCAGTCAGTTTTGATGTAGGGAACCCACCCCTATGTTAATCCTACCACCCTACAGAAATCCTGTACAAATCTGTCAGGCTGACCTAGGGATTCTGGCTGGAAACTGCAATTTCATATTGGGGTCCCCTTCTTCACTTCATTTTATTCCCTATTTCTTTTTTTTTTTTATGGGTACTTTGAAAGCTTTCTTCTTTGTGTATTGACAAAACACACTTAGCCTGTGACATAAACTCTTTGGCTGATATGTCACACAATGAATATGGAAGGGAAAAAGAACTGTGTAGGTCTACTTTGGTAATTTAATAACAATTATAAAACATTTACGAAGTGACTATCTGCTGATCTGGTCACTGGTCACTGCTCCCATAACCTGCCAGGGTCATAGGGGCGCTGCAGTGATGAACGCTGCACCAGCTGGCTCCATTTGTGGCGGTTGTGGGCGAGTGTCTGGGTTGCGGGAAAGCTCATCTTGGTCCATTCCGCAATGTTATCTGCCCATTTCTTCCTCGGTCTGCCTTGTCTTCTCTTCCCCTGCACTGTTCCTTGTAGTATGGCCTTAGAGAGCCCATCTAATCTTGTCATATGCCCATACCATCTGAGCTTTCTTTTCTTGACTGTGGTCAGCAGGTCTTCATAGTGCCTTATTTGTCGGGTGATAGTTTGTCGGACTTCTTCGTTGGTGATGTGGTCCGTGTATAAGATGCCAAGAAGTCGTCTGAGGCATCTTATCTCCACTGCCTGGATCTTCCTTTGTAGCTCTGCATTCAGTGTCCAGGATTCGCATGAATACAGGAAGATGGAGATGACCAGTGCATGCAGGAGCTTGACCTTGGACCTGAGAGAGATGTTTCGGTCTCTCCAGATGGGCTTGAGCTTCGCCAATGCTGCTGTTGTTTGTGCAGCTCTTGCGAGGATTTCGGTCTTTGAACCTTCTTCACTAATAATGGCTCCAAGGTACTTGAAGTGGTCAACGGTCTCAAGTTCTTTTCCACTGACTGTGATTTTTGTAGTGATTGGCTGGGCACTGTTTGTCATGAGCTTTGTCTTCTCAGCACTGATCTCCATGCCGTATCTGGAGGATGTTTTATCCAGGTGGTTCGCCAGATTGGCTAGTTCCTGTTCGTTTCCTGCCAGTCCATCGATGTCGTCGGCGAACCTGAGATTGGTGATTGTCCGCCCTCCAATGCTGACTGTGCCAGTGTGTTCTTCTAAGGCATCAGTCATTATACGCTCTAAGAAGATGTTAAACAGTGTCGGCGACAAAAGACAGCCTTGACGGACTCCCATTGAGGTATGAAACCATTCTCCCACCGTGCCTTGGACAAGTACTGCGCTGGTGGTTTTCGCGTATAGCTCCTTAATGATCTGGATGAGCTTTTGTCCCATATTGTATTTCTTCATCGTGGCCCATACTGCGCCATGCCATACCCGGTCGAAGTCAATGAAGACGTGGTATATGTCCCGTTGTTGCTGGCTGTACTTCTCGCACAAAACTCGCACGTTGAATATTTGTTCTGTGGTGCTTCTCTTTGGGAGAAAACCTGCCTGCTCTTCGGCGATGATCTCCTCCGTCTGTGGTTTCAGTCTGTTCAGGATGACTTTCAACATTACTTTACTGGCATGACTTATGAGGCTAATCGTTCGATAGTTCTGACATTGATGTAGGTTGCCTTTCTTGGCGAGCATAATGATGAGTGACTGAGTCCAAGTTGTTGGCCACTCTCCGGTCTGCCAGATTTTGTTGCAGATTCTTGTGAGGATGTCTATCACTGTTGTCCCCCCGTGTTTGATCAGCTCCGCTGGGATGTTGTCAATGCCTACAGCTTTCCCGTCTTTCATCGATTTGATTGCTGCCTTAACTTCTTCGCGGAGGATAGGGAAATCATCCTCCTGTGATGAGTCCTGACTTGGGAGTACATTGGGGTCCCCCTGTGTCTGGTGACTGTAAGTGTAAAGCTCTGAACAGTACTCTGTCCATCTGTCAATGATAGCCTTCTGTTCTGTGAGGCAGTTCCCCTCTTTGTCATTGATGTTATTGACTCTTGCCTGTTTTCTTTGTGTGAACTCTTTTACAGCTTGGTATGCTCTTCTACTATTGTTCTTGGTAAGGCTTTCTTCGATTTCTGTGCATTGTTTCTCAATCCATTCTTCTTTTGCCTTGTTCATGTCTTTCCTGATCTTTTTGTAGATTTCTCTGTATTCCCATTTTCCTGTTGTGTTCCTGACTTTTTTCAGGGCTCTTCGTTTGTCACACATATCCAGGATTTTGTCTGTGACCCACGGTTGTGTCTCCTGGCGGTGCTTGCCAAGTAATCCAGTTGCTCATCACTTCATTGAAACTGGTGGTCATTGTCTCTGCATCTTCATCGTCTGCAAGCAATGCAGCAAATTTTCCTCCGATTGTTGCTTGGAAGGACTCAACGATGGTGGGGTCCTTCAGACTGTCCAGGTTGAACTTGAGCCTGGTGTTCTTTGGCTTATTGATCCTCTTCAATCGGACTTTGAAGTTCAAGAGCACCAGGTCGTGGTCACTGCCCACGTCTGCACCTGGGTATGTCCTCGTCTTAGCTCTGTTGATGCCAGATCTGAGCCGGTTCTGTAACAGTATGTAGTCAATCTGGTTATTATGGGTACCATTGGGTGCATGCCACGTCCAGCGCCGGGATGTCTTGTGCTCCCCAAATGGTGTTTGCGAGCACCATGTCATTGTAGCTGGCAAATTCCAGTAGTCTGAGACCTCTCTCATTGGTGGTCGCATTACAGGAGGGTCCGCAGTATTTGTTCGTCTTTCTCTGTGTCAGCGCCCACCTTGGCATTCCAATCTCCCTGGATGATCAGGATGTCTTTCTTGTTGATCTTATCGATGGTGCCTTGGAGTTGAGTGTAAAACTCTTCTATTTCTTCGTCGTCGTGATCACATGTTGGTGCGCAAGCTTGTACCACCGTGATGTTGAAAGAGGCTGCTCTGAGGCGGATGGTGATGAGCCGGCTGTTTATTGGGCTGTATCCGATCACTGCGGGTCCTGATGTTCTTGTTGACAAAAATGCCCACGCCGTTGGTGTGTCTGTCAATTTCACCGCTGTAGTAGAGTACATGTCCGTCGTCGGTACGATGTTCGTCGAAATTCTCCCATCTGACTTCACAGAGGCCCACTATGTGCCATGCATATTTGTCCAGTTTATGGGTGAGTTCTTGTATTTTCCGTGTCTTGGCAAGTGTTCTTACATTCCACGTTCTGATGGTAATGTATTCCCTTCCACGGATTTTCCTTGTTGGGGCTCCACCAGTAGTATACTTGTCGCCTTTGCCCTGACGGGCGGCAGAAGGCGCTGTCCTTGTTGACCCGGGCAACGACCGATCCGGTATAGTCATTGCTGTTTTGTTCATCATGCAGTGTGTCTTGGGCTGTGGCATCTGGCAGAGCCCATCCCTCTCCAGGTCTGACCACAGCCGATGTCCTCCAATATCTGGTGGCTCGCCCTGGTCACGGACACTTGGCCGTTGAGTTCATCTTGGAGCCCCTCCGCCCTGGCCGGTGACTTTGCTGAGGAGGTCCTTCGCCCAGTGATGCAGTGTCCACATCACCCCCTCACATGGTTTAGCACGCCAGCTGAGGCGAGGTCTCGGGGTGTGGCGCTTGGAGCCAGCATGTGAGAGATTTAGGGGTTGGAGGAGGACCAGTGGTGCCTGTCCACCCTACGAGTAGGGAGCAGCACACCAGTCCCCAAAGGTATCTACTGATACCGACAGATAAAATTTCCTCCAGGATATTTTTATTCGCCAGCATAAATTTTGCAATGCGAATTATCTTCCCTGATTGAACCCTTCTCCAGCCTCCGGCGGAAGCTTTTCCACCAATTCTGCTCAGTGCACACAGGCTGTACCACACGTTGAGACATTTGCATGCTGCACCTGCATTGAGAACGAGGATTTGTAACATTTGAAGTTAGAGAGACTTTTCAGTCGTTCACTGATTTAAGAAAAAGTTTCAATTTATACTGTATGTATTGATGGAACCGCAAAATCTCCTTTCAGTGCAGATGGATAATGTTTCCTTTCCCTTTCATTACATGTGTCCAGCATTTTATTCTGACCAGTTGGTCTGCAGACTGCGAGACATACTTGCATGTGTTGGCTAATTATGAACGATTTTATTGTAATGTGAGAGGATGAACGACTTTCTATTTGTGAGAGGATGAACGACTTTCTATTTTTAATGTGCTTTTATGGTAACTCTGGTGCGTGAGTGAGGGACGGCCACTCATAGTAGTTTATGGACACTTGGCCGAGTACCATTAATTGGATTATTTCCCTTGTAATACTAGCGCGGGACCCGTTATTCACATCACGGTGAAAAGCGCGCATTTTGATTGGTCAGTTGGAAATGTTGACCACCGGGCTTCCAACTCTTATATCATGGCTTTAAGTTTCTTACAACTCACTCCTTCGTTGTTATCCACCGACAGAAAGACGGGAACCCGAATTCATTTTTGAGAGTAGACAATACCCTATCGGTACAAAATAGGTACTCATGATAACGTTTGTTATCAATGGAGATACGTCGTATTAATGGACGAAAGTATCCCGCACAAAATTGTCGAATGTTGTTAGTCCTGACACTTTGAAAATTTATATTAAAACTATTACCGGGTTTCTCTTAAAAGTAGTCAGTTAGAATTGTAGCAGCAAGTTTCTACTTTATAATGGTACTAATTTCGTTGTGCTTTGATGCACAGGTCCTATTGAAATAATTAATAAGAGGATCTCGGATTTAAAGTAAACCACGAGTTAGACGCATGTTATCCCCGATAAATCCAACCTGGGTCAAATTTATTCAATTATTGCTGGAGGGGACGTTAGAGTAATTTCTGCAGTTTACTGGGATACCTAATTGACTTTTGTGTGCACCCTTTTAACCGTACTGTAAATTCGATTGTGTTAGGACCCTAACCGGTTATGTTGTTCGGCTGGACTCCATGTCCGAGCCTTTCACTTGTGCAACACGGGCTACGTAATAGCTCTCTCGGACGTCCGCGCGGGCTCATAAATAAGATGCGGTTCGAGTGGTCAACACACTCCATCACAGACGCAGAGACAAGAGCCGACAGCACAGTGAACCCAGCCCAGCAACCCGGGCCCGTAGCAGCTCAGAGGCTTGCCGACGCTTGCCATCGCCACCCCGCCCCATAAGGCATGGAGCGGTAGCGCAGGACCCGGAGAGACTTTGGCTTATGGCTGGTTGGGCTTCTTTTTATGGGCTTCTTCTTTTCTGGGTTTCTTTTCTTTTTCTGGGCTTCTTTTTCTTGGCTTCTTTTTCCTTTTTTTTGTTGGTAGTGATACCTTTGTTAGGCTTTTTGAATAAATAAGATTGCCAGCAGAACCCTGTGTTTGTTAATCCTGTGTATCCTTAAGGGAGTTACTCTTGAACCCACGCAGTAACCACATTAGCCACTCGTAGTTCATCCAACAGTAATAACATTGCACGTGTCCAAACTACTCCTCAGATGCACTGGAAACTTCCTTGAACATATCCTTCTGTTCTTTATAACTGTATGGTTGCATTTTTTTACCCTTTCAATTTGCTTTGAAATACCAGGTTTGTGCCTTCACGTTTATTTATTTTGGCCATGCCCCAATAGGCCTCTCCCTCCTCCCCGTGTTAACTACTTTTTTCCTCTGCTATATATAATGCAAATATTCAACATGGTAAATGAATCTGGCCTGTGGTGCCAAATAAGATAGGAACATTGATGCGATGAAGCCACCTATTTACAGTGTAATTTTGTCTGAGTGACAGTGGTAAAGAGGAAGTCATTTGACCTAGTGCTGTTACAATTACGAAAGATGCCCCAAACATGTTTAACCTGGACAATGTTAAGTATCGCAGTTAGACATAGTATTTTAATAGCAATAAATATTTATCATATCGTCGCTGCAGGATTCTAAACGGCTAACTCTAAAAATGCAGTGTGCTGGGTTTTTCCAGAATTAAGAGTGACATCACATGACACATCCTATAAATAAAATAAGCCCTGGATATGTAATGGGAAATATTTTTAGTCTCAGGACTGATTCCCAGCTCCAAAATGTGTATAATAGCCTTGCTTTTCAGTTTTTTCACTCTCCTGTAAAATTTACAAAAACCGAGTTAGCCGTTTAGAATCCTGCAGCGACGACATTTTAACCAAGCCTAAGAGGATATAAAAATGTGAAAATATAAAATACTGGTGAATAAACCCAGACTTTACTGGCCAATACCAGAACTGTCCCAGAAACCCAGATTCTACAGGCCAACACCAATACTAGAGAATAAAACCAGATTTTTAGTGGTCAACATTAATAATAGGGAATAAATCCAGTACTGGCAGATAAACCCAGGCCAAATCCACCGATAATGATGGTGGATAAAACTAGGCAGTATCTGGCAATAATGTTGGAGATAAACCCAGGCAGTATCCGCTGATAATGTTGGCGGCAACGCAGGCTGTATCCGCCAATAATGGTGGCAGATAACCCCAAGCATTCTCCACCTATAATGTTGGTGGACAAACCTGGGCAGTGGCTGCCAAACATTTGATAATCGAAGTGTTTATCCATCAATACTGACGGATAAAATTTCCCCTAGGATTTTTCTTATTCGTCAACATAAATTCTGTATTTGCGAGTCATCTCCCCTGATTCGAACCTTTCTCCGTCCTCCTCCCTTGTTCCGTACATCCCGCCACGATCAATGTTCGTATTGGGCAAGTGTTGAAAAAGATATTGAAATTGGAGAGACTTGGAAATTTGTTGATTTAATGGATACATACGAAGGTTCAGGTCTAATCCGTTGATATGGGTTTCTTGGTTTGGTCATGCTTATTTAGTAAGACTTTCCTCACAAATACCCAGGTTCCTCAGTAGCGTAGTGGTTAGCATCTCTGCCTGTCAATCAGGGGGCTGTGGTTCGATTCTCAGCACGGCAGGTTTTTTTTCTTTCATTTTTATGTCTTTTTAATAGGCATCAAATTTTTTTTTTTAAACCCCAAGAACAATAACGGAAGAAATCCAGTTTTTTTTTGTATCTTACACCTGTCAATGGGGGGCCAGTGGTTGGATTCTCAGAGTAGAGTTGCTTTTTTCTTCTTTTCTTATAAAGGTAATTTTATCTGTAATCAATCTGTTTGGTATTTTTTTAAAATCCAACATCATTAGGAATAAATCCAGTTTCCTTGTTTGTTTGTTGTTGTTGTTTTTTTGTCATTGCGACATTAGTCAACACCAATACCTGCAGATAAAGCTTTATCCGCCGATACTGTTGGCGGCCCAAGATCTGCCGATAGTGTTGCCGGATAAACCCCAGTATCCGCCGATAATGTTGACGGATAAAGCTGGGCCGTATCCGTCAACATTATCGGCGGATAAACCTGGGCAGTATCCGCCGATAATGTTGACGGATAAGGGCAGCCTTTAATAATTACAGACTATTTCTATGCCTCTGCATAGTCAACTGGCAGTTGTGAACTTCTTCCATTCTCACATAAAGACCCTTTCCCAAACTTCTCTGCATCCACCCACTCAATCATATGTGAGTGTGCATGAGAAAACCCTCAATAAGTCGCAAACATGACATTTTGAGTTCTGTACACATAATAAAAGATAAGACATTTCTGATAAATTCACGTCAGTGACCCCCCTAACACAAGATTTTGATAAAACGGCAATTAATCCTAAAAGTGGCAATAGCTAATTGACCCATTACTAATGGAGTGATTGCTGTTAGGAGACCGTAGTCTAATAACTAAGCCGTTATAGAGATCATACTGAGTAGTGTTCACTGCTCATCTACAGTTTACCCTGTAACATGCCACGGTCCCCTAAACAACAGTCAAGTCGGAAGTTTTTAGATCTTGTTAGGAGACCGTAGCCTAATTACTAAGCCTTTATAGAGATTATAGTGAGTAGTGTTCACTGCTCGTCTACAGTTTACCCTGTAACATGCCACGGTCCCCTAAGCAACAGCCAAGTTGGAAGTTTGTGTCGGACCCATATTTTCACTTCAAAGCCGTTTTTCTCAAAATCAGCTCTTTCGACATATGTGAGTGTGCATGAGAAAACCCACAATATGTCGCAAACATGACATTTCGAGTTCTGTACACATAATAAAAGATAAGACATTTCTGATAAATTGATGTCAGTGACCCCCCTAAAACAAGATTTTGAGAAAACGGCATTTAATCCTAAAAGTGGCAATAGCTAATTGACCCTTAATATTTGAGTGATTGCTGTTAGGAGACCGTAGTCTAATAACTAAGCCGGTATAGAGATCATACTGAGTAGTGTTCACTGCTCATCTACAGGTTACCCTGTAACATGCCACGGTCCCCTAAACAACAGCCAAGTCGGAAGTTTTTGGATCTTGTTAGGAGACCGTAGTCTAATTACAAAGCCTTTAAAGAGATCATAGTGAGTAGTGTTCACTGCTCGTCTACAGTTTACCCTGTAACATGCCACGGTCCCCTAAACAACAGTCAAGTTGGAAGTTTGTGTCGGACCCATATTTTCACTTCAAAGCCGTTTTTTCTCAAAATCAGCTCTGTCGACATATTGTGGGTTTTCTCATGCACACTCACATATTTGAAAAATACCAGATTCACAAGCCAGATTTCTCAAGAGTACTCTTTCTTCCATCTCTATTTTCCCAATTGATCTAAATCCCAGTCCACTTCTGTTTAACGACGATTTAAACACAATAATATATTATATACAACAGGCACATCTTATTCTGAACCCGGTTTTCGTGAATGTTATGCTTTAATTAATGAAGAAGACTGCCAATTGTACTCTCTGATTATTGGCCGTGCCGCTATCGGCCTGCCTCTAAATCCTTTGTCATCTACCTTTATGGCCTGTAAACAACCATAATAAAATGAACGAGTGGATTGTTCAGTGGCAGCAGGAAGGTACGACGACAACAATATACCTAGATCTAGATCTAAATGTTCGCATAAACAATGACAATAATGATCTGATGACATTCATACTTGGACACTTAATCAACTGTTCTATAACTTGTGACAGCTGATTGCTGTTACTGTTCAAAGGCCAGTTTCCTTGAACCTTGACTTTTCAACCTTCTTCTTCTTCTTCTTTTATAGTTGGTTCGTCTATAAGACGATTCCCCAACTGCACTAGATCTATAGTATAGTGTACGCACACAAAAGAAAAAAAAACAAAAAAAAACTCCTCATTCTTGTGCTAATGGATAAAGAAAGGCGACCAGTTAGCCTTTTTGTATAATAGGTAGTTCGCTATATTTCGTACCCCTTGAGGAAATTCCTGTTTGTGCTTTTACAATTATCGGGGTTACATTATAAATTGCGTTGAGTCATGTCCACACGTTGTTTCCGTGTTTATTTCATGTAAGGATGTTATATTTTTTCATTGTTTAAAAAGGTAAGTAGAAATGCCATACTTCGTACCTGGTCTTATTATTTCGTATGGTGTTTTTTAAATTTCGTACCCCTGGTTGCATTATTTCGTAATGGGGGGTACGAAATATAAACATGTTTTTTTTTTTTTTTAGGTTCACCGAAAGTATAATGATCCATTAACCCTATATGTTACTTGTAATGTAATATCATCATCATTATCCCCATCATCGTCATCATAAGCACCACCAACATCACATTACCATCATCATTATCATCACAGCACCAGCAGCATTGCTATCATCATCCTCACCACTACCATCACCACCATCACTACCACCACATCATCACCATCATCATCACCACTATCATCATTAAATTTGTTTTCCCCATTCTCATCCTCCTTCAGCCTTCACATCACATCAATCATGCATTTATCAAGCGCACAGAAACAAATTCATTAACACTTTCTGCAGGAATAATAATGAACATAATTTTTATGTATAAAATTGAAATTCAGGAAATTACAATCAAAGTTGGTAAAAACATAAATGGCACATAAAATCCTCATTATCCTCAATCGCATTCATCATCACGTTTGTGAACCGCAGGCACACAGTCTTGATGCATCCACCTTCCACACACATCACACTTAACCCATTCACCTTCTTTCTCAGTCAAACACACAAAACATACATTCTGGAGAAGGGACTTGGACTTTAGTATTACTGCTTTCCCTTTCCCCTTCCCTTTCCCACAACTTGAACCCTTTCCCCCAGAAGTGGAAGCCTTAATACTAGAAGTTTTCTTTTGTTTGGTGGCAGCCTGGTTTTCTTTATCAAAGTAAACAGCATCGGCTGTCAAAACCCCGTGTCCTTGGGGTTCTTTTCTCGCCCTTTGGGATGGGACACCTTGGCTCACATTTTGATCCGTTGAACAGTTGTTATTAATATTCAAAATGAGAGCCAAGGCATCCTCCCAATGGGTTTTTGCAGCAGTGCTATTTCCTTTATGAAACTGGTCTATCGTCACACATGTCTGCATGTCACCCTCTGTAATGACATGCTGGCTGGTCCCTGTGGTCACTTGTAAGCCAGTCTGAAATGATACTGTGCCATCAGGAACATCAGCCACCATGTCATCAACAGGCTGAACAGTCATAGGCTGACTTGAGGGTATAATTTCATCCGCCACGTCATCTATGTGCTGACTAGCTGAAGAGGATGACATGCAGACATGTGTGACTTCTGACACTGACTGATCAAGACTGGCATTAAATGTAAAGGCCCTATCTGGGATGACTGAGGGATTAAAAGGCATGATGCCTGTACATTTAAAGCCGGCCTTGACGTTCTCTGAAACCATAGCACCTTGCCAGGCCTTCTGAAAAATAGACAGAAAAGTGCCTTTTGTGATCGTGTTTGCCTTGTTCTGACTCATAGTGGCTGCAGCATGATATCTAGAGGATAAGGATGAAAAACATCCCTTATCCAGTGGCTGCAGCCAGTGAGTCGTATGAGCAGGCAAAGCAAACACAATCACATTGTGTTCTCTTGCCAACCGAAGGAAATCAATAGCCTCATGGCTGTGGTGTTGATCCAAGATCAGCACCTGAGGACGCGAGGGACCACAGTATTTCAAGAAAACATTCTTAAACCACTCTGGTCCCAACGCATCCTCCATCCATGCCTTCGATTGCTAAGAGAACACAGAACCGAGAGGAGCATCTTGTGTTCTGTAAGGATGGAGAGCTTTTTTAGTTTTCCCTTTTATTACAAACATAGGGGGCATGACTTGGCCTCTGGCGCTGGCAGCAGCCACAACAGTGACATTTTGTCGACACCCACTCACTCTCGCATTCACAACTCCTTTCTCCCCGGTTGCATACAATCTTACACGGACTGTGTTCAAAATTAAAACCACATTCATCCATATTCCACAAACATATCTCTGGCACGCCATCAATCACACGTTTAAGGTCTTCAAAATACTCATACACTCTCCCTCTTTCCATCGCCCTTCCCCTCTGTGTTGCCATCTTTGCAGGCTTTCGCAGCGTCAGTTGTTGCCTCCTAACCAATCCATAGAACCATGTGTTCCCAGCTTTTCCATTTTTGAAAGGATGGGGCATTTGCAACTTATCGCAATAATCACGGGCCTTGGTGCATACAACATGGCGTGTCAGCCCAAAGCCTTGTCTGGCAGCGTCATTTAATTTTGCAGCAAATACAGCTTCATGTTCTGGTGGCATCACAGTTTTTTTGCTTGCCTTGACCCCTGTTAAGAGAAAGCAATTAGATTAATAAACACCTTTAACTTTAAAGGATTTTAAAAATCTTGAATGGGAAAAGAGTGGATAATATTACAGCAAAATATTTTTTAAAAAAACCTTAATAATAGTTTTGTCTGCTTTGAACCTGTTGAAAGAAAATGATTAAATAATTAAACTCCATGTGAAGGATTTGTCGCCCATTAGAATCTGTGGAAAGAAAACTGAATAATATTAATGCAATATTTTAAATAAAAAAAGGAAATCAGTATGTGCAGGGTGTTTGAAAGTGTGAAAAGCAAGGACATAATATAAGTGTTAATGTTGAAAATAATGTGAATAATGTTAAAATTACACGCACATATTACCTTCTTCGACTTTTCCATTCAAGTGATCAGACAGTGTCATTAGCGGTACGTTATACCACTTGGCCGCCTTTTTCATCGACAATTCTCTTTCTTTAACTTTCATCATGGCCTCATGCAGAGCTTCTTTGGTATATCGTTTACCACAAGGCCCTCTCTTTGCTTTTGTGTTGGGTATTGCATTCGTTTCACGTTTTGCTGAACTGTTTCTAGATGGTGCCATTCTGGATAAAGAGAAGAGAAGGGAGACTCAAAATTTGTTTTGTTGAAATATATAAGCAAATGTGTGTTTTGATAATAATAATAATAATAATAATAATAACAATAGTAATAGTAAGAGTTAGAAGAAGAAGAAGAAGAAAAATACTAATAATGATATTAATAATTGTAAAATAATATTAAATAATAAAACAATAGTAACAATAATAATAATAATAATAATAATAATAATAATAATATAATAATAATAATAATAATAGTAATGATAATATTTAAAAAATAGTATACATATTCTCCCTCACCTCTCTCTCTCTCTCTCTCTCTCTCTCGCTCTCTCTCTCTCTCTCTCTCTCTCTCGCTCTCGCTCTCGCTCTCTCTCTCTCTCTCTCTCACCATGTTTTAAAGTTCGTACCCTTAAAATCATACAGGGTACGAAATATAGAAGTAAGTGTTAAAAACGTTGTCATAATTCGTACCCTTTAATTTTAGCACCTTCAATAATTTATTTCAGCTAAAGCAGTAAACCACATTAAGTGCAAAGCTTTTTTGAATAATCAATAATGATTTGTAGAGAAAATGAACCATTACAAACCTGTTCAAACAATCAAGAGGACCGAAAAGTTGATGGAAAAAATTCTTCACGTACACACCAGGCAGGCAGGGTTAACTGGCAAAAACGCAGACGATGTAAACATAGTAGTTCAGCACAAAATAAAATGCATAGTTTTCATTGGTTCGTGATCTATATTTTCGCCGGAACCACTTCCGTTGCAGTTTTGCAGGGATTTACGAGCCGAAATGGATTTGCGAGGCAGCAAAAACGAGATATCTGAGGGGTACGAAATTACATAGAGGTACGAAATATAGCGACCTTCCTCTATAACACATAAAATACCAGTTTGTCTTTGCGTGTAGAAATTTTACCACTCCAAAATCTCAAGGAAATCCCAGTGGCTTTCTGATTTATTCATTTTGTTCGCTAGTTTGTTTCTGCGGTCTTCGTTCACACTTTTTGTTGTGTAAGTCCAAAGGTTACAGTGCTAAACTTACCTACACGCGTTACGAGGAACGCTTGCTCGGAGGTAGGCTAGTCGGTAGTCGTGGATGCTGGAAGAAAACTTAAGTTGTTGTGAAAGAGATTCGGAGATCCATCTGCATCCACAGTATTGAAATGGCAGCAAATACAGGGTGAGACTAATTTGATATTGTAAATTAGGACATGATAGTGAAATTTCGCTGCAACAGGAAACTTAATTAGATCTAGATCTAGATCTAGAACTAGATCTAAAATCTAGATCTAGATCTTATCTTCTAGATCTAGATCTAGTAGAGATCTAGATCTAGATCTTAGATCTAGAAAGATCTACTCTAGTCTAGAGTCTAGCTCTAGATATCTAGGCCGAGATCTAGAGTCTAGATCTAGATATCTAGATCTAGATTCTAGATCTTCCCGATCTATAGCTCTAGACTAGATCTGTGTACGATGCTTGGATCCTACTCATAGATTCTAGAATATCTAGATCTAGATCTAGACTAGATTCTCTAGTTTTTCAGTGATACCTCAACAGCAGAATTTAAAACTCATACGATTTTGTCATTGTAACTTATGGGTCAGTAGCTGAGAAGAGCATTTTTGCAAAGTGGTTTGTCCGGTAGCAGAGAAAAAGAAGAATGGGGCATGATACTGCAGATTACAAAATTTTTATTTCAAGTGAATAGATCTAGAAATTATTATACTTTTTCATTAATTTGGTCATCATGATAGAGGATGAATCCAGATCATAACACTGTTTAATAAGTATCATTATTAAATGAGACTCTAAATCAAATGCTTTCGGTTTCAATTCATTGAAATCTGATTTTCCATTGCTTTTTTTTTTTTTTACTTTTTTTAACGCTCACCCTGCACGTTAAAGCCTTAAAGCCCGCTGTCCGGTCAGTGACCTTACTCACGGAGAATCTTATCTGGGGTCACTGACCCTTGCCGAAGTACGATGACCACACTACCGCTGTCCACGTGGTTCGGTTTTTATTGATTGGTATGAAAACATTCGCTGATGCCTTATCACGCTTGATAATGGATTAACCAGCAAAACCTTAGTCCGTCAGTCTCTAACGAATGATTTGCCTTACAATTCCAAAGGGAGCATGTCTATGTTCCCTCAATATTCCCTCAGGTCTAATGGTGTTTCTACAGGGGAGCCAACCTCGCCCCCAATACAGCTGAAGTGGCATGTAAAACGAGAACTCAAAATACCAAACTTGTTATATTCGTGGATGTACAACCAAAAAGCCAACCCAAAAAACAAGATATAAAGATCAAAACATTTAATAATGCGTACATTGAGTATGGAGCGTCATCTAAACAGCTTTGTTAGATCGATATTTTTTGAGATTAGGAAAATTTCACGAATGAAGCTTTTTTTAACCACAGATGCCATTAAGACCCTGGTAACATCCTTGGTTTTGTCACGTCTTGACTATTGTAATTCACTGCTGGCGGGTCTTCAGGAAGAAAAGATTTCAAAACTTCAGAGAGCACAGAACTGTGCAGCTCGTCTTGTTCTTGGAAAATCAAGATATCACAGTAGCACAGAGTTACTCAAAACACTTCATTGGTTGCCTGTTAAAGCACGTATCGAGTACAAGATTGCACTAATGTGCTTCAATTTCTTTGAATCTTCCACCCCAAATTATTTAAGTGCAGTTTTGTTTTCCTATGCCCGCCAGAGCCCTGAGATCATCACAGGACTCTAGGCTTTTGAAAGTCCCACGATGTAACCTAAAGAGGTTTGGAGAAAGGTCGTTTAGTTACATTGGTCCCTCTATTTGGAACTCCTTGCCTATCTCTTTGAGATTCGCTGGCAGTGCTGCCATTTTCAAGACGGGGTTAAAAACATATTTATTTGAGAAATATCTATAGTGTGTGTGTGTGTCTGCCAGCTGGCCGTTTATGTGTACGTGTGTGTGTGTGCATATATTCCATCATGTTATTGTAAAGCGCCTCGAGGCATGGCTAAAGGCGCTATATAAATCTACTTTATTATTATTATTATTATTGTTTTAATTAATGAGAAAACAAGAAATAAAACACTGAATTTGAGAAAGCTCATGATATATTGTTTTCTCCAATTATCAGCACTGTAGCTCAAACTTATTTGTTTTCAAAAGGATGTAATTAATATACAAACAAGCCAAAGTAAGAAAAAAAATAGAAACAAACAACAATCGACAAAACAAAAACATTAAACGTGAAAAACCAACAACAAACAAGCAATAAACACACAAGAATCTATTCTTTGAATAGACAAATTTCAATACCTTTCCACTCATTATTGCTAAACAACTAGAAATTTGAATTAAAGCAGTTTTACACAAATATGTGAAGAACAAAACAAAAGCCTTCCACTGTGACAAACAACAACAACAAAATCATGAACACGCAACAACAAACAAGCACACAAACAAATGCGAAAATGAAACCTCGATGGAATAAAAAACTAATTATAACAACAACAAAAATGAGTAAAACTGAGAGATTTTAACAACAAAAGTTTAACCCTATTACAATTATTGCCGTGCAAAAGAAAATGTCGGGTTGGCTCCCCTGTAGAAACACCAAGAGACTTGAGGGAACATAGACCTGAGGGAACATAGACCTTAGAGAACATAGACCTGAGGGAATATTGAGGGAACATAGAGCCGAATTGAGGGAACATAGACCCAAGGGAACATAGAGCTGACCCCATTCCAAACTGACAGCTGTAGTTTTCGTCAGAATGAAGCATGATAACTAGCCACGCCTTCCCAAGCCCTACACAAATGGTTTCATCCTGATTGACACATACTAATAAACCAATGTGGGCATTTGGGGCAAAGATCATTTCAGAGCTTGTTTCTGATTGGTTCTTAGATACAGACAACTCCAGATGGTGGTCAGCTTGTGAGAAAATGAGACAATATTGCAAATTTGTTGAGCAACAGTTCGCATGTCAATGTTACATCTTTTGATAGTGTGGAGAGAGCCTTTGAGTTTGAAAGCTTAGTCTTTGTGATTCCGACCAGTGGTTCACTGGTTAACATGTCCATGTCACAATGCCTTTGATTTAGAAGAGATACAGTGAACAATAAGACGGTTACGTCTCAAAAAAGTCGGTGACCCGACGCGTGAAAATATGGCTAGCGCGGTCAGCTTGACCTTGCCAACTAAACCCGCCCGTGCGGATTGAGCGCTTGAGAAGTCATACTGACATTCGACGCCCTGCGCAGCATGAGGGTTAAAAGTACAGTTCCATAGCATAATTACACCCCAGGCAGTATCTGCTGGTCATATCGTATTTTATATATTTCTGGTCATATCATATTTTATATTTCATCATTTTTTCCAGAAAACTCGCAGGTAAGACTGTCTTCATTACAGGAGCAAGTCGGGGCATTGGCAAGGCAATTGCCCTCAAAGTTGCAAGGGATGGAGCCAATGTAGTCATTGCAGCGAAGACAGCAGAACCTCATCCAAAACTGCCGGGCACTATATACACAGCAGCAGAAGAGGGTTAGAATTTCAGTTACATTTTGTTTAAATGTAGAAACTTGCCAACCTTCTTGTTGGCAAGAAGGGAATTCCTGTTCTCTGTCAAGAGGTTTTAAACTACAAGTTGTAATCATGTAAATTTGATATTTAGTTTAAATGCATTCATATGGAAGTGTACGTGTACCTGTAATCTGGCAGGAGTGTTGATAAATTAGCCGATTGAATGCGATAAAGGCAGTGAACTACGTGTAAGCAGTCGAGATTGTTTGCCAGTTGCTCTTTCAACCTGAAATCAAATTAATGTGATTTCAGGTAATAAACTGTGCTGTTTTCTTCACATTGTTTAGCTTTTTCTTTTTTTTTTTTTAAATTTCACATATTTAGGATATATCATGGACTGAAAAACTATTTCTATGGGTTAATTTAGGAGCCCAAAGGATTATGTGAAATGAAGACTCAAATTTATACTATAGTACTTTTTTATCATATAAAATTTTTGTCAGAACCTGCACATTGTTATGATTGTAATGTAGAATCACAGTTAATGCAAGAAAATTTCATCTGAATGCAAACTTTTATTTTTTGCTTTTGTGTTGAACACTCATAACATCTTGTGGTCTGATTACTAAAAACTTTATGTATTATTTTTATTTCCAACCGCACAGTAAATCAGGCAGGAGGAAAGGGCTTTCCCTGTATTGTTGACATTCGGAGTGAGGAACAGGTTCAAAAGGCTGTGAAGCAGACAGTGGATAAATTTGGAGGTATCGATATCCTCATCAACAATGCAAGTGCTATTTCTCTCACACCAACTTTGATGACACCAATGAAAAAATATGACTTGATGAATGGCATTAATGCAAGGGGCACATACTTGTGGTATGTAATTTTGTTATGAATATAACTTCTTTCATTCACTGAAAGTAGAATTATTTCAGGTTGTTAAATGATCAAAGGTGCTGCCATATCTGTCTAACCATTCATCCACCCCTCTTCCCATTCTAATCCATCCATCCATCCATCCCTCCATCTATCCATCCACTTATAATGAAGGATCATATAATTATGGTCTGCGTCTTTAAATGAGTCCTTCTTCATTCATTATGAGCATCAGCATTTGTTAGATCTTGGTAAAAGAAATTGAAAAAGTCTCTATTGTGATTTAAATATATCACTGGGTATTTGCCATATTGTCATACGTATGTTTTTGCCTTTTCAAGAAAATGAGGATTGAAGTTTGCTTGGCTAAAGTGCTAAAATGCATAAAACATGTTGTCACAAATACAATATACATACAATTATCTTGAAAAGTTTTTAACCGATTGGAATGACAATTATACATAATGAAATTAGGAGTGAGAGAATGACTTTCATGACAATCTCAGCAACCGGCAAAATGCCACATGCAACAATATCGCAAATATCCCTCGAAATATTAATAATAAAATTGCTTGGTAAGAGCACTGAAAAAAAAAATATTGTGCTCTTCTGTGATCTTGGCAACTTACAACAGTGAAATGAAATGCTCCCTAGGTTCTTGTCTCTATAACTGTGGAGTAATCAAGTAACTTATTTCATTGTTTGTTTGTTGAACTGTTTGTTTTTTTAGGTCACAGTCTTGATCATAGTCTTAGGTCATCAGTTGACCATAGTGTTTTGCACTAAGTTTTAGTCTGAAAGTATATTGAGGGGACACAATATTTAATTTCATTCATTATGTCACAATGTGCATTATACTAAAACTTTATGACTTCATTGGCTGTAATTGGAGGTGCATGTTACTTCACCATACATAATAAGAATGCACATAGGTAGGATCATCATTACATTTGGTTCTCCTCTGGTTTGCTCAGTTCCCAAGCTTGTTTGCCTCACTTGTTCAAAGGCCAAAATCCACATATTCTGAACATCAGTCCACCCTTGAATATGTCATCCAAATGGTTCAGGGGTCATGTAGGTGAGTTTATCTGCTTGTTGGTTCATTGCTTCTGAATTTAAAAAAATTTGCTTGTCATTTTTCGTCAGCATATTATGATACATGTCACACTCAGAATTTACAGAAATGCTACAAATCTGACAGAAGAGGAGGAATATTCAAAAGACTGGAATTGCCCGTTACTGAAAGTAACCCAGTCATATGAAGCTGAAAGCGAACAGAAATGAAGATATAAAAGAGATGAAAACTGATATTTTTTCCTTCAATAAATTTTTTGTAAATGAATGTCTAAATACAGTGCAATCCTAATATCTCGACACCAGTGGGACCGTCTAACTTGTGTCGAGTAAAGAGAAAGTCGAAATAGCAGATTAGTGGTGGAAGAGTAAAAAATAAAAGGGGGGGGGGGGTCAAACATGACCGTAATGGGAAGTGTCCAATAAATAACGCAATTATGTCCCTTTTTCTTTTAATTATCAATGTCACCCGTTCCTCCAATACCAGTATCACTGTTGTGTGGAGCAGTTGCGTGACAAAGATTTGCTGATATCGGAGAAATGCTGTAGCTATCAAATGCGCAGTGCTTTGCTTTCTTTTTTTTTTTTTTTAACCTCGACCTGACTGTTTCTTCCGAAGAAATGTGGTGATACCGATACACACACAGTACGGCAGCTAACCGAGAGATCTAGGTCAAGGCCTCGTATCAACGGCACGAATGTTTTGTGGGGGGAAAAATTACTCAGTCTGTAGTGCTCTGTACTTTTCCGGCGGTACGCTTATGCAAGGCACCCCACACTCACGTTACTGAAGCCAAGGGTCATCCCCTGTGCCCACACACCCCCTCTCCTACCCCTCCCCGCCAGCACCGCAAAAAGAAATAAAGTGATCATATATGCGGGGAGTTGCATGGGCATTTTCGGTAGCACAGTAGAAGATCTAGTGCACTTGTTTTGTCGCGGTCAGGGAGAAATGTGTCGATATAAGAGGAAAGAATGGAATAACACGTTGAGTTATGGGGAAATATTCAGTAGCATTAAAGAAGGAACAGGTTGGGACTTAAAAATTGTGTCGAGTTACCTAGAATGTCGAGATAAGTGGATTGGACTGTATGTCAAAATCGTGTGGAAAATTGTGTTAAACAGCTATATTTAAACATCACTGTTAATTTTGTTTATTTATTAGTGTGTGTGTGTGTGTGTGTGCGTGTGTGTGTGCGCGCACACTATATGCCATAATTTCTGTTTCTGTAACTGTATTGTTATGTACTCAATGATCAAAACAAATTTCCTTGTATAAGGACGAAGAAAATTTATCTTATCTTATCTTATCTTATTTCTGACTGGATACACAGACTTTTAAATGCAAAGTGGGACATTTATTTTAATTTCTATGCAGGAATGTGAGATGTTTTTCGCAGATGAAAAGGACATAGCTGCCTATTGAGTTAGCTTTGTGATTGCAATTGACATCAGGAAAAATGTTCAAAGAGTTAGATAAATTTAGGTGACAGTAGAAACCAGCACTTTTCACACTCTGGAATGTATTTCATTGTGGTTCTAAACTAATCTTTTCTTTTTGCAGCTTACACCATGGCAAAGTATGGAATGTCCATGTGTGTTCTGGGAATGGCAGAGGAGTTCCGTGATGAAGGTGTAGCAGTGAATGCTCTTTGGCCTAGAACAGGTGAATTTATTTTCTCACTCAATATACAGTGTTCAGCACTGTCCATAAATGTGTGTTAAATACATTTACCATGTTTATGAAGGGGGGGGGGGGGGGGCTGGAGTAGGTTAAGAAAGAATGGGAATTTTTGTAATGAATGAAATATCAACCAGTTACACTGTTCATTGATAATAATTTAGTAACAAACTTCCAAACTGGAATTATGTCTAAATTTTAGGATTGTAATGTTGGAAGCAGAACACAACATGCAAACTTAATGCCTGTGCTTTAGATTCTTTGCTATTGGCTAGGATATACCATGTATGTATGTCAGGCTAAATGAACAAGGCAGGGGAACATCAAGGTGTAATTTTTTCCTGAATTATTTTATTAGGTACTCCAAACCCATTTTGATTTTGAAGGCCAATTGCCTTTTTATTGTTACAGATGCATAGACTAATAGAGCTTATTTTGCTGAGAAATTTGATCCCAGGATCATCAATATAGCTCAATATTTAACAAAGTTATGCAAAGATCTCCTGAAATGTGTCTATTTCATGAAATTTTCCGCAAGTGAAAAGTGTCAATTTTCAGAGTCTGTAACTTCTGCTTCCATGAAGTTACAGCCAAACTACTCCAAAAATCTGTAGAGAATATTTCATGGAGTGGCTCTATTTTTTTTTCTCAAAAATATGTTGAAAAATAAGGAAAATATTTATTGCCAGAGTATGGGTTTCACACAGTTTCGCAATTCTGCCAGAGGAGATAAAAAAAATCACAATATTACAAAATTTTGAATGGCCATAATTTTGTTGTTTCTTGGTCAAATTACATAATTCTGGTATCAAAATGCTCACAATACTGAGTACTTTTCATTGAAAATACCCCCAATAACATAGACAGAATGATTTAATAAGAACAAACACTACAAAGTAGGTCAATTTTATATGACAAAAAAGAATGTTGTGTTTAAATTTAAGTCAGAGCACCAATGGCAATTGTAATACACAATGGAGGAATGCATTTCATTACTCCCATTCCTGTACCCATGAACAATGCGTAGGCCTAGTCTAGGCCTAGTGGCGTAGGCCACAAAGAAGTTACACACTAGGCAAACTTCGTATCTTATCTAGATCTACTGTTTTTTTATGGCAAGTTTATTTTGATATCCAGCTGTTCTGGGAAACTCCATGTGATTCTGAAGGTGATCATAGCATCCTAGATCTGATAGTATTCACACACAAAATTACACTTTTCCAAGAAATGAGATGCAGAATGACCTTAAAATATCATTACATGTAATTAGTCACACGTTTAAATACAAATTCTGGACAAAAAATGACACAAAACTTACTTAATGTAATGATTATTCAACCTTCTACCCCTCCGCTTTTTGCGTACAACAGGTTGGCTCATGCCTTATTGATCTAAAATGGTGTCGCACATGGCCTTGGTGAATCGAGACAGAACACTACTTAATTCCAAGCGATGTTGCCCGCATACATGCCTTGTTACATTATATAGACCGCACGGGATGAATATAATGGTATATGAGGTCCATAAATTTGGCACATTCATCGTTTCAAATGACATAGGAAAAAATTAATGATCTCTTCACATGACCGGGTGACTGAATTCTGACACCGAGGTCCATTCATATCAATGTGGGCCATCGGTGCTCAGTAAAATGTGTAAAACATAATAAACATTTTAAGGCATTAAACTACAAGAATCAACCCAAAATCAATATTTAGGACGCATACTTTCTAATTAGGGCCTGTAGATCCATTGTTGCTTTTGTTTTGATCCATGTGAAAATGTTTGTAGCACGATCCAGCGTGCCCTACTTCGACACCTGCCTCCTCACAGACTAGTAGTGTACGGCGAGTGTGTGCTTTGTTCCAAATGACAGACTTTTTTCAAGGCATTGTGTACTGATCTGTCCGATTATGGGAAAATGGTGCATTTTAAAAGAAAAAAGGCTGAGCTTTCTGGTGATATGCTTTTGAAGCATTATGTTTAATAATTCTATTAATGAAAAGCCTTTACATTCTTTACATCAAATTTTTGGTCATAAAGACTTATCACACAAATCTGAAGAAAATACCAAAATGTAGGTTTTTATGTGTACTATTTATAACAACCAATGATTATGTTGCAAAAAGTGTGAGATTGTACTGCCAGGTCATTTCTTTAGGTGGGTGCCCTCTACACAACCTGACTTGTGCATTTTTCCGCCGTAACATACCTGATCAAGACTTTCTTTATCTGATTATTATAGTAGGATAATAAATACCACACAAACAGTAAAATACATCATCTTAAAGATGAAAACAAGATCTTTTCAGTGATATATTTGGTTTTTATTTCCATGCCAAATTTTATTACATATTGATTGTGGAAAGACATCCATCTCACCAGCGTCACCTGCCGACAGCATGCTAAACAGGCAGGTTTGGAGTACCTAATGTTATTCACATTGGTCTTCAGAATAATCTAAAAAAGAAATAAAGCATGAAAAGGTCCCCAAGATTGATTCTTACTTTTTATTAATGTATAAATTCTAGGAAACAGATTATGTTTTCTGTCTGCATTTGTTTTGCTTTATTTCTCATTCAGCAATTTGGACAGCTGCCATGGAAATGCTTGGTGGTGGAGGTGAGATAAAGGATCAGTGTAGGACAGTAGATATCATGTGTGATGCAGCTTATGTTATTCTGAGTCGAAATAGCAAGGAGTTCACTGGCAATTTCTGCATTGATGATGAGGTTTTGAAATCAGCCGGTGTGGACGATTTGGACAAGTATGCATGTGTCCCGGGTAAGAAATATTTAAAATGATTATAATTTGCATCATCTTAATTCTTTGAGGCAATTGTTCCTAATATACAGTAGAACTCGGACTCAACGAACTAGTTCGGACATTTTTAAGAGTTTGTTGGATGCGAAGTCGAAGGTCCTAAAAATTGTTGCACCCCCAAGCGAACAAGTCAAAGTAGGAGATCAACCACTGGAAGATGTAGAGTCCGTCTGCTATCTTGGTAGTATCATTGACAATAAGGGAGGAACAGAGGCAGAAGTCAAAGCACGAATTGGAAAGGCACAGGCAGCTTTCACGTCCTTAAGCAAGATTTGGAGAACCAAGGATATATCTCTAAAAACAAAGCTGAGGATATTCAACTCGAACGTGAAGTCAGTCCTGTTGTATGGATGTGAGACTTGGAATGCGTCCCAGGCCCGCATAAAGAGAATCCAAGTTTTCATCAACAGATGTTTGAGGAAGCTACTTAAGATCAGATGGACAGACAAGGTCAGCAATGAAATTGTTTGGAAAAGAACAAGACAGAGCCCAGTCAGAGAGGAAATTGGTAGGAGGCGATGGAGATGGATCGGCCACACTCTCAGGAGGCCAGGAAACAGCATCGCGAAGAAGGTATTGGATTGGAATCCCCAGGGCAAGAGATCAAGAGGAAGGCCGCGCGGAACGTGGAGAAGAGCCAGAGAAAATGATGTGCAACGAAGCGGAAAGACTTGGAATAATGTAAAGAGGCTGGCCCATGATAGAGAGGGATGGAAAGTGTTTGTTGGTGGCCTATACCCTGATCCAGGGTGAGAAAGGCAATGATGATGATGAAGGTTCGTTGGAGCCAATTCTACACAAGCCAACCCCCCCCCCCCCCCCCCCCCTCGATCCACAACCTTCCCTCTGCCCCGCATTGCTTGTCTATAGGCCTACAACCACTCTTTACCCTTCCCATCCACTATTCAAGTTCCAGCGGCTTTGTCTCTTTGATCCCGTATCATGTTCTCCCACACGTCGGCTGTTCGACGGCTGCCACCCCTTTCCCCTCCCCTCTCTATCTGTTCATAATTTTCTCCCTGTGTGTCCACACCTTGCCCTACCCCTATTACATGGCATAATATAGCCTACGGTACACTTATTTATTTCTTGTCAGCCAACAGCAGACCTTTTGAATTTCGAATTTCGACTAGATTTCTAGGTAGACAAGCAATTTATTGTGAGCTTGCGTACACTTCTGGTTTGTTGGAGCCGAGGGTGGGTCTGAGATTAGTTTGTTCGATAAAAGATATTTAATAAAGTCAGTGAAGGAAAAAAAACGGGAATTTTTCTCTGTTCGTTGAATGCAAGGTGTTCTTTGAGTCCGAGTTCGTTGGATTCGAGGTGTGCTGTATCAGGAAGTTCCGTAAAGCTACCTACTATACACCGGAAGTTCTGATATTTCGAGGTCCTCAGAAAAGCATCAGTACCTTGAAGTGGACTTCTTTTTCTGAAGAAGTTACTGGTCACTGGAAACTGTAGCACAGAATTGAGGGAAAACTTCAGTAAGAATGTTTTGTTTAGTTTTTGATCTATATGAAGATTCAGAGCACATTTGCATAACACTAGAATTTCATCTTAGGATTCCCAGCAGTGCTTATTACAATATAATACTGCTGTGTCTTGGTCTAGGAAGAATCTGACCATTAACAGTCTAATGCCAATGGGGCAATAGTTAGGTCTAAAGACAACATGGCTCTTCTGCTCTTACCCTTCTCCTGTTTCACTTAAGCATTTTGTCTATTGCTGGTATTGTTTTTAAAAGGGTTATTTTCATAGCTGTCCGTCAACAGTTAACTTTTGATATGTTGTTGCCCTAAATTGCTAGAAACATTGGTTTGGATTCGTTTTTATGTTACATTTTACACTACTCACCTTTCGTGCAAGTCTAGAATTGCTGACTTTGAAAACATATAACTGTATAATTGCCCCCAGGGAGAACATAACTGAAACATTTGAACAGAAACAGTTAATCAGAATATCTTTTTAAAATCAGATTTCAAAATTTCAAAAGATAAGAAATGCCTACCAGAGTGAAATTCAGTAGGTAATTATTAATGTTAAGTATACTCTTTGTTTCGAATCAGGTAGCAAACTTCTTCCAGATTTTTTCCTTGATACGGAACCTGAGCAGCTCAGAGATCAAATGAAAGAGGGTGGTGCAAAACCAGCCTTTGATACAAAGAGTAGTGGGGGTTCAAGTGCAGGTGTGTCAGGAACCTTCCAGACAATTCAAGGAATGTTGTCTGAGGAATTGGTGAAGGATATGGCATCTAGTTATCAGTTTGATCTTTCAGGTAAGTCATTTCTTGTATGGCCTTTATCGGGTAATTTTTTGGTTTTATTGTTTTCACAAATGATATAAACTCAGCAGATGATGAAACATATTTCCCTTTTCTGTTATAAATTGACTGGAATGCTTTTTTGGGCCAGGATTTTTTTTTTTAAGTTGCATGATACTGCAACCCAAATCCCAGATGCAGTACCAATATGCAAATAAAGTATTAAAAGTGTATAAATGGAAAATGTTTTGAAGAAACATTGAAATGTCCCTGGGACCAAGCCATTCAAGGTTAACATGTTGGGAAAATGCTCTGAAATATGAGATTTACAGTGTAATTTACTGGGAAAGTGAATATAACAAAAATAGCAAAGCTTGGTGAAGTTTTGGTTGTGATGAAAATGATACCTTTCAACTGAGTAATCGACCAGTAAACAGTAATGACATCACCCCTGTGTGATAAGAGCTCATTGTGTGTGAACTATAATAAAAGCTCATAACATGACGGTAATATTCATGAATTATTGCATTTTATGTATTTCTTCAGAACGATATCTCTCTTCTAGGGTAAATGTTAACTGTTTTGGTACTTCTAAATTTTTCATGAAATTGACAGTGTCATACAACAGGAGCATCTGTCGACTAACTTTGATCAAAATTTGAGATTAGCGAGAACTTACCCAATGTATATATATCCGTACAGAGATGTTATTGCTCAAGTGTCGGGCCAGAGAGCATTAGCTCATTAAGCCAGGATGCAGGCCTGGGACTGTGTATTCTTTACTTTGCTATAATTCTTGAATTACAGACATGATATTTTATGGATTGCAGGTGACGAGGAAGGGCCATGGTTTCTGGATCTCAAATCAGGAGGAGGTGCAGTGGGCAAAGGAGGTATGGAGAACCCAGATTGTACTATGGTCCTGGACAGTCAGTTGTTCTTAGACATGTTTGCTGGGAAAGCAAGTCCTACAACATCATTTATGATGGGCAAGCTGAAGATCAATGGTGACATGAGAGCAGCGATGAAGTTAGAAAAGCTAATGAAAAAAATGAAGTCCAAGTTGTAATTTGGATTTGATTTGTGACTGGTCAGTTATTACACTTTACTGCAGACCATGCAAATATGTATTTCCTATGACAAAGTCACTAGTACTGAATTTCATGAGTAGTGAATAGTAGATGGTCAAGTGCCCAATGATTCTACAGAATGTGCATGTTTTTTAAGAACCAGTTATTGACATGCATTGAGCTTTTCTCAGTTTGTATTTTCTGGATTTAAAATTTTTCTTTTCTTCATCCTGAAAATTGGCCTTTTTAGACCTTGGAATTTGTGAAAGAGACCATCAATATTCTGAACTAGCAAAGAATCGGATTCAAAGCAAGAATTTTCAAAAACTGGGAATATTTGGCACTTGACCAAACATTAATTAATGGCTTTGAAACTTGTGTTAAAAACAATGACCTGAGATTACAATGAATTTTCCTGTCTTACACCAATTCATGTGATGCTCTTAAAAAACTAAACAAAACAAACTTTATTCCATAATGTTGTGTACATTAGAGGTGGAGCTGTGAAAAAGCTATGATTGTAAATGACAAGCCTGCTCATTTTGTTTATTATAAATGTGAAGGTTCATAAAGATGTTATTGTTGCATTTAATACAAGGGTACTTGATTCTGAGGATAAATTTTTGAAACTGTACAACTTGTGGCAAGTGAGAAATGAATATTGTCTGAATATGTTGAATGATGAATACTGTAGACAAGGGAATTGAATGTTATTTTTTTGTGTGTGTGTAATTTTTGCAGCAAGTGTGAGTAGTAAATCACCTACATATTTGTCCTAGTTTAGCCCTACGAAATTGCTCATGGTCTATGCCAAGCCCCATTATGAATTGGAATTCATTTATAAATATGTTTCTGGAGTGACACTCCAACTAGGGTGTTCGGTTTTTTAAGTTCATTAATATTCCACCGTGCCTTGTGCAATTTTTTGGTGAGAAGTCTTGGTTACTTGAATATGAAAGTCCATTGCACTTGTAGTCTTCAGTAGGCCCAATTTCAAAGATCACTTCAAACCTGTTGTAAATCATAATGTGTTGCTATCCAAAGATATGTTACTTTAAATATATTGTTTTCTGACTTTTTTGTTAATTAGCAAAAGCAATGAAAAACAGCATTATTGAAATGGGTGAAGCTTAATAGTGGATATTGCATTTAGGAAAGTATGGAGAAATGTTTTACACCATGATGATGACCAAAATTTGGAATGTGTTTTAATTAGTTTCTTATGAAATCATCAGATGCCGTTTAAATACATGAAAATTGTTTTACATTAACCACTAGATATGCAATGCGCCCGCGACGGTTCATTGGCAAATTGCCCGTAATCGCCCGCTAGGCCTATGTTGTTTTTAGTGAACCTTGTGGACCATAATAAGCATGGATTATAATGGAGAAGACATTTCCGGTGTAATATAAAGGCTCTACTTCCTTTTGCTTTTTACCGGAAAAAATATGTGGAGACAGCTGTTCATACAACATTAGTGAAAATGGCCTTCAATTTTCTGAAAAGTTTGGTGGCGTCAGGTGATTTTCATCAAGTTAATGAAGACATTTCTACCTCTGTAGATCTAGATGAAGGGGAAGATGGTGAAAGTGATGTAGAACTTGATTTAGATGATCCCCCTAGACCGAGATGTACTCCCGATATAGGCCTAGACGGTAATAGATCTAGATCTAGAGTCTAGACTAGTGAAGATGAGAGTGAGCCAGATGAGGCTGATTTCAAGTTCAGAAATTTTTTGACAAGCAAAATGCATAATGCATGGTATCAATGGAAAGGTCATTCAAGTCTGGATTTTTAAAGATTTATTTTATTAAAATTGATCAAGAAATAAGAAAGTGATGACCTTTTCATTGCGACCAATCGCAAACCTTGATGGTGATTCCAAGGAAGTTTTTTTGCCTGTGGGCTGCCAATCTAGTGGTTAAGTGGGATCTCGTGCTTTCTTTATCTCATCTGATACGACACTGGATAAAAAACACGTGAGTTTGTACACTGCAGTTATTTTCAAACGTGGAGCTTAAGGAAGTGAATGAAATGGATCACCACACATCAGTCAGGGGTTATGAAAACTTATGCATTCTTTTAATCCTATAGCATAGTTAATATTTGACATACACAAGAACAGTGATGTCAATACAACACTCTCCATTAAGAGTGAAACTGGAGTATAATATTGGATAAGCTCATCTGTAATTTTATCTTATTTCAACAAAATAAAATTCATTGTTGACAGAACTGTTAATTTACTAGAAGACATCTGGTTTTAAAAATTGAGTGTGGCATCAGGTTCTAACATCCTAAAGTGTTTTAAGATTTCATATCTTAAAGAAGTACATGTAATGTGAGAACACCATTCTTACTTCAGACATGATCACATCCATCAGCTGATAGTGATAGCAAGACAGGAGGGCATTATGAACAGTTTGGGGTACTATCATTTGTGAATTGTTGTACTTTTATCAGTTCGAATGGGCAATGCACAATTCTGCTAAAGCATTACAACTTTATGGATGGATTTATGTAACTGTTATCTGTTATTTATTGTGTCCAAAAAATTAGACTTTGAATGATTTTTTTCCTTGTTAATTGTTAGCTGAAATAGTGCAAAGAATGAACGTGATTGCTTTACAAGTATTTTTTGCTGAACTAGAATGTTTTTATAATAAGATATTAAATTATACTGTAACGAAATTTTGTGCAATGCTTTCTTTATATTAGGTCATCTCTTTATACATGTATAATTAACCTCTCACCCTCGATATTTATTCCTCCTGCTTTTTATGGTACATATGATAACACTAGCACTGCAACAGTGATAATGGCACTGAAATATAAACATTAAAATTTAATCGTTTTTTTGTACAATTTTAAAAGTGGTGCTAAATTTGGAGACCAACGGCTTAACTATAAAAATTCCATTCAAATGAACTGACCTTATATAATGCTGTAAAGATTTATTGATCTGTACATCAGAATCACTTGCATGTATTTGCTAGAAATGGATGCAACAAATGTAAACTACAGCAGAAAGTTTACTCAACCCTCGAGAAATAAATCAGGGTAATAGCACTTACTCTGAGGAAGACAAAAAGGAATACCTGTTCTCAGACCCTCAAGATGGCAATGGAATGTCATTCTCTGAAAGAAATGGCTGGACAAACAGACAACTATATCAGGTGGTTTCACCAGTATCAAAGTAGGAAAGTGGATAAATGAACCAGAAGTTAGGAAAATGTGGAGGAATACATTATAATTATGCTGTGATCTTAACCCATATCCCGCACGCTACCCGTAAAGCCCACTGCACGGTCAGTGACCTTACTCACGGAGAATCTTATCTGGGGTCACTGACCCGTGCCGCTATGCAATGGCCACAAACTCTGTCCACGTGGTTTGATTTTTATGCTTTATCACGCTTGATAATGAATTAACCAGCAAAATCTTAGTCTGTCAGTCTCTAACCAATGATCTGACTTATGATTCCAAACTGACAGTTGTAGTTTTCGTGAGAACAAAGCATGATAACTAGCCACGCCCTCCCAAGCCCTACACAAATAGTTTCATTCTGATTGACACATACTAATAAACCAATGTGGGCATTTGGGGCAAAGATTATTTCAGAGCTTGTTTCTGATTGGTTCTTAGATACAGACAACTCCAGATGGTGGTCAGCTTGTGAGAAAATGAGATAATATTGCAAATTTGTTGAGCAACAGTTCGCATGTCGATGTTACATCTTTTGAAAGTGTGGGGAGAGCCTTTAAAAGCTTAGTCTTTGTGATTCCGACCAGTGGTTCACTGGTTAACATGTCCATATCACAATGCGTTTGATTTAGAAGAGACACGGTGGTTACATCTCAAAAAGATCAGTGACCTGATGCGTGAAAATACAGCTGGCGCGGTCAGCTTGACCTTCCCAACTTTTGCTGCTTGTGCGGCGTGAGCGCTTGCGAGTAAATACCGACAATTGCCGCCCCTCGCAGGGTGAGGGTTAATAACAAATCCAATACATCTGACTTTAACTGACTGCATGTTAGTACCATCACATTCTGATCTCCAACGATCAGATATGATTATGATGTACACGCTATGCCATTACTTGGACCTGTCTGATTGTCAGTATATTGGAATAAACTACTAATTTTGAGCGGAAATATTCATAACATAATAACGAATTCAATACATTTGAACTTAATGCATGCAATGTAAGCAGCTCCACACAGTGCTATTGTACACAATCTCTTTGGCATGACTAGTCATCAGCCTTATACAATTGGCTACCAAATTTTTGTGGAAATATTCTTTGCTCGTAATATGACAATAACTGCACACAATATGAACATGTACATGATCAGAATGGCAACTGCATATAAATCATCAGTATAGATTGTTGCAACACTCATGTTTACAACTCCAGTCATGACATTGGCAAGTAAGAAATATAATAATGAATTGTAGCTTATTGCTTCCATTAAACACACTTCTTGTGATGATGATGAGCTACTATCCTTTGATTCTTTCAAATCTTCTTCACTCGCAGTACTTGTTTTATCTTTGGAAGGCTGGACTGTCTTTCTCCTGAAGACTGTTGTCATCTGTTCACTAGAACTGTCAGACACATCCAATCTGTTGTTGCCATGACATATTTTTGTGTCCTCTGATACAGTTTTGAAACAGGTAATGATGATATCCACCAACAAGCACTGCAGAATCATTAAACAGCTCAGACTCAACTGAAAACAGAGAATTAATAAAATATAGATTTCAGAGGCACAAATGGGCAAAAGCAATTTTTCATGTCACCATACCAAAAGCTTCCAAGATAATACAAACATCTACTGTAGTTGATTGAGAAAGCACATAGTTCAGCCTAATCATGATATTATACATGTAAATTTATTTCTGTGGTTATACAATGGATTACAGAAAGATCGGTTGAAACTTTTCATATCTGCAACACTACTTGTAACATGTATTTTTTTTTTACTGTTAATAGTGTTTGTGCAAACTAAGTGTAATCTGATCCTAGTATAAAAAGTTGTTTTTGTTGTTTGTTGTGTAGCAGAGCAGCCTCAATATCCTCTCACCTATGACAAGGAAAAAATAGGCAGATTTGTTTTTTCTTAACTCTTTGTGTGCCATGAATTTTTCCAAGTTTGCCAACACAGGAAGAAAACAGTGAGGGAGATGAATGCAGACTAACTACAACAAAATTTATTGATAGAAAGTCAGAATTTCTTTCTTCCCAAAACAAAATAGCCTAGCATTCTTTTGCACTGATACATCAGTGATTGGCACAAACGTGACCAGCGGAAGAACTGATTAATCTGCGACTGGCACACAAAGAGTTAAAGTAAACAAAGGCTGAGCCAATTTAATTTCTAAAAACACAGGAAAACAAAAGCAAGACAAAAACAAAAATAGAAAATTCAGCACCAAATAGTTACTATCTTCCCCTTAAAAATGCTGACAATGAAAGGCCTCTAACTGTAAAACAAAAACAGACTTGAAAAAGCACAATAGCCTAACTTATTTTTGTTATAAACATAGCAAAAATTTAATTTTTCTCAAAACTATGAGCTTTACACTGTGTACTCTTTGCTAACTGCTAAGAAATTTTTAAAGGTGTTCCATTCTTCTTGAATGACCAAGTTGTTTTCTTTTCATTTCCTCCTGATGCACCAGAAACTTACAATCCAGAATACAAATGCTGCATTTGCCAGACGTCTGGAGACTGGTTCTACAGTTGCATGAAGGATGGCCATAATAAGTGTACTTGCTGCAAATGCCCATGCTAAATGTTTGGCAAATTCTAACCATTCTCTCAAGCTGTGTCTGTGAAATGACAATGGCAATCAGTTATCTTTGGCTCCCAAAAAGAAAAATTCCAATTTCAAACACCACCCCTTTATTGCAAGATAATTTTAGCGAATCATAATGAGAGTGAGCGTCAGTTTGTTAACTCTTTCAGGACGTCAGTGTTACGGGCTTCGGTCAAGTCTGGACGTAATTAATTTTCTCCCGGCCCCCACTTTGGAAAAAAAAACAGCATGGTTAAGAAAAACGTCGACAGAAAAAAAAAAGTATTGATAGAAAGAAAAATGTCATACATCAAATAGAAGAGAACTGAATGTAGGATGCAATATAAATTGACAGTACACCCAAACACATTTTTCACGGGCACCGATAAATCGGGGATACTTCCCGAAAGAGTTGCAAGGAAACTTATGACAAAACTAAGTGAACAATTTCTTTTGAAGTTTTGGAAAATATAATTAACATAAAAACTCATAGACACATGCGCACACCATTTCAGTTCAATGAAAAGAACTAAAGAAGATGCAGCGCTTACCACTGCCTAACGAATTTCTGGAATTCACCGGTACACAAAAATGGACATTGTACATTTCAACAAAGTAACTGAATTCAAGGTTTGTTTGTCATGGGCCTCCATCAGACTGCTGCCAAGTTAGTGCCTTAACAACACCCTGCGAAATCAGGTAAGTTCCATCTTGCTTTGAGTAGGATTCAAACATGGGACTTCTTGCACTCAGTTCCCAACACTCAAACCACCATGTCGGCACTTGAGGTTTTGCACTAGGTAAAAGTAAAAAGTTTTACCAATCTATAAAGTCTGATAGCCATACCAAAAATGTTCCTGAGGATGTAATGGGTTTTAGTTTCCTTCTGTGTTTATAAATGGATCCCTAGAATTATTTCCTTGCTTGCAGAAGTGATACTGTACACGTGTGTAGTTTGACATCCTCCTTTGTCGTAATATTCTGAACTGATGTGGCATTTTCAAATTTGACATTAGAATGGTATAAGTGTACGAGCATGTATTAGGAAAGAGTAATATTTCTATGAATTTTGCTTTTGTTAATTAGTGTCACTGACAAAAAAACGACTAATGTATAAGCTGGCTACCCTGTGTCACAAATGTATACAAAAACCACAACAACTTATTCAACTGATCTTTTGAATTATATACCGTCACGACATCTGCAGTTTAAAGTTGAAAATTCCTAAGATGTCCCTTAACACTATGGGTAAAAGATCTTTTTCTTTTCAAGGACCCTAGATTTGGAATTCTCTGCTTGTCTTTGAGAGGGACTGAAAATTTTAAGACTTTTAAACATCAACCGAAAAGTCACCTTTTTACACTCTGAAATTCGATATAAATATTAAACATTATTTAGGTGCTTTTTTTTTCTTGAGTATGCCTGTGTATTGTGAGTGTGATTTATATGATTATTATTAATGTTGTAAAGCACTTAGGGCCTGGTTGTTAACAGGATAAAGCGCTACAATTATTATTATTACTAGCCGATCCTCACAAGATAAATCTTGCAAATGTTCCACGTACCAAGCCCAACCGCATATCTAGATCTAGGCTACATTAAAACGGCATTTGAATTCGACGCAACGACTGATAGAACTTACTGTAATTATACATCACAATTTCACAAAGAGATACACAGATGTGATGACGTTGATTTTCGACCACCAATGTGAAAAGAGAGGTCGAGGACGTAATTTCCGGTCACACTTTTCGGTCCTATCCGATGAAATTGCGTCTGTTTTTTGCGGCTCAAACAAAGAAAATTAAGATGAATAATAGTAAAGACTGATTTTTGTTCAAAACAAATGTGTCCATGTAACTCTCCGTAAAAAATTGATGCACTACACCAAGTTTCATAATTTTTTATGGCGTAGTCACAAAGTTTTAGCTGCTTACAGGTTCACCCTCTAGCTCAATTATAGTAAGATTTTTTAACCAAATATGAATTTTCTGAAACAGTGTACAAATGATACAATAATTCTGAATAACACAAACACTTCAACTGAATTAAAAAATATAAAATATTTACCTGTGCCTAAATATGACACTTCCCATCTGGACACCGAGCATGTAGAGGGCAATATATCCAGTCAGTGAATAAATTCCTTCTCTGTTAGCATCAATTAATCCTGCCCTTTCACCAGTACCATCCAAACCATTGATGATATACAATGATAAGCCTGTGCTTAAGAGGATTTGGTGAACAGCAATTGCCATAAAAGCAAACAGAGCAGATCTGTCTGCGTCAATTATGCTATACACCATTGTCAATGAGATCTTTAATGCTGCTAGTGTAAAAAAGAAGTTCCAGTGTACTCCATACTCTGTAACATGCTCTTGATAGTCACTGCCTTTAACAGCCAACAATCTTGCAAAACCCAAGATGAGCAGAGGTAATGTTGATATAAAACTTTTTCCCAACTGAGCTGTTGCATGTAATTTGGTATATTTTCCTCTTGCTTCATTGCTTACAATGGCATTCGCTATTACAAAAAGACCAACTCCAATATCCATTCCTCCAAACCCAAAAGTCTCCGCTTTGGCCAGACGCCGTGGAAATACTGGAAAATCCACTGCCAGGATAGCAACTGCTGTGCATAGATTCACAATGGATCTAAAATATGTTATAAACTTTTTGCGGACATCAAGATTAACTTCATCTAAAGCTAGACAAATTTTGCGCATTGCTTTTCTTGACTGCAAAAAGTAAACACAATACAGAATGCATGCCAATAAAATAATCCAAAGAAATATGCTGATGTGATTGTTCAGCAGTGTAACACTCAATATGTTTGGAAACACCAACAATGTAAAATCCAAGAGAATCCGAGGTCTGTGGAAAAGATAAAAGAGAAGATTAAGATGGAAACAAAATTACAGAAACTAGTTTCAGTTTCATCAAACAAGATAATCCTATTCCTACCACCCTGAAGACAATGGTGTCAACCAATCAAATGAAAAATTGCCAGATGCTTGATTAGAGTGGATTTAAACAACTTAATTCAAAGATAAACAAAGCAAACTGAAGATTGGGCCAGCAGGCAAAAATATCGCCAGCACACAGGTAAATGATTACTAAATATGGTTAAATTATAATGGGTTTCACTTCATCCCATTTGTTGCCAATTTATATGACAGCACTCAGTACCCTCCCACTTTCTCAAAGTAAAGGGGCTATTATTATTTACACAGGAAAGAAACAGCCATGGTAACACGTTAGTCCTGTAGATGGATGTTTTAAATGCCCAGCTCTGGCACTAGGCTAGCAGTAGCACTCAGAACATGAAATATGTGCCTGACTAAAGTTGTGTCACTTATAATTATAGGGTAGGCCTACAAGTTCCCATATTAATTGCCAAGCAGATGAGGCCTTAGGTCAAAAAAAAAAAAAAAGTTTTCTGGGCACATGCCTCTTTAGGCCTACCTCTAGTGCCCAGAGTGCCATATCTGGCACATGTGAAATCATCAGTTTCAAGAAAGACAGTAACTAAATTTTGTTGTATTTGGGAATTTCATGAGTTACATATCATGTATGTAACTCTAAATGCCCCTGGTTGATTTTTATCTGCAGTAATTTCCGCTTTCAATTTCCCGTTTTTTACCACCACGTGAGCTTGAAACAGCAAACGGCACCCACCCTTCTTCAATCTAGCCTCAACCACATTCAGGTATGTAATTTTGTCAATTTATCCTTATAATATATAGTTTGAAATAAAATAGATGTCAATATTATCACCATCAAAATCCATATTCAACAGTTACATTTTGTTTTATAGGGGTGTTTTTAGTTATGGGTTGGATTTGGCACACTGGGAAGCCTTGGGCATTTTCACTTGCCAGATCTGGCACAGTGGGCATTTGAGGAATGGTTTTTTCCATAAAGCCCTGTTTCAATGTAAAATGCCATAAAGTTGAAGTTGATTGGTAAATAAAAAAATGCAAGTAGACATTATTTTAGTTTAAATAATACAATAAACGGCCCCTAGGCTGTATGTAGGGACTTATAAAGAAATTACTTTTTGTATTTATACGAATTGTAAACTGTGAAATATACATTGGTTTGTATTGAAATAATTGTAATTTGTACTCAATATCTTTTTTCTTTGAATTTTCTATGCTTTCTAGCTTGCAACTTGAAATAACACTAACATATTTTACCCGTTTTCTTTCATTTTTCAGTCAAGGGCGCAGAGGCGGAAGATATTCTAAATGTTGTTGATCCTAATGAAAGTGATTTCCTGTCATCCGGAGACGAATATATACCTGAAGATGCTACAGATTTCTGACAGTGAAATGGAAATGCCCTCTACCAGCAAAAAAACGGAGGGTTCAGACATAAAACAAGAAGAGAAAAGAAGAGTCAGAAGATAGTTCAAGTGAAGATGATATTCCTTTATCAAGGGTTCAGGAAGAACTTAGACAGCGTACGATTTGTGAGGAAGAAGTGATCACTCAGGTACTTGATGAGCCTACGTGCAAGTTGAAAACTGAGAAGGCGCTAAAAAAGGAGGGGAGAGGAAGCATGGACAGTTTGGTGGATTGTGTCTCCAAGATGGTACGACAACAAGAAAGTAGATGTTGTTTCATCGTACGTTGGAACAGAGCCCATTGAAAATGTAACCAGATGGGACAAAAAAAAACTGAAGAAGAAACCTGCAGTGAAGTGCCCTGCCATAATTCCCACACAACAAACACATAGGAGGGGTGGATCTGCTTGATTGTCTCACCGCTCTCTACAAAGCCAAAGTCAAAACTGGCCGGTGGTACCTTTATTTGTTCTATCACACCATCAACATGGCAGTAGCCACCAGCTGGCTGAGATATCGTAATCACTGCAGAATGCTCCAGCAGCCCCAAGTCAAGCTATGTGACTTCCAGCAGTCGATTGCTGACAATTTGGTGATGGTCGAAAGGTTGCCAGGGCGTCCAGCAGCTGGGAGTCCCCAACCTCTCCACAGCCCCAGAACTCAAGAGATACCTTCAACTGTTGATACACGGCTTGATCGCGTGGATCATCTCCCCCTCTATGTCGATTGGCAACGATGCAAACTCTCCAGTTGTCTCTCAAAGACCTACATAATGTGTAGACAGTTCAGAGTTCATCTCTGTTTTAACAAGGACAGAAACTGTTTTGAAGAATACCACACAAGAAAAACATTATAATTTTGTTCAATGCTTCCCACTGTGCCATATCTGGCACGTAATACTCAAATGCCCAATGTGCCATATATGGCACACTCTGTAATTTCACAATTACAAGTTCTAGATGAAAACAACTTTCAAATTGTGTTATTTTACATCCTTTTGAACCTATTCTGTGAAAATGAAATTTTTCTGTCAAAGATTTCTATACCTGGGCACTAGAGGGATAAATTGGATTTAAGTAAATCTTTCTTGGTCCAAGCTTGCAACAGTCTCACCTTATAATCTTTGAGAATGTCGAAAGTAAACACAAATCTCTCACAAGACAGGCAATGCAAGATGTACTTGTCACCAATGCTACATCCACATATGTTGTACCTTGGTGTCCTGTCATAAACAATTCATGCTCTAGTTTGTAACCAGCCATGGTTTATCGATGATTCGACAGTCTTCAGAAAAGTGATGGTAGATCTAGATCTAGTCTAGTGACCTTCTTCTCACTGGTTTGTCCCAAAGAAGATCTGCGATACATTTGAATAACTTCCCTGACACAAACTAATTATTTTCCTTCTTGGCCAACAGTCTGTTTATGTAGAATTCTTTAAAATTGAAGAAATTTACAAGTCTACAATAAATCATGATTCTTTTTCAAAAGAGCTGCATGCCAGCAGAGAGGATAGATCATGGAGGTACTAATAAAAGTGTTATTAATAGCTCCATGGGATAGATATATTTATATAGAGAGGGTTCACTGTCGGCCGCTTTGCACTGCGAGACACGGGGGGCGCCGCGAACCAGCCGGCGAGCGGGCTAAATGTAGGTCGCTGTGGTAAACAAAACTACGTGTAGGTATTTTCAGTGGGAGAAAGAGCGAACTCCGTGGTATAAACTTAGTAAACTGGCGGCTTCTTACACTTTCAATCAACCCCAAACTGTGAAGAAACCCCAGTAGGTAGATGCTCACGTTCTTTATGATACAGATAGCTTTTTTCAAATAAAATAAACCACATGAAATTGCATTTTCGCGAGGTGGTGATTTCAAATCTCTGGGCCTAATGGCAGTACAGCGTAGATCTAGATCTAGATCTAGATCTCAATGGATCGACAGTATGATTACATGAATCGAAAGCATCCCACCTAAATCCAGGCTTCTAGCTTTTTATTTTGTCATAGATCGTGTTAAACCTAGTATTCCCTAGCTGGACTTAGGCGGTAGGTGTTTAAAGACTAATTGCCTTCCTTTCACGTCACAAAGTGCTCTCCTGTGAACTTGTAGCCTCTGCATGCTATTGATTGTAATTGACAAGGTACTGAAGATCGTCGTTTCTCAAGGCCTCAGCCTGCTCTGACAGGCCAAGGAGATGCATGCTTTCTGTAGGCCCCATTATTTTTACAATAAGCTGACTCCTCAACCTGGAGTTGCGAAGACACGGAGGGGTATTGTCAAAGTTTTCAGCTGCTGCCAACAACCAATATTGTTTGCAGAGAAGCTGATGGTGAACCAGACCCTCTTTCCTTTCATCAAAATAAATGTGCGGTCTGCATTGCGGATGCTTTAAAAGGTGGATGTGCATTCATTAAGCTGGAGCATGGAGATGTAAATTTTGCCATTGTGTTCGGCTTGTAAATTGTTACATGCTCATTTTGGGGTGTGCAGGGTGGCGTTAATTTAGAGGGTGGTTGAGGAACGTCAATAAAATAAATAAATAAATAAAATGTCGAGATAGCATGCATTCTTCTTCATGGCATACCCTCCACCTTCTCCAGAGCAGCAGGCCTCAAAATGTTCAGAGCAGAGAATATTGCATTAATTGCAAAGAATATGCTGTTCAGGCTTCTTATCTAGATCAGCTCATCTTGGATTGATTGCCCACCACTTGTAGCCTAAACCAAACATAACTAAGCCTAAGGACAAAATATTATGAGTTACCACAACTTACTTATATATTTTTGGAGGGGTGGGGCCCGGTCGTGTTATTAATCTTGTTATTATTATGATATTGTTAACCATCTTTTGATGAAGAGGCAGAGAAGAGTAGAACACTCTTTCTCTCTTTCCCATACTAACAGCAACTTGTAAGCACAGTGTTGCTTCTTAAAATTCCATTTTAAGCTAATACCATGATTATTTTTAGTTTTAGAAAATGCATCAGAAAGGTGAACATAAATAATCTATAATGAAATACTTTTTAGTATAATAGTACATGTATGATATTAATTAAACATAGAATAAGTGGTTGATATAGGTGTAAAATTAATCTTATTCTAGGCCTGTGCATATCATCCTGTAATTAGATCTAGATCTCTAAGCTAGATCTAGATCTAACTCGATAGACTCAAGACCCAAGTTTTGAAACCGTGTGCATGTATTTTTTCTGTTAGAATCATAGAAGGAAAGCTCTTATAAAGAGCTAGACAGAATATTGACCTCAAGGTTCCCCAATTAGATCTAGTTTTGAATACGATTGCGATTTTGAGTCAGCTCACAAAGTGAAAAGTCAGGGCGTGAAATTCTTGACCCGGATTATGGCTAGATTCCGTCTAAAAATGCGATCAAGCATGTGTGAAACACCGGAATGATTTCCTCATTACTTTTCTAAATCAGTTTGGATGATAAAAAAATTAAGCTCGGGTAGTTTTACTGAAGAATTCATGCAATATTACTGCAGAACTCCAGCGGCGATGCGGGTTCGCCATAGTAATCTATGCACAGCTGTTCATGTTTACCACAGCGACCTCATTTTAGCGGCGCTGACCCAGTTTCGCGTTTTGGCGGAAGTGAACCCTCTCTATGCATAGAATATCCTCTCCATTGAGGTATAATAAAACGTGTTATTAATAGCTCCATGATCCTCTCTGATGCCAGTTAAAAATCTTTTGCTCCTTGATAGATGAACGGAAGAACATTTCTATGGCACAAGGAGCTTGTAAACCTCCTTACTAGATCTAGATCTACGGCATAATCTCTTGCACTTTTTAAGATTCCTAGTTTTATCATTTATTCTTAATTAATATTAATACATATATATGGCCTTTAGCGTCTTTACAGACGGTCTTAGCAGCTAGAATATTCACTTTGACTTTGACTGACAGCTTCTCTCGTGGCTTATTCTACCAATGTTTGACCCGAGAGTGCGATGGCAGTGATTGCAGGTCAGTCTTTTGGGTTCACTTTGGCGAGTGTTTTCATTCCGCCTCTGTCGTTTTGTCAGGTATGTTTCTTTTGCCTTGAAGTCTATTGCGAGCGTGCCACTGCGCAATTTTTGTCTCCATCTGCTTCGATCATTTGCAAGGTTCTCCCATTCATTGGGGTCGATGTTGAATGCTTTCATCGTGACCTTGCAAGTGTTTTTGAATCGCAGATGTGGCCTACCTCTGGGTCGGTTGCCAGTAGCAAGTTCCCCGTAGAGAATTTGTCTGGGGAGGCGATCATTTTCCATACAAAAATTAAAAGGAAGTTCAATATCTAATCTCAGCATTTCCATATTTTGATGAGATATTTCCATTATTTTGTATGCTCCCCCCAAAAAATATATAATACATGTATAATTTTTATTTCTTCCAGATATATCTGGCCACCTCTGGGTTAAATCAATGGGGTAATCACATGATCAAGGCAACCATTGCTAATAATAGTTTTCCAGACCAAAACAATCAAGATGGCGATCCCTGGGGCTGTCATAGCTGCAGGATGGATACCTTTCTTGGTCGTTATCGTGGTAAGTAAACGCGCCTGCTGCCTACAAAGGTCTGTCTTCTTTTTTCAAGTGTTCCTACATTTTAGTAGGCTGCCATTATCTGCCAACATTATCGGCAACATTATACTGCCCAGGTTTATCTGCCAAAAATATCGGCCCAGGTTTGTCTGCCTGTATTGGTGTTGACTGGATCTACATACAACAGCAAAAAAAAACAACAGAATTTGTTGTTGTTGGATTAAAAAAAAAATTGGGAGGACTTCCGAATGCGTTCCATAGCTCGACAAGTGCATAGGCATTGTCAGATTGATATGTAACGATGTGAGGGTCTAGTCAGTTTGTATCATCGAGGCCGTAGGCCGATGTTTGTCTGGGCAGTAGTCAGATTGACATTATATCAGGGAAAGCCAGGTGGGCTATGTATTGTTTTCACTCGGGCTATGGAACGCATTCGGAAGTCCTTCCAAAAAATTAGATTAAGAATCGAACCATAGTCACCTGATTGATAGGTGAACGTGCTAACCACTACGCTATTGAGTTATTATATAATTGAGGACCCTGGCTTGTAGGCTATAGATGTGTCTAGACTAGACTAGATCTAGTCAATCTATAGAGATCTAGATCTAATTCAGTAATTGTGAAGGAATTTTTCGAAAATAAACTACTAAACCAATCATCGACGATAAACACGCTGTTGTCTGAAAGTGTTGATGTTGGCTGATTACAAAAAACAAACTGGGTTTATTACCTATTCTTGTTGTTGATGAAAATTTTAAGCAGATTGATTGCTGATAAAAAGATGTTAAGCCTATAAGATGAAAAGAAAAAAAAGAACCTACCCTGCAGAGAATTGAACGACTGGCCCCTGATTGACAAGTGAAGCATACAAAAAGAAAAAATTGTTCTTGGAATAAAAAAGAAAAGATTGATTCCTAATAAAAAAGACTTTTACAAGAAGAAAAAAAAAACTGCCATGCTGAGAATCAAAAAGCGGTCGCCTGACTGACAGACAAAGATGCTAACCACTACGTTGCTGAGGACCCTGTGCAATTGTGAGGGAATTTTTATGAAATAAGCATTACCAAACCAAGAAACCATACCTGAACTTTTGTATCCATTTAGCCTAATACTGTAATAGGTTACATATTCCATTTTTATTCAGATAAGCTTCTCCAATTTCAATCATGCCATCATTTTCAATATGTACCCAACACGAATGTTGATGAACGGAACAAGGGACGAAGACGGAGAAGGGTTCGAATCAGGGGAGATCACTCGCAAATACAAAATTTATGCTGAAGGATAAAAAAAATCCTAGGGAAAATTTTATCCAACAACATCGGCGGTGAAACACTTCAATTTTAGTTTTAGAGATGAGAAGGGAAGTAGATCTACCTAGATCTAGACTCTTCCACAGACAAGGCTCAATCTAGATCTAGTGATCAATACTATCTAAATTCTAAGATCTAGGCTAGATCTAGATCTGATATGTAATAATTATTTCAGGGGTCATTCGATCACTTAATTCAAAGCAGAGTGTGAAAAAAAAACATGAGCAACGCAGAGCATGCCCAATTACTATTTGTGGTAATCATTTGACTGTTGTCCTGATGTGTTATGCTGGTTCTATAATTTTATATCAAATAAATGCACTTTGCTCATAGTACTCATACAGTTCCCAGGTGTTTTTAAAGAATTCATTATACATCATATATTTATCAAGAAAATAATTCGTTTATATTATTAGAAGGAGAGTATTTGGACATGAGTGATTGCTGTAGCAAAATTGTTTTATTGTCATTGTGAATGCCAGTTGTCATCCAAGCCTACCCACATCCCCACAATCAATTGTAGATCAACAACAACAGTCGCAATCTAATTTAATAAATTTATCTAAATTGATCCTGTAGTGACCACCAGACTTCATTGTGAATGTTCACTGGACTGGAGTGCAGCCATCTACATATTTTCTGCAGGAGAATGGTTTTTCTATTTTTTTTCTAGCTTCAAACAACTGTTTATGTCTCCTTAGTAACCAGAGTAGGTCAACACCACAGGGTATTCAGATCAATCCCAATAGCGTGCCTACTGGAACAATGACCATGAGTTCGTTTCCTCTACTGAAAATCTTCTGTCACACAGCCAGAAAATAAGCAGGGATGGGCCACTCTCCAAAAAATGTTTTTTTAATGAAACTGTGCAACAAAATTGGATGGCCGCATACCTAGGAAGGATTACAATAATTAGGAAGTTTTAAAATAAGCTCTTTCAGTTTTTGGTCATGGTCGTGACGTGGTCACACAAGGATCCTACCATCGTACTGGATATTTATAATTTATTGCCTACATCTCTGTTCATGAAAGAGAAACTGCACTTTAACTCAATGTTTTTCTAAAGATTTATTTATGGGTTGGGCCTGTAAAACAGCCAGGTACCATGAACATTGACCAGAGGCTGAAATGTGAAAGCTTTGTGCAACAAAAACTTCAGCCTGCATTCATCTGAAAGCCATGTTTTCAACACTTGTTCCAACTTGCATTTGATTTACTGTTTGTTCTTTACCAACTTTCACCAACTTCTTTTCTGAAGCAAACTTTCTGAGGCAAAATTATTGAGATTATTATAACTTTTTCAATGTCTGATTATTTGTCATTTCCAGTTATCTGTCTAGATGAGAAATTGCAGAGGGCTAGAGTTTGAAGTGTAAGATGGAATTTTGTTATTTATGGTCTTTTTCTGTCTTTCATTTTCAGCTGACACTGCTATTTTCTGGTTTTTATGTGCGGTATTTCATGAGCAAGTATGACAGTGAATTGTCAACTACCTTGACAGCTATATTTGCTTTGACGGTGACACTTTTGACATCAGCTCTCGTTCCCGTTGACATTTTCCTGGTGTCTTACATGAAGGATTCAGATGGCATGTTTAAGGCAAGTATTAAGTTTTATAAAACTGACATTGTATTTTTAAAAAACCCTGAATATGTTGTCTTTTATACTTTGTTCATTTTTATTAAATAATTAATTAACAAGTATGGGAGATTGAGGGCAGCTGTAATTTTCCAGTATAAATTTATGTTGTCCGTAATTGATTCAACTTTCTTTCTTTTTTTATTTGCTCACCCATCTGCCACAAAGATGCCACTCACATGAAAGGATATAATAATAACAATAATTTGTGTGGGATCAGGGTTACATTGTTATAAATGCAGCTTAAGTTGAAGTACCATTCACTAGCTTTCCTAGACTTGGGTGTAGAAGATTGGCCAAAATACCCAGCAGACTGAAAAGAGTAGTATTTTCTGGAGACAGGACAATTTGATAGAAAGTGAGCATGCCAGTTGGGCAAGTTAATATACGGAAAAGATTTCGGATTTCTCAGAGATTATCAACCAGCAGTATCAGTAGTTTAATTTGCTGAAAGGTTTTGTAGATATCATTAATCATGCAATCATAGTTTGTCTGAGTTGGACCTATTCTTTTCCCGGTTCTAAAAATACAGGTTTTACACAAAAGGAGTGGTGCAACTTAAAGATTCTACTCTTATATCCCTTTAAATATTTTGTAAATAAAAGAGATTGCCTTGACAGTTTCACTTGAACCAAGATTTCTTTTTATGCGTTTAAGTTAAAAACATAGACCTCAAGGTCATCTCAAGCTTTATGAACGTGTATACACATTATTTTATTACATATGTTTTCTTTGTTTGTTGTTCAGGAATGGGCAAACAGTTCCTCAGTTCGTAACGAAACTGAAGACAGTGTGCTGATAGCCTATTATGGTAAGAGCTCTGAAACTGAGGTCATCATTTCTGAATATTTCAGCAAGTGTAAATTTACCCATTCTGGACATTGGCAGAATGTTGATAAATGCAATTCTGGTAGTTTGAGGCTGAATGTGACATCATAATATCATGTCTTGAAATATTGATTCATGCCTTTGCTGTTTTTTTTTAGATACTGAGCGTTATGAAACACCACATTCCTGGTGTTACATTTATCCTAATGGTTTTTTTGTTGTTTTTTTTTCAGTTCTGTATGGCATTGTTGCATTTTGCTTGTTTCTGCTGCTGCCTTTCATGTACTTTTTCTATGAAGAAAAAGATGAAAATTCTACATGCAAATCGGTAAGTACAGTACACTTCACAAATTACACATCAGGGTTAATCACCAAGACATTTTACTTTTTAAGTGATTTTGATAATAAAAGACTTATCATTAAAAGTATTGTGAGATAGGATTGGAAAACTGGAGCTTTATTAAGCATCAGCTATTCAATAATAGGATTTGGCAATTACATATTTTTAATTTTTTTACGAGGTTCTGGATGCAGGGACTGATTTTCATAGGCTGAAGTTTGAATTAAAAAATTGTTGAGAAAATTAAAGAAAGAGAAGAAGGTTAATCCTGCAAAGGTTATTATGGTCCAGTACACAAGTCAGAGACTATTAGCAAGGGTGTTTTAAATTAATCAGCATAAATATATTTCTAATGCTTTGATTATGAAAATCTACGCCAGTCCTAAAACTTAACCCCTTGAACCCTTCCGACCGGTACCCGGTCGCACTCCACTGCTACAAATACCCTACCGACCGGTACACCGGTCTGACCTACCCTAAACTTCGCAGTCCTAAATGGTTAAAAATAGGCTCAATAAGTGGCTTCCGGTGTCGGATACTTAGAAATAATTATGGTAATTGCAAATGGCTGCGCCTATAGATGTGCCTGGTTGTTGTTTTTCGTTGAAAAATCAATAAAATGAAACGTGTTGGTGAAACTCCTTCGTGTTCAGGGGCGAAAAAAGGTAGATCCACTTGCAGATCCACGTGGCATCAAACACAACGATATTAGCTTTGAAAGTAAGAAGAGTGTTTACATAACATCCGTATCAATTATTTCTGTCCCAACTTCTACGTTTATTGTGCTACTTGCACCACTTTGATATGGGCGTTTTTGGCTGACGAAGCCAGGGTTCAAGGGGTTAAACCTAGAACTGATCTTTTAAAAAATTTCAGTAAAACCAGATCATCAAGAATGTTATTGATAAGATCAGCATAAATAAAGAAATCATTACAGATGTACAAATTACACAAAATCTGAAAAGTCAGAAATGTGCAGAATTGATGGTAATGGATCCAATCATTTTAAACAAAAAAAAAAACCAAAGAGTTATCAAACTGATTTTACTGGTGTCTTTTGTGTTTTCCATTTTAGCGTTGCTGCACAGCCATGAAGTACTCCATTGTGTGTGTTCTGATTGCAGCAACATTCCTGTTGGTTGGGTAAGATTGATTTCATTGGGTTTTTTTTAATATTGAGATTCTTTCCTTCCGTGTTCAAATGAATTCTGATCAAGCGGAGTGGGACTCAGATAAGGATGAAAGTGTAAAAAGTCATCCCACAGCACTTTGAGCTATGTTATTATCATGGTATGTGGTATGTTTTGGCTCACAGATAAATAGAGGTTCAGGCTTTAAGAAAACATACAAGCAAGCTGAATTGAGATTCATAAACTACTATGAACTGTCTTAAAGATGTCAGTCTGAAATCTGTCATAAACAAAAATTGATAACTTCTGTCGCTTTTTGTGGCTTTTGTAAACAGATAACAGGGCTGCTAAACAGATCTGAGGTAATTTCACAAAACATAATGTGGCTCTGTTTGATTTGTTGATACTTATTAGGTGTAGCATAATACTAATAGTCAAAGCAGCAAGCCTTCAGATATTTTGGTTATTTGAAGTAAAAGAAATGGCAGTGATGTATGGAATGCAGAAAATGTTCTTCTCAACACCTAATTGACAGATTGAAATCAGTGAATTGATCCACCTTTGTAAAGAGATTCATTTACTCCAACAGATAAGTTGTTCCATTCTAAAAGTTGGGGGAAGTATTTGCTACCTAAAAGTTTTGTATTATTATTATTATATTGCCTTATGGCATGGAATGCTATTTGTTATATAGGCGAATGATAACAAAAAAATGTTCTAAACAGTAATACTGTTCTGTAAATTTTGTATGTGCAGAGCATTTGTACCTACCAAGTCTCCACCAAATGCTAACAGCACAGAATGGAAAAAGATTGAGTCTCTTTTCAAAGATATGGCAAGCAGTGGTAAGTTCTTGTAGTTTTTCCAGTATAACTTTCCAGTTTGAAATATGCGTGAGAAAGAAAACGAGTTGTACATTATGAAAAAAAAAATTGCTGATATTTTCAGGCTGTTTTCATTTGCCGGCCAGGGCGCATCGTGGAAAGTAAATTAGGAAACAAAATTTTGTGAAGTTTGATTGGTAAAAAGTTAACCATTTACTGCTTAGTGCAACTTTCAGGGGTCCAGACCATAAAATAGTACTGAAACTACCATCTCACAATCCGTATCCCAAAAGTTACTCTGGGTGACAGACTTGTGTGTTATGGCCTGTCTCTGCATTGCAAGTGAAAATGAAAGAGGCAGCTCATCTGTTGCCAGATTTAATGCAGATCATGTGTTTTATGCCTCCTTACTTTCTGTTCATAGGGATTGAGGATGCACTATCATTTGTCATGAGCGTCTTTAGCTTGATTGGAATGCTTGGAATCCTTTCTTATACTGTAAGTATCATTTTATTCTTATTTTTATTTCTTCTTTGTTTATCTTTCAACTTTTGAGAAAATTCTTTTCTTTTAGTACTTTCAAATAATGAAAAATATTAAGGCTTCAAATAATTGTTAATTTCTAAAATTTATGTGCTAAAGACTGAAATGGCTGCTTAGTTTTTTCATTTTCACAATTTTTCCATAAAAGAGTTAATGTTTGTGAGTGATAGATATTCCAGCAAAGATGTCTGCTTGAGAAATTTAAGATGCCAAAAACAGAAGCAGTAATATGACAGTTGGGAACTTGGCACTGTGACAGTTTTTTCCACCAAAACTGACAACTACTGTTGTAACAGTGTTTACCCAACCAAAGCAATATTGTCATCTAAAATCAAATGTATTACTCTAGTGAGTTGTACATCTGTAAAAAAAAGAGTTGGGATTTTGTCATCTTTTTTATCCTTTTTTGGTGTCACACTATGCCATTGGGAGTGATTTGAGGAGGAAGAACTGACACTCATCAAATAGTCTGAGAACCTGGAGAGGTTGGATGCCATATGCAGTCTTTCACACCACACTGATCCAGGCCTTCTGTGGTTGGACTTTTTATTATGCTGCAGGCACAGTGGGGTGGCATTCTCAGGGCTGATTATTGGTCACTGTACAACTTCAATGGTCATCCCACATTGGACATGTTTTGAGTGAGTTAGGGTTGAATTTTTAGCAGTTTCTATACTGCCTTTTGATGCCCTGTCACCACCATGATGATGCTAGTAATACTTTCTCACAGTATTACATGTAAAATCGTGCTGTGGATTTTGTGATGACAACAAGAAAGAAATTAAAAAGGCAGGATGGCCTACTTTAGTTCTGGGCGTCCAATTATCTTAATCAAGGAAATGAAATTTTGAATGGCTGCACCTTTTTTATTATTACACAGGCATATGGAATGTCAGCAATGCCAATGGATCTTGTTAAAGGGAAAAAAGCTGTCAAGAAAGAACGTTTGGAGACTCAGTCTCAGAGACAGGAGAGGCAGAGACAGAGGGAGGCTATTAGAGCAAAGGTGAGTGCGGAAGATCAAACATAAAAACTGATTCAAGAAGAATGAAACACATGTGCAGGATTTGTAGGGATCAGCAATACATCACAGGCTAATGGCTTGGTGGCCTAAAATGTTGACAGCAACTGTACACTCACCAGTATAATTAAAATATGAAAAAAAACATTGTGCACATGAGTTTAAACATTTTTTTCACCAAAAGTTAAGCTTGAGATGGTCTCCATCAGTCTTGAAAATTTTATTTCTCACAATGTATGACATTGGAGGAGTTCATGGAAAATGCATTGCAAGTCCAACAGTTAGGGCTAGAATTTTGGTAAAACAGCACTGGAGCCTGATTGATTTTCTTCAAAAGCACATTTTGTGTTCTCCAGTTGGTCCACCAAGCCAGAATAAATTTCGGAGATGACACTGACCATCCAGCCAGAATAAACATTTCCCGATAGATATTGTGACCAATGAAGTTTTAAATTTCCATTTTTATCCAGTATGCCAACCGGTCTTCCATGAGCTCCAGAGCCCGAAGAGTGGATGACAACCTGGCTGAAGAAGAACACTTGATGGCAAGACGTGAGCGCCATCTGGTGTCATCAGAGAAGAGCTGGATCCGCAAGTGTCGAACTCTTCTGAGACCATTTGAAATTGTTCTGGGCGTTGTGTTTTTCCTGGTAGCTTTGCTTGTGTTCATCTCGCTTTTGTTGACTAAGTAAGTGGAGATCATTGGTGTGCGAAAGTTTGTCATTCATCTTGGTCTCGGCTTGTGTTTCTAAAATATAGTTCTACAGACTGTGGAAATGCTAATTCGTCAGTTTATTTACTTCTGGAGTCGGGGACTGTGGAGTGGAGTGAAGAGCTGTTAATTAAATTGACAACATGGAGTAATAGCCCTAATAACATTATCAATAGTTTCCCAATGAGTGATTACTCCATGTAATGAAATTTCTGTTTTTTCCAGTTTCTACTGTTCAGCTATGTCTTGTGTTTAGGTCTTTATTTTAGGAGGTTCGCTGCCATTGGCATTTATACCTCACGTTTCTCATTTTTATTTTTCTTGTTTTTGTTTCTGTGTTTTTGTGGTAGGAATTAGTGTGGTTGTTTCTTTTTTAGAATTTTGCCCAAGCAGTGGCCTTGTTCGGCCTGCTCTTCTCAGCTTTTAACTGCCAAGGTATCTTTAACTTGCACATAGGCCCTCCGAGTTTTTCGTCATTACCTGAGAAGACTAGGTGCTCAGTCCTAGACAGGAATTCTTTCTCCTGAAAAAAAAATTCTAACATGCCTGCGCCAACCAGGGGTGGAACCCTGTACCTTCGGCATAGAGGCGAGCACCTTGCCTCTAGACCAGTGGTCCACAACCTTTTTATCGCCGTGGACTGATCAATATTTGATAATTTTACTGCGGCCCGCTGGGGGGGGGGGTGCCTGTCGCGATAAATCTATATTTTAAATAGGACTCATGGTATTGTCTGTTAAAAGCTTTCTGTTTCTTTGATGTTGAAGGCTCTTCTTTTGTCTCTTCACTGGGCCTTTTCCTTTGCGCAAGGAAACTTTCTAACGGCGTCTGTTTCGTATTCATTTTTGGCTAATATGGGTTAAATTTCAGCGCTTAAAGTGACCGAAATGTAACCTGGAAAATAAAAGGAAAATTAAAAATAGTTGAACTCAGATAGTAGATAAAATAGAAATAATTAAATGTTACTTGTGCGGTCCGGTACCAATTGATCCACGGACCGGTACCGGTCCATGGCCCGGGGGTTGGGGACCACTGCTCTAGACCACCGTGTCCTTATCAACCATTGTCTTCAAACCATTATCTTCAAATGATTTGAATTTAAATCTTACTTTTGCAGTATTGACAAAGCCATGCACAGTCTAGGCTATCGAAGTGGCTATGCCCTGTCGGAGAGACACTTGCCAAACCCAGTGGACATTGTACTGGTGTATTGCCAGAAGGTTTGTGGAAATAGCTACCTCACCACTATTGGATTTAAACTTCCTCTTGATTCTCAGAATTACTGTACTCTATTTCCTCTGTGACTGCTGCAATAAGCTAGGTTAAGTCTGTAATTACTTATGGTTTGTTTTGTAAAATACAATGTATTTTGTTAAAAATATGTAAATTGTAACCAATGTGGTTAATAGTCTGAGGGGAAATGATGGTTGTACATGAAGTGTGATTCCAAAATTCACTTTGTCCATTTTTCATTTTCTCCTTATCATTTCAAAAACTGATAATAAAATCATAACCTGAATTATGTCATTCTGTAATATTGGAGGTCTATTGATTTCATTCAAAACTTGCTGTGGCAATGATCCACTTAGAACCATGACATATCTAAAGTATTTTAATTTGTATTTCATTAAAACACTCTTTTTGTTCCATTCTGTTATTATATCAACATTTTTCAAATATTACTTACAGGCTAAGGAATTTTTCGTAGTACGAGTTTGCTCAGATACCCGTTTGTTTGAGATTAAAATGAAAATGGTTATATTGGAAGTTATTTGAAGTTCCTCCTGGAGGGGAGGAATAAAAAACAGCAATAGATGCCAAAGATAATCATACTGTGTGAGGGTCAAGACAGGTGGCTGGTTGTGGAAAGAATCACTGTTGCTTAGTACTGCTCTCAGAGGATGGACCTAGCAAAATAAAGTAGAACTTTTTTACACAGTAGAAATAATCATTTCTGAAATTAGCTTTTCTGCCAAATCCATTTTTTTTTCTTTCCATTTCTATGGGATCCTATTGTGATTGCAGTTGACTTCATTATTTGATATATATAATACATAAATAGTTTATATGTTGATCCTCACAGGCTTTTCCCCTGGACTACATTCTAATGGTGGGAATCATAGCTTACTTTGTGCTCTGTTCTATGTCAGGCATTCGGAATATTGGTGTCTGGTTTTTGTGGATCAGAGTAAGTACAATTTCTCATACCGTACATCTTTCACTTCAGTCAAGCACTAATAAATTTTTCTATGGTTATAATGGTTCTGTTTGGAAATTTTTAACCCATCAGATTTATTGATTTTCATACGTGGCTGATCAATTCTTTGTCAAACTGTTTATCATACTGAAAAATACAGTCAGTTGTGGTTTTTTTTCTTGTAACAGTTCTCAGGGTCAGTAGAAGGGGTTTGGTTGTTGATACCCTTCCAGTGCTGATTAATGTCAGTAAAAAACACAATATCAGTCTCTGATTTTTGTACCTGGCTAGAATAATATTTTGGGATAATAATGGCCACCCGGCTAGAGTAGGCATTTCCTTAAATTTTTGATGGGGATATTGATTTATGTGCAGCGTAAATCTTTACTCATGGTACATTTGTTTCTCTCAGATGTACAAGATCCGCCCTCGTAGAACAAGTCCGCAAGGTCTTCTCATGTTCTGCATGATTCTGATGTTCATTGTGTTGGCAGTCAATATTGTCTTGTATGAGCTCACACCACAGTACTCATCCTTTGGCAGTGAACATTATGTAAGTACCAAACAAAGTCAAGCCAAGTTTGCTGTTCATGGCATTTCAATCACTTTCGTATTATTTTGTTCAGAAGGATTAAGGATTCTTATCTTTTTCTCATTTAAGACCCACACAATTGCAGACCTTCATCTGTATTTAGAGTGCATATTTAAGAATGTTTCAGTGACTTATAACCCTTGTAAAAGGATACCTATTAATGAATGTGCAAGGTTTATATTTATAGATAAATAAAAATAAACAATAGTGAAAATTTGCAAATAAAATCAAAAGGAACTTGTTCTTGCTGTGCATGTGAGTAGGTAGTCCAAACTGATTTTTAGATTTTTATTTTTTATCACATCTCATGAGTCAAATCTGATGGAGCTTGTTTTTCCAAAAATTTTGATACCAAATTTATTATTCTTGCTATGAAAGTTATGGCATTTCCAAAAGGGAAAAAACATCCCAAATTTGCTACCTTTTGCAAATTGCACGATAGTTCAACTTCGACCGCCCATAAAATGACGATTTATTGAGTCATGGCATCAAAAATTCTCAGTATCCAAGTCAAGGGGGTGTACACTACACTTAATTTTTTTCAAGGGGTACAAACATAATACAAGCATCTCATCTGATGTCATGTTTTTGTGAACTCTTACAGGGAAGACAAAAATAATGTTTTTGGTTGTTTTTTTTTAATTGAAAAGGAGGTCAACCGTGTCACCATTGACTTAGCACTGAGTATCGGACAAAGGTGATGAAATCAAGCGTTGGGTGGGTCTACAAAAACAGTCGGCGCTTTGCACCGAAACATGCCCCATGTCTCATCTTGGCATCCACTTATAATACAAAGGCTGAGGTTTATTAGCATATAATTTTGATCCTGATCAACAAAAGTTTCCGCTAGTTTCTCGGTCTACAAACTTTTCAACAAATGATTTTCAAAGGAATTTCAACTTAAAACATGATGAAAAATACATTGAAATAAACCTCATTTATCTGGCTTTCTGTGTGAGTTATTTTCGAACACCTGCGCTACATCGGTGCGCTGCGCTGCAACCCTTTGTTATGAGGGGGTCAATTCGGTACGCGCAGCTCAGAGCGAAAATGGCAAGACTATGTCCTATTCAAGCTATAAAAACACACAGCTTAATAACACATTAAACAATACCAAAGGAGTATATTTTGTCAGAGGAAGGATTGAACTTATTTTGATGTAGGATACACGGCGTTTCACATAAATACACAACAGTAATGTTGGCCTAAAATTATGCAAAAACGGGATTTCGCCCCTTTAGCGAGGCAGTTTAGACTACCTAATGTGAGTGATTTGTTTAGTTTATTTGACCCTGAATAATTACATGTGATAATGAATTTTCAATTGGTTATTTTTACTTTGAACTTACAGGTGAATGTCACAATGGTTGGAAACCACACAGTGCACACAGGAGTCAAACAGTGCACAACTGAAGTGTCAGAAGGTATTTACCTATCACTGACTACTCACTTCATCTTTCCAAAAGACCTGAATGTGAATCATTTCCTTTCTGAGAGGAGTACATTCATTCATGTCAGACCATATTTGATACCATTCGTAGAAACGCCAATATTAATTTTTATGACTTTATGGACCGGCTTACGGATATAGAAGACAAAATATTTCATAGTATAGTTTCACTGGTAAATTGGTCACATGAAACTTATTATCCTTATTATTTTCTCTGCCACACATTTACAAATAAGTTTTCACAAAATGGTGGTTCTCTTGACAAATATCTGTTATTGGCACAGGAATTCATGTACCTAGAAATGTCCTAATTATTGTTTTTATATGCATACAGGGGGAAAGTGAGATTTTAGGATATCATTTATATATTTCATTTCTATATTTACAGACTATTGTATCGTCACACGAATGACACTCCTCTTGGTTCGATTTTTCTACAAGATGTGGGTGTTTGGAGCTGCATATTACTGGCTGACCTGGGTTTTTCTTGGGGTAAGTGTTTGTTTGTTTTATTCTGAAGCATTTTGACATTTATGAAGTGGTAATACAATTCATAATGGATATTTGCCGGTAACCAAGTGCAGCATTTCAAATTTTCTGTCACCTAGGGGAAGAAAGTCGGATGTGCATGTTTGCAAATGATTCATTTTCACTTGTTCATGACGGTATTTTTCTGAGAAAAATTTTACTTTAGTTGGTGGTGCTTGCGCTAGTTGCAGTTACTTTTTTTTTTCAAAGGAAATCATCTCTGAAGGCCAGCTGTCACAAAACACTCTCATTTTGTGACAATGAATACTTTTGCTTTCAGGTGGAGAGACATCAAATCAGATTGAAATATCAAAGCCAGCTGAAAATTTTGTCTTGATGTGAAATTCTTTGGAAGTTGTATTTTATCATTTCCTTTCCAGACATTCTTAATTGGTTTCCTCGTTGCTGTTATCAAGAAGCGGCGTTCTGCAATAAGTGGAGAGGTTGATGAAGATGACTTTGAGGAAAGTGATGATGAGGAAATGATCAGGGCATGAACCTTCCCATGATGTTGAAAATACACAGCAATGGAATTGAGACTGTGGCACTGGTCTTGTGACTTAATAGAATAGCTTTTATCATATCTTCATCTTCACCCAATAAAGAATTTGAACTATTGTGAACAAGAAGCAAAATGCAGGATATAAGTTGAAAGATATTTGCAAGCTCTCTTTTCTGTTAAAGATTGCAAGAGAAGTTTGCACTTCATTCTTTGAGCAGCCCTCAAGTGATTTTCTGTAGGTAGTCCAAATTGATTTTTACTTTTTTTTGTAACTATACCTTGTTTTAGCAATAAACACACACAGCTACACACGTTAAACAATATAAAAGTTAGTAAATTTCGACAGAAGAAGAATTGAACTTTATTTTGATGGAGGCCATATCCATGCCATTTTACATAAACACATAGCTGTAATGGCCTTGTGATGTTGACCTAAAATATGCCCTTTAGCGGGGCAGTTTGGACTACCTAACTGGAGGTATCGCATACCTCCAGAATATGTCTTTCATGATTATTTTCATTTGTTATTGTTTGTTTGTTTGTATTTTGCTTATTATTTGTAACTCTTTAAAATAGCACACCTTTAAGAAATAATAAAACCTTTTCATAATGTGCATGAAATAAGGCTTTTTATGTCAGTAAATGATTGTTGCAGCACCATATCTATTAAATATAAGCATTGAAATACATGTAGGTAGTTTGTGAGATGTTTACAGCTTTTTTGCTTTATCACTTCTGATGGTTCTGAGGTTGTAGAAAATTATGTCCAAATCTGAACTTTTTCATGAATTATACATTATGTAGTATGGATTAATTGCTTTAATATTCATTTGTTAAACCCTAGTGACATACCCTTTCTACTTGTCAGTTTTGCTTTGCACCTTTCTCTGGTTATTGGATGTATAGCCAGGCTCTAAATGATGGCCTGAGAGAAACGCAGGCAAAGTGCCCAGGCTTGACAATAAATCATCAGTTCTGGGTGACAATATCCCCTCCCCTCCCTTTTTTTCGTTATGGAAAACTGAGCATAGACATTTTTTTTATAAATGGACGCCTTGGAATTTATGAAAAATTGTGAAATTATTTAATATTGTTATAAATTGGTCACAAGTTTATGAAACTATGCCAGAATGCTTTCGGGTTTTAGAAATGCAGAAATATTAGTATTTTCTTGATCCCAGTTATTTTATTAGTTGAACATTGATAAAAAATATTTCATGGATTGTTGTTGGTATTTTGCGCTTTTTCAGCTATGGTTTTTCCACTTGTAGCATTGGTAAAGTGCAGGTTCCACAGGTCCTTAACAATCCATAATTTTCTCCAAATTGCTTTTCAGGCATGAAGAAGTCCTTAATTTTCAAAATTTGTTTCAGGTCTTTAAAAGGTCCCCAAGTACTAGATCGTCATTACTTACTCTGTTGCAGTGCAGCAAGGCCGGTGATTCATTTTTTTTTTTAATGAAGAGATTCACCTTTGGTGATTTTTGATTTTGATACACTATCCAGTATGTCCTTGGTCTGATAGCATGCAATTAGCAAGCAGTGATTGTTTCATTTGGATCCTAAATTATTTGTAAACTAGTTCAGACAGAATATTGAAAGGTCTTCATTTTGATTTTTAATGACCTGTGGAACCCTGAAAAATGATCAAATCATTAATACTTGATAATGATAGTGTTGGAGACTGTAAATTTAAAGACATAACTTCTTTCTAATTGTTATTCTAATTAACTACTGTTATTTGTTTACAAATGTTTATAACGTACAGTTAATATTTGATTTTGACACAATTTTCCGAGTGTGGCAATAAAATTCCAAATAAGTATTACTTTTATTTGTCCATTGTTTCATTTAAAAGGTAACTTAAGTCATGTCATGCAATGTAGCAAAAACAGAGATGCCAACTAGTACGATTTCGCGTACTTGAGTACGATTTTTCACCGAAAATACGCGAATACGTCTTTTGACGAGGAAATACGTTTTTTCATTGTCGGGCCAGCGAACTACGAAATCCACGATGAGATCTTGATGCAAAGTACGAATTTGACGAAGGAAGTTCCGGTCTTGGTCTGCCCCGGCCGGAAGCGAGTGGATATAAATGCGATGTAGCCCTGGTACGTTTGAGGAGCGTGGGACGGTGCCCACTCGGTTGGGAGGTAGGGAGGGGTGAGTTGGAATTAGCCTAGTAGGGGCCTTCGCGGCCACAACGCACATTCACTCGTTTTCCCTGAGAACAGTACTGTTTCTGGACTAGCCGGCGCCCGCTTGTCTAGGAGTAGGACTACCGTACTCACTTTGTCCACGGGAGATATTAGGTGAAGTTTAGCAACCCAGTGCAAGTGGGGGAGTGAAGGTGGGATGGGGACAGTCTGCTTACCTGGGTCAGACGTCTGTTGCGGTATTGGAGACGCCAGCGCATTTTTGAAAAAAAAAATTCGTATTTTTCGGAATATGGAAAGAAAGATTACAGGCCTAGAAGGCACTTGTGCAAGCAAGTGGAGGCAAGTGATGGCCAGATAGGACCATTGTTGCGTCCTCATACACAGTAAAAGTAATACAGTAATATCATTGGGGGAGGGGGGGGGGCTGAGCTGAGGAAAAGCAGCCAGACTCCCCAGCCGGGGCTTATTTTACATAGATTAATAGATCTATGGAGGTTTTGAAAAATCAAGTGTTGGTATTATAGGCCTACATTAGGGTAACATCTTTACCCTCATTTTCAGCACTTGCCAAAGCCATAAAATGAATCAGCACCAAAAAAATTGGGATTAAAGGCAGCATGCGACATATATATGCTTTTTTTTGTTTTTATGTGGTGGGTGTATTTAATTTTTCTTTGTTTATGTGTCGAGTTTGTAAGAGGTTGCGGTAATCTCCCCGATTTTTTAAAAATCTCCCCACTTTTTTAACCAAATCTCCCCACATCCTACTTGTACTACTACTAGTTGGGAGGTCTGCTAGAATACTCTTTTTGGTGTGAAAATACTCTTTCTGAGAGTACTCTTTTTAATTTTCGTGGGTTGGCATCTCTGCAAAAAGGTTCATCCTTACAGCAACCTCTGATGCAAATTTCAAGAGAACATAGACTAAAACAAAGAGAATATGTAATGGGAATGTTTATTTCGCGTTTGATCAACTTCACTTCTCTGCCAAATTTGCAATCCTTTTGCTGTGGAATCAAAAACATAAATTTACTTGTACACAGATCATGAATTGATGTATCTCATGCTATATTTGCCCCTACATTTCCACAACAGCAGTGATTAATTAGTAAGAAAATGATGTACATAAAAATACCTTAAGGAGAAAAGAAAAAAAAAACACATTCTGGATGTAAGGACATGTAAGGACATGCAAGAACATGAATCACAACAACTTGCATACAGATAATGTGAACCAACATCTCAGAAATTAAAACAAACAAAAAATCTCATCATTGCACTTTGTTTTGCACATATATATCACAACACTCTCACCAAGATGAAATAACATCCACCACATCTCACTAAAGATATACACCTCTCAACACATTCTGCATTGCCAGAACAGAAGGTCTAGTTCAGAACATTACAATTTTACTTAGGCTGAAGCCTTGTGAACTGGCTCCCAACTGATGAAAAAAAACACAGTGGAATAAATACCATCAGGAATAACAAATTCTAGCATTTCTGCATCTTAATCATATTTTCAAATTTCATCAAAATCCTCTTAAAATAAAATGGTATATTTACCCAGTATAACATTTACATGGTAATACACTTTATAATTTAACTCAAAATCACACACACACAATCATGCAAATCAATGTCGCATGTCAGAAGGTATTAGTATTACAGCTGCTTACAATTTTATGTGAACAAAGTGATACATTTTTTGTACAATGCTACATGGATTAAAAAAAAATAAAAAATGGTGTGCATGCCACATAAACTGGGGGGGGGGGGGGGGGGGGGGGAGATGTGCTTTACGATCTTCATTGATATCAGCTTGCAGTGAAGTGCGGTTCAACATTAATACTTTTCTGTTGTTAATCAAAATTTTGTGCAATTGTCTTTCATTTGTTAGCATTACATTTTGCAACTACAGTCGACTCCACTTAAAATGAAGTCGCTTAAAATGATCTTCTTTTAGTATGATGTTTTTCTTTTACCACTTCCCCAATACCTCATTTCCATGGGAAAAAAACGCATAATACGACATCTTTCTATCCGTTTTTACTCTTTGCGTGATCTCATTTTGAAGTCCCAAAGAGGGAAAAAAATGCTTAGTATGATTTTCCTAAATCGTGTCATGGTCAAAATGCACGCCGTCATCTTTCGTAATCGTCGTTTCGCTACAGTTAGTACCTGCTATCGTTCTGTGTCTGCCTCGCCATGCTGACACCTGTTATGTCACCTACCCAGCGTGCGCCCGAGGCGCCATGCGTACGACTGGATGTGGTCGCTTTGTCCATGAGTGTAGGATTTTAATTTTATTCTGCTGGCATCACTGATCCCTCGCACTCATGCGAGCTCAGATATGTTTTAAACTACGCAGAAGAGATTCTACCGTTTTCAAGGGACACGGAGCAAAGACAGTCGGCGCCAGCAAATCCACGAAGGTGTCAAATACCTTGCTCATTTGGTCATCGCAGATGGGCGATGTTTAGGCCTATTGTGTTAGTTTAGGCTCAGTGCTACATGATGCGAGTGTGACCAGCTTGAAGGTCTTGTATGATATTCACATTTAAATAAATTTAATAATACCGGAAAGTACAAGCCATGTTTGTTTGGTTGGCGTATCTTGCTTCCTGACAGTCATATAACAACACAATGTTAAGTTAACTGACAGGTAATATTGTGTGCTAATTTTTGCCCTTTGGTTATAATGGAAACAGAACATTTTGCTTAGAAATGTTCAGACACCATCGCTTTGGGTGAATATTTTTTTTTTCTAAACAATATCCCCTCACACACCCTAATACACATTGGCCTACACACAAAAAATTCCCCCTCCTTAGAAAAAAAACAACCAAAGGTCACCTACATAACAATACTGCTTCCATCATTTATCAACATAGTTTATCTAAGGTAGATAACTTAATAAATGCTTAAGATGATTTAACGGATAGTAAGATGTTAAATTTTATGTCCCCTGGACATCATCTTAAGCAATGTCCACTGTAATCAACTAATTTTGATCAGCTAGGCAGAATTATTTCATCCAAGCAACCAGAAATGAACGGAAGGATTGACCAGCAAATGCTCTAAAAGGTTCGCTTGACTAAAAAACATTGCATTCCAGTGAGTTGTGACAGAACATCTTGTGCCAGTAACAGATTATTCTTGTGGTGCTAAACTCATTCCCCTACAATACACACATTTGTCTTATATTAAAAAAAAATAAAAAATTTCAGTCTGTCCTTTTTTTTCACATAAACAAGTTAAATAACATGAAAATGCTTTTATCAGTATTCCTCAGATCCACACAAAAATGATCATTTCACTAACTAAGAGTGAATTTTGAATTTGTACACCCCATAATATACCAGACAAAATTTCATAGCTTAATTGGTCCTGAGCTGATAGTCGCCATTTTGAGTGATGTATCGCACCCAAGGAAGGGCCTGGTAACCACTCTTTTCAATGATCTTCAGATAACGGACCTGAAAGTTTGAAATTTCAAAACTTTAGAACATGCATTGTAAATGCTCTGGAAACACCAGCCATGTGAATTGTCTTGACATCTTTCATACAGTTCAGTCCACTCATCTCATTAGTCAGTGCAAAATTCCCCATTCTAACATCCATCAATGATGCTGGTCATACTCTGCCTTGCATAAGAAGAATGATCCGTACAGCTAGGACCTACCACTTAGTCACCAGGAACTGAATTAAAACTTTAAAATTTTGTCAAGATTTGTTTTCAAATTTCATGTAAATTCTGTCTCCATGTAGACAAAAAAGCTATCTTCCCAAGCAGGCACATTTACAAGAAGCATTCTATTTTAGTAGAATTAATTTTCTTCTAGTGTTTATCCTTGAGCAAATACAAAGTATAAATTGAAACAAATTGCAAATACTGTAATTTTGTAAATGACAGAACCAGAGGAATAAGGTGGTAGTCCTTTCCCAAATGTGCCATATTTAACATGCACAAAAGTGTGAATGAATCTGTACTTTTTATGGGATAGACTGTCTGACAGGCCTCACTGACATACAGCAACAGAAAGATCTAACTGACAGGGGAATGATCCAATTTCGGGTCATTTTTCAATCCCAAGGTAACTCAATGGAGACGGACCATTCTGTTCAGAATATAGACTTACCTGGATCCCAGATACTGTGAAGTAAGGGATCTCAAACTTAACATTGATGGGTGGCTTTCCTTCAATCTCTTCATTTTGAACACTTGGCAAACCAAAGTGGGCTCTCATCAGATACTCTTTGCCTCCCTGAAGTGAATGGGAAAGAGAAAGCATTTTACATCACTGATATCCTTGTAGAATTTTTGTTAAAATGTGACATATTTAGAGCAATAATGTGTTTCCAAAATACACATTTCAGTTTGAGCTTGTTTTTAATGGTTATTTTGTGCTCTGTACCATTCCCGAGAAGTCTTGTTAGAAGATGAAAGGTACATGACAGCCAACAGATACTATTAATAATTCTCTGTACATAATCCAATATTGGTCATCATTCACCTTACACATAATTATATTCATGTTATTCATTAACACTTTACCTGCCCATCGTTTTTTAAGAAAATCCTCTCAAATGCCCATTGCTTTTTAGGTACTAATAAAAAATAGGGTACCGGTACCAACTATAAAAATTTACCATACATCACAGAGTAGACATAGGCTCACCAATTTTTTTACAGGAGTGCTATAGGATTATCAGACTCACTATCATCAGAATCACGCCTGAAACTAGACCAAGAATTGACAGTATCATACCCCTGTTCCTTGCCTGAATCAGAATCAGCTTGACACAGTGATAAAATAGAGGTGTCGGTCATCTTGACAAAACTTGTTCTCAAGCTTCATAAACACAAACAACCAGCTGAATAATGGCGTCCAAACCTCATTCAACTACTTCCTGTCTCTATGCGGCGGTCGGGAGTCATTTGTAGCCATAATGCAGTCACCCTCAGATTCGACAAAAGTCGAAATGGGCAATCTGGGGACCCGTCGGCACATTCAACAAAAGTCGAAATGGGCAGGTTAAGTGTTAAATCAGTCCACAAGCACAAAGCCCTCAATGAGAAGTATGTAAATCTTTATGAGACATACATCCTGTAAAACTCCATTATAGTTCAAGACATCAAACCCATTTAGACTGTATTATTGATGAAAACCGTTAAGCAAACTTACAGGGAAAGATTTGATAGTCCATATCACACAATTAATCTCAGGAACATATTTACAGTTGCCCACAGTGGTTTTAAACTTTGGTGAGTCTGCATCATTAGGCACTGGTATGATGATCTCCACATTGTTGGCCGTAGATCTCCTCTTGAATTGACTCTTAGCCTGAAGAATTGATTTGAAAAAAAAAAAAGAGACATGAAATTTCTCTTTACATATAAATCTATATAACAAAACAAAACTCACAGGATTTTTAATAACACCTACCGCTGATACAATTCAGATTTGCATGAAAGTTAAAGGTGCTTGACATGCAAAGGGTTCTTTTTCAAATTTGGAGGCTCCAAACAGTGTGTAGTATTCTTCTGAATTTGCATTGTGTTGCTAATTTTGCCCCTTGATTCTTTTTTTTCATTGAACACCTGATGTTGTCACTTCCAGTAAGTGTTCAATATAAGACACTCTACCCAGTGCGCAAATTATTGCCATTTCAAGACAATCTTCATCTCGAATGCTGATTGTGTGCGTAGGGCATAAACGGTAAAGGGGGGCGCAGAATGACATTTTGAAAGATATACAAACAGACAAACAACAAAACAACCTGCTACACCAGGTGCCTCAGCTTGTATATAAAAAGTCATCTTATGAGGGACAGACACATGATGCAAAGAAATATGATAAAGAAAAGATAACAAACTGTTCTTATGTTTTCATTTTACAGTAACAGATTGTAAGATCCAGTGTTTCTTGTGTAAGTCTCCCTAAGATTAAATCGATTTCTATCATCCTTTCTCTGTAACAAAATTTATGCAGTAAAGTGATTTAATCTACAAACATTTGTTTTGTGAGAAGTAATTACCATGAAAAAAAAAAAACAAAAGAAACTCTAACCACACTCTATTACCAATCAATCATGTGCTAACCTTATTTGCCATAACTAATTTCACTAACAAAAATGTTTAAAAAAAAAAAAAGCAAAAGAACTAAATACAGTTATCAAGAAATAAACGGAAAACAATACCTTGATCATGTACTCCACTCTGCTGTGCACATGGCGTTCAATGACAGACTCCACCCATATAAGGGGTTTCACCTACAAGAATATAATACAACAAGATCTCAGGATCACCACAATACTTGTCTGCAAGTTCAATGAACAAACACAAAGGCCGAAGGAGGGCACCATGCAAGGACGAAATGAATTGAAAAATTAAATTTATGAAAAATAAACATCTTTGTATCTACACATATAATTTTCAAAGGTCACATTATTATGAGAGTATCAATTGAAACCTGTCTAAAAGGTGTGAATCATATGCTGTTAGCAGTCTAGTTAGAAACTGGTGCCAAGCTTCGGCAAAGTCCTGAAACATATACTGATTACCGAGTTAAAATGCCATATATTTCCACCAATGTGCAATTATTAGGCTTCTCCCACTGTTAGCACACAGACTGCATGTGCACTTTTGTTTCAGAGGTGCAAAGAAAACACTGCCTGATCTCAATGCTTTCACTGAACCACCCATCTGAATGTAATGCTCAATATTCATAACATTAACATTTATAGCAACACGCAAGAGATTCACATAACTGATTTGGAATTTACTGCATGTACAGTCCAGTAATTGCAGCTTGCCTAACAAGGAAGTAGGGCCTATCTGCAACAGAATTCTGCCATTATATGCAATAATATGCTAATTAACTAATCAAGCCAGTCTCCACAAAAACCAACATGGCTTTCCGTATGAATTTATGCCGTCTTGATTGCATTAATGGCTTTTTGAATGCCAACTCACGTGGGTGTTCAGTCTGTAGGACATAAGCTCAAATTCACCATCTGGTGGGATGAACGAAATAGTGCGATCATTCTCAAATCTTGACAGACGTACACACTGGTGAAATTTGACATCCTCCAGTTCGACAGATTTGCTCTTTCCTCCTGAAAACCAGAAAGTTATTTCCATACACAGACCAATGAATAAGTTGCCTATCGCAACCTGAAAATGGGTACCTCTGACTGAACAATATTAGTATGTGTTATGTTGAACTAATCAGCAAAAATATTCTGAAAATGTTCAGTGCTTTTTATCTCTGTAGTTTTAGAGAAAAAACAAAAACAAAATCCAGATTCTCTTGTATTTTTGTTTACGAAATAAATATTTGCTTTTCACTTACATAAGAGAAAATCAATCTGTTTGCTATGACATTGTACCTGATTTGAGATGTTACATTTACTGACAACATAAAAGTAGCGCAAAAAAAGAAAAAAGGTACATGTAGTAGAATTACAAACAGAATCTGACTCTGGCTCTGTAAAACAATTTCTGTACATGTCAAAACAACATAATATATATAATAATATGTTTGAAATATTTAAAATACTCACGTCCTGTACTTTCAAAGAGCACTTTGTCATTTAAACCAAGTCTCAGCTCTGGCATGCCTGACAAGAAAACGCGCATTTTAACAGACCCAACAATTTCAGAGCGTAGCACATTTCCATTAGCACTGACCTGAATAAATGATGAGACGAGGAGATAACTGTACATAACCATACAAACATCAAAAATTCTCTGAACAAATCCGCCTTTCCATTCACTTGCTTTCATTTATCAATTGTTCTGTTGGGATTTTACATCTCTCTTCAAGTTCAGTGAGGTTTTGTCAGAGACAAGACATGGGCCCATATCAAGCCTCCAATGACTGAGTGCCTTAAAAACACTGCAAGACAAATTCTTAGGTTGGCCCCTCACATCCTGAGTGGGATTTAAACATGACATCTCTCATTCCTAGATCATGAGATCAAGCCAGTAAGCGCTGGTTAGTTTCAAGGATCAATGGATCAAAAAATCACTGACTAGCTGTCATCTCTGTTAACAAAATAACCATGCTAAGAGTGAAAGGAAAAACCCCCGGCAAAGTTTCTCAGGAAGATATTACTCTTACAATGCCAAATTTCTATATCAAACTATTGGTACTGCAATTCATATTATTAATTCACATGAACAAATAAAATCTCCAATTCCCTGAACAGATATTCTTCACCCAAAGTAAGGAACAAAGACAAGCTTTACCAGAAGATTCACTGACTCGATGACATCTAAAAATACTTCATTCTTGCGATATTTCACCCCTTCAGTTCTCCAGGACACTGCGTTGGTAACTGCAGGTGGGGGACGTGGAGCAATCTCAAGTTTCTGACCTTCTTGAGTAATGTATCTTAATGCCAGGAAGGAAAATTAATGCAACTCAGTTCAATCAGAATCACAATGCAACAGCCCAGAAATGTATGCTATTCCTTAAATTCACACATACATTTGTATCCAAGAGCCAGTTTTCCAACTGTTATTTCACATCATTAAAGTGCCTTCTAAAGATAATATAAGACTCTTCAGTTGTTACAGAAATCTCAAAGGACAATTGTCATTCTTACTTTCTAAATGTTCTTTTTATACATGTGCACTCTCTCTAGTATTTTTATAGTGCATCTTTATTGTCTGCATTTAAATCTGCAACTCCTTCACTTCCTATGTATTTCTTTCATGAACATGACACATCAACATCACAACATGAACACATAAGTGTTTTCAACTTCTGACAAAGAATTAACTTTTTGGTTCAAATTTGCAATGTTTTTTACACTATTTTAAGTCAGCTGATGTATAGAAACTGTCCAATGATTGTACAGAAAGGCCATGCATAACTGCCAACATGTAGAAAACCAAAATAATGAGAGCATTTCAAATTAATTACATTAAAAAGTCTAAGTAATTTGCACACATAAATACAGATCATAGAAAGTTAGGCACGCTGGAAGGATTACTTTTAGAAATTGTGTTTTCTTTTGGCAACATGTACTTGAAATCGTAAGTGAAAGACATTTAAACGAGCACAAAATTTTCCTCCTAGATTAGTGTTATATTTATGTCTTAGAATTATTCCTCAAATCCTGAACTTCCTAAGTACTATCAGCCTAGTTCTGAACTACAAGTACATGTATATGAAAAAAACCTTCTCACAAACTGAGAAATTTTGTTTGTCCGGCCACTTACATTATGACAAGTGAGGTTTAGTTAAATGAGTTCTTCTCAAATGTCCACAAAGTTTGAAATATAAAACCAACTGTTGATGCCCCTATTACAACAAGTAATTTTCCTGAGCTATTCTAAAACTTCAAACAGCGTTGAAAATTAGACAATAAAAAACCTGTCATAAATGTATATAAACACCACAAGTGAACTTACTCTTGCAGAATTTTGCTGTCTGTTGTTTGAGGGTAGCCAAAGTCCATAACTTCATCAAGGAGTTCATAAATAATCACAAAATTATCCCTAATGCTCTCTTCCTCTAACTCTTTGAAGTATTCCACAAAGATCTGTTAAGCAAAAACAAGTTTTATTCTTAGATGACAAAATTCTTATGTAAACACCCAGTTCGGTAAAAGTAAAAAAGAATGCAATATTAATTTAAACACTGCTCTCCTATGCACATGATCAGGAATGAAGTTTTATATAAAATGCAACTTAAATTCAAGCAGAAGCATGCAATATAAAAAAATATAGAAGTAACAGTTTATAAATAACATGATGTGGTTTTCTACTAAGCCTTATTTCTCAGTGCTAGCAATACAGAATTTGTTTAATGCTTCAGACTGCACTTACCTGTACTAGTTTGTGCAAGAAAGTGAAGACAAGAGTTACATTTGCATTCTTCTTGGAAGTTGCCACGAGGTAAAGGTTATTGTACTTGATGTACATGAATGCCACATCTCCATTTTGAATAATTGGTGTCAAATTGCTGTCTTCTTCTTTCTCCATGACGAGAGTCATGAACTTGTCAATAACTGACATATCTATGTCGCCGCGATAATTACGGCTGATCATCACCTGAAAAATTGGCCAAAAAAACACTTACATGTATTAGGTTTATGCCACATTAAAGGGGAGTTAAAACTGACATCGCGTACATTACTTTACACTTTGCATACTGATATTAAATGTCATGACCTAATGCAATCTTCCAGGCTCCTATCATTGAATTAAAAAAAAAAAATTTCTGCATCAAATCCATGACTAAACTGTTGCTATCAAACTATGTCTGCGGTCATCACTGTTCATTATGAAGTTGCCAAGAAACCACACTGTAAATCATAAATGTACCCTAAGCTCACCATGATCTATTTTAAAATTTGACAAAATACTGTGAGCATAACTGCATGTATTTCATTACAGATGTGCAAGCCTAGTAAGGTTTCTTTCTGGATTGTCATTAATAACAACTCATTTACTTCTTGTGACTAATATTCATGCACGAACTCGCAATAATTAAACAAAAATGCCAGGGTCAGAAGAGAGAAAATATATTCATATAATATAAAGTTTCAACTGATTTTATGTACATATATACTACTCACCTTCCCCTTCACATCAAGAATATATACGGCTGATGCAGACATGATTTCACACTAGGGTATATCTCCTCTGAAACACAACAATTGAAGTCAAACATGACAAATTAAATGGATCACATTGGATCTGACATCTTAAAATTGAGATTAGATGATATATTTGTCTTTGAGCCGAAGAGAGTAACTCAGTTGGTGCAGTGAATATCTGGTCAGTCTGGTTTCCTGCAGGCCATAAATCTCCTATCATCATTTCTTTATCAATGTGATTGATACAATATTAATTTTAAAGTCACATCCTTGAAATGTATTTGCGGGGTCCCTCAGATGGGTGGAACTCCTCCCAAAGTTCCATTTTTATTCATGTTTTATGGTTAGGGTTAGATTTGGTTTTCAGCAACAAATCAAGAAAGGACAATTGTCTATATATCATCGTAAATTTAAAAAAACAACAACAAAAAACCCTGTCGGCCTTAGATATATGCCAATGGGCTACACTATATTTTGTTACTGTCATATTTTACATGGCACTTAAATGTGCAATTCGGACTAATTTGGCAAATATTATAAAATGATTCATAAAAGGCTGCTGTCTTAACCCTAGATCTAGATCTACCCAGTAGGCCTACTCTTTATGCAAACTTTCCATGCAAGGTGAATTGCAAAGGGATGACATTCCTTTTTATATTTCATTCCAGACAACATGCATTTCCAATATAATCTATACGGCAGGCAACAGTAATTTTGTTGATCTACTGCATAAAGCTTACTCAATGTTATAAACTGCATCACATTCTAGATCTTGACAAGCAATATTGCTGTAATTATAGTTATCAGAAGATTAAATCCCAGTTATGACAAAAATTGCAATTTCATTCTGGAAAAGGTTCTTGGATCTTAGAGCTGGATGTAGATTTCTACCTCTTTAGCCCTAGTCACTTCCCTTCATCAACTTACAGACGATCACACGAAACTCGAACACATCTAAGTCGAAATCACGGATCCCACGAACAAAGATCTAGGTCCCGAATCTATTTCTCAATATTCTTTGTACTTATTTCACGCAAACCTCGATCTGTGACACGGATTTGTTGAACCAGTTTTCCTGTTGCGAGTGTGATTCAAGTAGCCTAGAAGTAGAAAAGAAAAAAACGAATGCCAGAAACTTCATTCAGTTAGCCATAGCATAGCCTGGTGGTGGCAGGATAGTGCGTATAGTCACCCCCTCCCCTTTCCCCTGATAAAAACGGCAACTAAAATACTTGAGACAACGGATTAGGGCAGAAATAACTTTCTTTTTTTTTTTGGTTTGTCCCGCGCTCATACCCCAATAGAAAAAAAAAGAATGGAAGCGCTGCCATACGAACGGGAGTAAAGCCAAACAGAGAAAAATGGTGAGTTGTGCTCACCCTTTACTTGATTTTATCGCTGTTGGGCATGACTAGGTTGACTTGGAAACGGTCCTTAGCGAAGCACTTCCACAAGAGAAAAAAAGCGTTCGGGAATAAGGTCACGTGCCGCTTTCGCCATGCACGTCAGTTTAATATACTTGCTTCTCTTTCAACTGACCATGGGAAAGGAGGGGGAGGAATTAAGGAAGGTAATTCGTGGTACATGTTGTCAGCTGTAGGCCTATGGCAGGTTTCAGAAAATTGGGTCACAAAGACAGTTCAGATTTCAGTGTCTTATAGTTTCATAAACATTGTGTTTTTCTTGAATATTTTGATTTCAGCCCGCAGATTAATAAGATGACGTGCAGAAGAAATAAAAATTATAAATTAGTTCATATCTCATGTGTTTGTGTGTTGCGAACATCATATATTTGACATGCAAAACTTCCCTGAATTTACCTTGACAACAAAGCATCAATGTATCTACCAACTTGGCACAGGTAATATTGTTTTTGAGTATGGAATGGTAGCAAAAATGGTTGCTGGTGTGGATGAACCCTAGAAAAAGTCCCCAGAAGCAAAAGAAAAGAAAATAGGGTTTACATTTTGCCAAATGTTGCCCAACGTGTCTGTCAAGGACCTACTTCAGACAGTAACTAAACTGCTTTAAAAATCATTTTAAGACCCAATTTTTACTGACAGTCAATATTAAAACAAACCTTTAGAATGGTATGAAAGAAAAAAAAAAAAAGTTTTTGTTAAAAAAGTGTGAAATCCAACGGTAAATCTTGCGAGGCATGTGTGATGTTTCCACTTTCTCTCACTAACTTTCTTCTGACACCAGCCGTGATGGGCACGGCACAAACACACTAAATAATCGACTATCTCTCTTCTATAAGTTATAACAAACGATATCTGTATTGCTTACATATATACAATAATTATTAATTCATTCAATAATAATAGGAACATAGGTCATACAATTTCATGTGAATTTCGATGGAATGAAGTTGATGCAAATCAGTACATGCTAATTAAATGGCTTCGTAATATTCAATCTCTAGCACATTTTATAAAACACATGGGAACATTCAGCATAAGGAAACCTCTCCCTTAGGGGTGTATGGCGCTATCTGGGCACTGGTTCTTCCTCTCTACCCTGGCTTGACTGCGCAGTTAGATCAACAGGTATCGGCAGGTACCAATAGGTCGGGAAGCCAAGAAGCCACGATGTCGTTAATCAAAGTACAAGAAGTTGAGAAGCCAAGAAGGTGTTGTTCTTCCTCCTCTGTAGAAAAACAATCGCAAAGTCCTAATCTACTGCTGGAAGGCATGACTTCCATACTTACTCCATGACGGATATTCATCATTAACACTTTTAACCGCTGACACTGTTATAAGTCAGGCTGCAGCTCCCATACTCCATAGGCTCCCATATAGGCAATAGAATAAACGATCAATACAGTTTTAATGATATTTACACGTTCCCCACGAAGAATAACGCTCTCTCTAACGGACCCCATCCTATAAGGTTTCGTAACATATATATAACGGCGTTTCCGTGACTCTCTCAGAGGCAGTAGTTATACCAAAGTAAACCCACTAGATTTAGGTTCTACAATCATGAACATTAAGTAAAATACACATACATCGTACAATTAACTTACCACTCAGCAACAGCCCAAATGCCGACAAGATACCAAAGATACCACGCTCTGACAAAGGATGTTTGCGGGTTCCCTGACCTTCCCCACTCACAAGACTAGTACAAAGTTACAGTTGCAGTTGTGGTCTCCTCTTCGGCACGAAGCTGGTGAGTGCTCTCAGCGGTCTGAAGTTGGAAGGAGCGTTCGGGGATTTATACCCAGTCAGGTAGCGTCCCAAGACGCCCACCGAGTGTGCATTAGTTATCCTAATAGCCACCCCCGTCGGCTCCACGTCAAATACTATTGAAACAGCTCTACCCCCCAAGCAATTCCCAGGTGATCTGATCGACAAGTACGGCGGTCAAGTAAACACTACTCTTTTCGGGTGTCAAAGCGCTTCAGTTGCATCCCATACTTTCCCCCTCTGGCCTACAATGACTCTGTCTCCCCGCCGTTAACTATCTTCCCACGCTAGTTATAGGCACAATATTATTATAACTACTAGTTATACCTTGCCAATCTATCACCCTGTTACAATCGCCCCCACTTAAGTCGATTTTCCCTGGCAAAATCGGCTAATAAAATTATTAATCTACTGGTAATCTAGATAGAGTGTCGGCCCATAGAGCGTCTCGCCCCCTGATGTTGCTGACTCGAAAGTTATATGGTTGCAGCGCCAGGTTCCATCTAGTTACCCTCGCGTTCTTCTGGTCTTTAGTTCGCATCCAAGTTAGAGGTCGGTGGTCCGTCTCTAACACGAAGTTTCTCCCATACAGATACGCCTGCAACTTACTAACGGCGAAAACTATGGCCAGGCATTCCTTTTCAATTGTTGAGTAGTTCTTCTCCGCGGGTTTCAACTTTCTGCTAACATATACAACTGGATACTTCGTACCCTCGTCTTCTTGAAGTAGGCAGCCACTCACTCCAAGGTTAGATGCGTCTGTCTGGAGAATCAGTTCCTTGTTCCAGTCTGGCATCCGTAGTATCGGCTCGGAACTCAAACAAATTTTTAGGGCATTGAACGCGTTCTCCTGCGCGTGTCCCCACGCGAACTTTGTGCCCTGGGACTTCTTTGTGAGGTCTGACAACGGCGCCGAGATTGCACTGTAATTTGGTACAAACTTCCGATAGTACCCCGTTAGCCCCAGGAAACTCCTCACTTGTGTCTTGGTCGTCGGTCGGTCACAGTCGACAATGGCTCGCACCTTACTCTCCTGCGGTCTTACAGTCCCCTGTCCCAGCTTATGGCCTAAGTACTCGACTTCTGTCATCCCTATTAGCGTCTTGGTAGGTCTAGCTTTTAAATTTGCCCGTCTCAGTCGCTCGAAGACATTCCGACAACGTTCCAAGTGGTCAGGCCAATTTGCACTGTGTATAAGACAGTCGTCTACAAATGCATCTACCCCTTCGCCAGCATCTTTTAATACTTTCCTCATGAGCCTGTTAAATGTGGCGGGGGATCCCTTCAACCCGAACGGCATGACCCTGTACTGGTATAGCCCAAACGGTGTGGCGAACGCCGTCAGGTGTTTATCTTCCTCGGCCATCGGAACTTGACAAAAGCCCTTTGTCAAGTCCAGCTTGGTGAAATATTTTGCCTCCGCTAGATTGGAAATAATGGCTTCTACCTCAGGCATCGGTTCGGCGTCATCGGCAGTCACAACATTTAGCCGCCTGTAGTCGTTGCAGAAACGGTGTTGACCATCGGGCTTCTTAACTAATACAATTGGACTATTGTACGGGGACTCGGACGGTTCGATGATTCTGGCCGCAAGCATCTTGCCTACCTCAGCATTGACAGCTTCTCTAGTTGAGTACGGTAGTTGGTAGGGTCTTACCTTCACAGGTTTTTGATCTAGCAATGGGATTTTGTGCTCGATCAGGTCAGTGAGCCCCGGTACATCGGTAAATATATCTTTGTATTCTTCCATGAGCTCTTGCATCTGTTCTCTCTGATCCTGATCTAGCGTGTCCCCTAACTGTACATCCCTGTAGGTTTCGGTCTGTTCTAGCTTAGGCATGACTGTCTCCAGAGGCATCGAAGTCGCTTCCTCTCCTTCATCGGTCTCGTCAATTATAGCTGCAGCTATTGTCTCTGTGTTTTCCTGTTCGTCTTCCCTCTCAATATACTTCTTCAGCATATTCGCGTGATACAGTCGTCTCTTCCCCTTGACGTTCACCATGTAGTTCACTGACCCTCTCTGCTCTTCTACTTTGTAAGGCCCTTTCCAAGTCATCTGTAGTTTCGATCCGTCACTTGGGAGAAGTATGAGGACGGAATCGCCCACTTGGAATTTCCTCTGTTTGGCCCCCCTATCGTAGTATTTCTTCTGCCTGTGTTTTTCGACGCTGCTGTTCTCGGCTACGACTTTCATGGCATCCTCCAATCGTTCCCTCATATCTACCACGTATTCGTACGATGACCTCGTTTCTGACTCCGCTTCCCCAGTCCACAGATTCTTCAGTATTGCAAGTGGTCCTCTCACAGGGTGACCGAACACTAGTTCAAACGGCGAAAAACCTGTACTGGCCTGTGGGGTTTCGCGATACGCGAACAGCAGTGGACACAACATTCTGTCCCAGTCCTTGGGTCTGTCATGAGCTACTCGGCGAAGCATATTCTTCAGCACTCCGTTAAATCTTTCACACAGACCATTGGCCATCGCGTGGTAGGGCGAGCAGAATATCTGTTTCGTTTTGAGAAGTGCACTGACCTCTCTCATCAGCTCACCGGTAAACTGTGATCCCCTATCTGAAACTATTTCCTTTGGTATGCCTAACCGAGAAAATATTTCCATTAACGCTTCACTGACCTGCTCAGCTGATATCCCCCTTAAGGCTACGGCATCCGGGAAACGCGTGGCATAATCTACTAGCGTCAAAATATAACGCGATCTCCCATGTTCCGTACGCGGAAGTGGACCAACCAAATCTATGGCGACGCGCGAAAAGGGCGTGTCGATCAGGGGTGTCGGCACTAGGGGTACCTTTGTCACCCTACCTTTATTGGATGTCCTTTGACACGCGTCACACGATCGACAGAAACGACCTACGTCCGCACCTATCCCAGGCCAAAAGAACGACTGCATTATTCTGTCCTGTGTGCGCGAAATTCCTAAGTGTCCCCCGAACACTCCTTCGTGAGCTATCTTCATCAGCTCACTTCGGTACTGCTTAGGTACCAACAACTGCTCCACATCAGCACGTCCAGCCCCGGCCTTCTTTACCAGATAGTAAATTCCCTTACTCTCCTTTATGTGAGTACCTACCTCAGCCGATTGCTCCAACGTGGCTCTCTCCCTTAAAACTCTCAAAGTTTCGTCCTCTCTCTGGGCCCGGGCTATCTCACCTGGTGTGAGTTCCCCTATCTTGGCCCCTACCCTTACCTTCTCCGTTGAGTTGCCCTTGGCCTCCTCATTATCTGTGGTCTGACTCACTTTCACACTCGCATTCTCACACTCATGCTCTTCCTTGTCAATCTCCACCTTGCGAGATCGCGTGAGTACCACACTTATCTTCTCAAGAGATGCCCCCTTTATGTTTCCTATAATCAAATCGGCCACTGGGTCTTCCACTACTAGCGCTTCGAGAAGCCCAGTATAAAATGGGGTTTCTACCCACATTTCCGCGACAGGAGCAGACCTTCTCGTCCCGTCCATCAGGACATAACTCCTGTTCTTCCCAGTTAAGCTGTTAGGAGGCAGTTTGTCCCTTTTTATAATCGCACACGTGCATCCCGTGTCACGAAGGATAGTAATCTCTTTATCCCCTATCCTCCCCTTCTCCAAAAATGGAGCGGATAAATCATTCTCCGGAACATCGTCTCCGGGCTCATGTTCTGTCGAACCTTCTAACTCAATACTCTTACCTTCCGTCTCCCAAGAAATGAAGGTCTGTGGCCCAACGCCCTGCTCAGCCCCTGGTTGAGTATTCGCCCTGCCCGATGACTCCCACTGACTGTCATCGGCTTCCTCATCGCTGGTTAGTACGACTGCGGTCGTCTCTTTCTGTCTCTTCCTACAGAATCTCGCAATATGGAGAAGTGACCCACACACAAAACAACCACGCCCACTCTCACGCTGTGACTTACCTCGGTTGTCCTCGACAGTGGCAGCAGCACCCTTCTTCGTCCTGCCCTTGTCACACTGCCTACTCAGGTGATTGGGAGAGCCACAGTTGAAGCATACCGGTTTACTCACTCCTAAACCTTTACTTCTGCTCTCCTCAACCCTCTTACCTGACTTCTGCTGTTGCTCCAGCCCTCGCTTCGACTGATGAGCCTCACTATACAAGTCCGCCATCTCAACTAACTCATGCACGGACTTAGGGTCTCTCTCTTTCAAATATATGGAAAGATTACAGTCGACAATCTTCAACATCTGCTCCCTGACTAACAGATCCGTAATCCCTTCCATAGTTCTCTCTGCGTCTGAGAGGTCTACCCACCTCTCAAAATATCTCTGCAATCTCACGGACAGCTGCGTATAAGTTTCGTCCTTATCTAGACGGCTCTCCCTAAACTTACGCCTATAACCCTCTGCCGTGAGATGATACTTCTTGAACAACACCTTCTTTACCTTCTCGTAATCCCTACTGTCTTCATCGCTGAGACCGGAATAAACGTCTAACGCCCTGCCAGTTAACAATGCCCCTAACATGTCTGCCCAGGTGTCTTCTTCCCAATCATTTGCCTGCGCGAGCCTTTCAAATCTTTTCAAATACGAGTCGAGATCCTCGCGCGAGTCATCAAAAATGGCAATTTTAGGTACCTTCGGGGCAGCAGATTTTCCATTCCCTTTACCATTGTGACACCCGTTTTTGGCTAGTTCCCGTTCGCATTCCATTCTCTCCCTTTCAAATTGTCTTTCCTTCTCCTTTTCTTCTCGTTCGCGCTCCTTTTCTTCTCGTTCGATAGCCCTTTGTTCTCGGTTTTGGGCTTTCTCTTCGTCCCACCTAATTTTGAATTCCTCATCACTAATGCCTTCTTGTCTGGCAAGCTTCAGTGCGCCCAGATAGTCCATCAGCAATTGACCTGTAAACAAAGCTAACAATAAAGCGTGGATCGTAACTGTGAAGTTAACAACAATGTTCCTGCAATAGCAAACAACAACTTTCTCTGTGACAAAAGATAAAATTGAACAGTCAATGCACAGGTAAAATCAGAGCATGTCGCAGGCACTAAATGTCAATCTCTCTCACTCGCCTCAGGGCAGATGACCTGTCCACACAATCACACAATAGCCCCTTGACAGGACCCAGATCAAAATTAAATGTTATTTACTAGCAGGATCCCACTTCTGACACCATTGTGATGTTTCCACTTTCTCTCACTAACTTTCTTCTGACACCAGCCGTGATGGGCACGGCACAAACACACTAAATAATCGACTATCTCTCTTCTATAAGTTATAACAAACGATATCTGTATTGCTTACATATATACAATAATTATTAATTCATTCAATAATAATAGGAACATAGGTCATACAATTTCATGTGAATTTCGATGGAATGAAGTTGATGCAAATCAGTACATGCTAATTAAATGGCTTCTCAACTTCTTGTACTTTGATTAACGACATCGTGGCTTCTTGGCTTCCCGACCTATTGGTACCTGCCGATACCTGTTGATCTAACTGCGCAGACAAGCCAGGGTAGAGAGGAAGAACCAGTGCCCAGATAGCGCCATACACCCCTAAAGGAGAGGTTTCCTTATGCTGAATGTTCCCATGTGTTTTATAAAATGTGCTAGAAATTGAATATTACGAAGCCATTTAATTAGCATGTACTGATTTGCATCAACTTCATTCCATCGAAATTCACATGAAATTGTATGACCTATGTTCCTATTATTATTGAATGAATTAATAATTATTGTATATATGTAAGCAATACAGATATCGTTTGTTATAACTTATAGAAGAGAGATAGTCGATTATTTAGTGTGTTTGTGCCGTGCCCATCACGGCTGGTGTCAGAAGAAAGTTAGTGAGAGAAAGTGGAAACATCACAGCATGTGTCAGTCAAAGTTACGTGACCCTCGCACCCAATCTACCCTGTTCCGTTCTGTGTAGTTGAACACCAACCAGGTTCACTTCCGGGAGATACAAAATCTGTTTGCATAAGCGAAACAAAACAGATAAGTGCTGTGTTTTTTACTACTTTCTATTTGTCGTAGTTTTTGTATTGAAAGTGCCTGTCAAAATAATTCGCAACAGCTGATGCAGGCCAGGCCGAACAATTCGGGAATTGAAGACCTATTGCCGATAGATTTTATCACGTTTACCGTATCCTTGTAATCTGCAGCCTTTCCCAGTATCTTCCCAGTATGATCAAGGGTTCAACAAAGTCAAACCATACAGTTTTAATACTTTTAGGAGACAGTTTCTTATGCCCTACCCATGCTTATGTGCCATGGTCATGTATGTTTTGACTGACAGAAGTGCATTTCTAGGGAAGTCTGAACCCCCAATTTTCTGAAACCTGCCCTATTATTTTCCTTGAAAATACAATAATAATACCTCATGATTAATGCTTCACGTATTCCTCAAAATTGGGCAAACTCGAACTGGATGAAGCCACCCCAAAGAATTTGAGTTTTCCGTGCCCGACTGTATTGTTGTTAATAGTACAAACCTCTTGTCTTACTCTCTCCCTGGATAAAGCCACAAATTTCACGGATTAAAATAACAGAGCATTTTATTTTGCTTGTAACTCCCCTCAATCTCACCAGGCCTAACTGTTCTTGTCATTGTGTTAGAGGTCAGTCCAGAGCCAACTCACTGGAGAGCAAACCATTTCCAAACATGGGAAATTGTGACGTGAATCAAGACAAGACCAGAGATATCTTACACTAACTAGATCGCACACCTCCATTGGCTGACCTCCCCAAATTTGTGACCCCTATGGAAATCGGCGGCCATTTTTACAAGGCATGCGGAAGTGACCACTGCCGCGCTCGGGTCTTACGATACATAATGGAAACATACACCGTGAGTCTTCAAAACACGCACGTTTTCGGTCTCTGGGACCTTATCAGAAAGAAAGAAAAGAAAAGAGACACAAGTAGTTTACAAACATCTGAACAGAACAAGAACAATGAATTATAAAAGAAAGAAAAAGAATCAATTTTCGATGATATTAATTTATTATAATGGGTGAAGAAGAAGGAGTTGAAGGGTAAGGGTGGAAATGGGATGGGTTGGACTGGTGATGGGAGTAACAGGTGAATGGAAGAAACTTTAATGGCTAAGTGTCAAGTGAAAGTTCAAACTAATTTTATGTTAGGCTGTGCAGCTTTATCTGTGAGATGCACCCCGGGTGGCCGCCAAGACAATTAATTAATTAGTCTTGTGGGACACTGTGTGCTGGCTAATTGTCGGCCATGGATTGGTGCGAATATCAATTACTGGTCGGTTTGTTTAATTCCTGTTGTACGACGTTTTCTCTGGAAACACTCCCATCCGATTTTCGAAATGTGCTAGAAATCTCGGTGTTCTCTTCAATAATGATGTATCTATGACCAGTGAAATAAGTCACCTGCTTCGAAAAATGTAGTAATAAAGAAACTAAGTGAAGTATGGCACACAATTTCAACTGACAAAGGCACCCTATTGGTAAAGTCGCTCGTCTTGTCAAAATTAGACTACTGTAACTCACTATTTGCTGGACTACAGCAGGAAAGAAATCAGAAAACTGCAAATACATGTAGTACAAAATAACACTTGCACTGGCTACCGGTAGAAAAATGAACAGTGTAAAAATACAAAAACGCACCAACTTATTTAACTGATCTTTTGCCTATTTGGCTCTTTATGTACCATCATGACACCTTAAATCATCTGCAGGCACTAAAAAGTTTAAAATTCCGAAGATGTCTCTCAAGACCATGGGTGAAAAATCTTTTTTCTATTCAAGGGCCTCAGATCTTAGAGTGAGACTGAAAATTTATGACTTTTAAACATCAGCAGACGAGTCATCTTTTTTACACTCCGAATGTCCATCTGGTTGTTTTTTGTTTCTTTGAGTATGCCTATGTGTTGTGTGTGCGATTAAATACAATATAGATGTAAAGCGCTTAGGGCCTGGTTGTTGACGGGAGGAAGCGCCATATGATTGCTATGTATTACTACCTGTCATGTATGATAATTGATATACATGTATGTGGCAGAATGGAATTCACCTTGTAGAATTACTAGAAGTAGAATGGCAATGAAATTATACTACAATATGTGAGTATGCATGAGAAAACCCACAATAAGACAGCAACATGACATTTTGAGTTCTGCACATAAAATAAAAGACAAGACATTTCTGATAAATTGAAGTCAGTGACTCCCCAAAAACAGGATATTGAGAAAACGGCATTTAATCCTATAAGTGGCAATAGCTAATTGACCAAGTAATATTGGAGTGATTGTTGTTAGGAGACCGTAGTCTAATATCTAAGCCGTTATAGAGATCATAGTGAGTAGTGTTCACTGCTCATCTACAGTTTACCCTGTAACATGCCACGGTCCCCTAAAAACAGCCAAGTAGGATGTTTTCTGATCTTGTTAGGAGACCGTAGTCTAATTACAAAGCCTTATAGAGATCATAGTAAGTAGTGTTCACTGCTCATCTACAGTTTACTTTGTAACATGCCACGGTCCCCTAAACAACAGCCAAGACTGGAAGTTTGTGTCGGACCCATATTTTCACTTCAAAGCTGTTTTTCTCAAAGTCAGCTCTGCCGACTCATTCGAGTTATTGTGGGTTTTCTCATGCACACTCACAATACACATAAATTCATATATAGGGTGAGCAATAAACTGCTGTACCAGTCTTCATAATTTTAATCAAGAGTACTGATTTTTTTGGAATGCATGGCATAACTATCCGATAGAACGCTATGGGTCGGTGAACACGAAGGGTGAAATCTGTTCCCTGCTTACCTCTCTTCTTCTTCTTTTTTCTTTGAACAAGGTGTTCCATTTATGCGTGCTATGATGTATACATGACTACTTTCAAGTTGTCTTTTTTTAGCTACTGTTTGCAGTTTATTTTTGCCGAGACTGTAAAGTGTAACTGTATCGCAACTTGTAACGCCAGCCAACATAGCACAATAAAAATATAACAAAATACGAACAGGTGTGGGCCTGCCTGCCTCTCGCTCAGCCAGCGACAGGGCTTGAGAACATGGCGGCCAGTTTTACACACTGGTCACGCGAGCGTCGCATTAAGTGCGCGATCTAGTTAGTGTACTGTAAGATATCTCTGGTCAAGACATCTCGATGCCATTCTTGATCTAGAATCTAGATCTAGGCCTAGCAGAAATCGGATAAAAATCATGGAAAGAGTTCCATAAGTCGCGACTAGCTTTATACTCTTACAATTCTTTGCATATTTTCTTATTGTCTACTGCTTGAAAAGATAAGAAATAGGGTTAGGGATAAGATTTTTGGGTCAGCGGTAGGTCTAACTCTTAAGGCCTAGGTTAGCAGTAGCACAGCCAGGGATGCGTTATCAAAAAACTGGCTATTGAGTGGACGGGGTGAACGGAGCTCTTTCCAAAATCATTTCATTCATACCTTTAAAAAGTATTTATCTTGATAGATCACAGCGTCTGCCAATAAGGCAGGAAGGTTTACATAAAAGTCCGTATCAGTTCCTTCTGTCGGTCAATATGCTCATTTGTGGCGTCTGCTCTTTCCGGTTTAAAACCGGAAGTGCCATAGTCCCTTTAATTTTGCACTTCAGAAACAAATGAGCATTATTTAAAACTGTATTCTGGGTAATATTTTAGTGACGTCTCAACGTCAATGCATTTGTTCACCCCCCCCCCCCCCTCCTCCCTCGTGGTGTGTCCCCGTTAATATGTAACTTAAAGCACCCTTTGTCACCCTGCTCGCTTTGAGTCAATAAGTAGTATCATTGGAAATTTGGGTGGAAGTCCCGACAAATTCCTCAAGACAACCAAGGACGCCTACCTAATACAACACCAACTGAAACCCACCAGGCACAGAGATGGACAAAGAGCAACCCTGGATGACCTTTTCTTCACCAACAGGGATGATATAGTCAACGAGATAGAGGAAACAGCAGCCCTGGGGAAGAGTGATCACGTCACACTACTAATCAACCTCGCCCTAAAAATACGCGTTGTACCAAAACAGAAGCGATTCAACTACTACAAAGCAAACTACACCGCAATGAAATCACACCTTAGTAGCATCAACTGGGAAACACAACTAAAGGACCTGAACGTAGAGGAAGCATGGCAGTATCTGACAACAGAAATCAATGAAACTAAAAAATGCTACGTACCCGAGTTAAAGAGTACCACAGGAGACAGGAAAAAGTGGCTAGACGGAGAAACACTCTCGGCAGTACGGAAGAAGCATAAGCTGTACAGGAGATGGATAGAGACCAGAGACGAGCAGCATTACCAGGAATATACCAAGGCAAGAAACAAGGCAGCTAGAGAATGTCGCAAGGCAAAAATCCGACTAGAGAAGACAGTAGCAGAACAGGCTAAGAAAAATCCCAAGTCTTTCTGGCCATATGTAAAAGCAAAGACCAGCACCAGAACAGGCATAGCGGATCTCAAAAGAGACGATGGCACCACAACCACAACCGATGAGGAAAGGGCTCAATTACTCAACGACTTTTTCCAAAGCGTATTCACTGAGGAACCGGATGGGGAACTACCTGAAGCCCCAGAATTTGCATATAATAGCCCCCTAACAGATATAGACATCAAGACGGAAGATGTAAAAAAAACTACTCACGAAACTTAAGACTGGAAAAGCAGCAGGACCAGACAACATCCCCGACATTCTATTGTCCGAAACAGCAGAGACCCTAGCCCTACCCATTGGTATCATCTTCAGGAAGTCACTGGACGAAGGACGCCTACCACGTATATGGAAAAAAGCCAAGGTCACACCGATCTTTGAAAAAGGAAGTAGAACCTCAGCAAATAACTACCGACCAGTCAGCCTAACATGTATCCTATGCAAAGTGATGGAAACCCTCATCAGGACCAAAATACTGGAACACATGCAGGAGAACAGACTCATATGCAGGGAACAACACGGTTTCACCCCTGGACGCTCTTGTGTAACCCAACTTTTGGACACCTTGGACTGCTGGACTGAAATCCTGGACAAAGGTGGGTCCATTGACGCCATCTATATGGATTTTTGCAAAGCTTTCGACTCTGTCCCGCACCGCCGGTTAATACACAAGGCGAAGGCACATGGCATACATGGATCAGTTATAAGATGGATTGAAGCCTTTCTAAGTGAACGCACACAACAAGTTTTCGTAAATGGCAGCCAGTCACAAGAAGGTCAAGTCACAAGTGGTATCCCGCAAGGCAGCGTACTAGGCCCCGTCCTCTTTGTAATTTATATCAACGATCTGCCAAACCACGTAGATAGCGAAGTCCGGATTTTTGCAGATGATACCAAACTTTTCACCCAAAGCAACGAACAACGGGCCAGAGAAACATTGCAGAAGGACCTTAATAGACTGCACCAGTGGTCTGTGGCCTGGCTACTAAATTTTCATCCTGAGAAATGTTGCACACTCAAACTAGGTAACCCAGCAACAGACCAAACATATTACATGTTGAACAAGAACCCAAATAAAGACAGGCACACTCTGGCTACCACCAAAGCTGAAAAGGACCTTGGAGTTGTGGTAGACAATCAGCTGTCTTTCAGGAATCACATCTCACAAGCAACAGCCAAGGCAAACAAAATCCTGGGAGTAATACGACGATCCTTTAATTACATGACTGAACATACCTTCATCCAACTGTACAAGGCACTAGTACGACCGATCCTTGAATATGGTCACTCAGTCTGGCAGCCAACCCTGAAAACCTTGCAACAAGATGTGGAGGACGTCCAACGCAGAGCTACAAAGCTCATCAGCAGCCTGAAAGACAAGCCCTACCCAGAACGACTGACGGCACTGAGGCTACCGAGTCTAGAACACCGCAGACGCAGGGGAGACATGGTGGACCTTTACAAATACGTCACTGGCATCTATGACACAGGTCGACCCAGCTTCGAACTGGTTATCGACAGCAACACCAGGGGACATAGCAAAAAGATTGTGAAAAAAAGATCTCGCCTGGCTGTTCGTAGCAATTTCTTCTCAGAAAGAGTTGTGTCAGTTTGGAATAGCCTCCCAGAGTCTGTAGTGAATGCACCTAGTGCGAATGCCTTCAAGAAGGCCCTTGATGCCCATTGGGCAAATCACCCAGCACTATACAACCCGGAATGCTACAATTAGACCTAGTTGATGCAAAATGGGAAACACAACTGGACCGGTGAACCACCGACAACATCAAGTATCAAGTATAAGTAAGTAAAATCTTGAACAACCGTAAGATTCTAACAATAGCATAAAAGCTGGATTTTGAACCGTGAAGGGGAAAGGCTACAAGTACGATACTGGTGATTATTGAACATAAAGCTGTAGGCAGTGCACCCAACTCAAGTGGTGACCTTTGGTGCAAACAAATGTCATTATCATTCTGCAGTACTCGAACTTCCCTGCGATTTTTTTAAAGGATTATGTTTTTACCCATTATTATATACATACTCTGCTACTTATAGCCAACACCAGCAAGAATGTCTTGCAGTTTTTAAACCATAATAATGACAGCTCGTCATCCTACCTATGGATAAATATCATTCTACCACTTGAAGACGCACACATTACATTCGATTTTAATGTAAGTTTCACAAAGGTGTCTTTTCATTTCAATTTTACACCCAGATGACCCCCAGAAACTTGATAAAGCTTTAAAAGCAGCATATTTTTTGTTTATCAAATCTTCCAGACCAGTGCTCACATTCTATTTGTCTGTTCTCCCATCACAAGTTCTCAGACTTACACTTGCAGTTATCATATTATTAGGTACGTGTACTTACATTCTAATGCTCGTCATTCTCAGCTTCTTTTGTTCATCTTTAGGGTCCGGCCTGACACCCAGACTAATCCTAATTAGGACTGGATATGATCTGCTATTCCAGAATTACGATAATGGGACTCATGGCGAAATGTCAAATTTTATAGGCTAAGAAAAAATCGTAGCCCCAGTCACTTCTCCGAGCCTGCTACATCTAAACTTTCTAAAAATAACTCATGGGTTTACATGTTGCATTGTCCTTTCTCCGAGTAGCCTACCGCATCAGACGGCAGAACTCCAAAACAGACGGGCGCGCGGCACTATCTTATTTTATAATTAATAATCAATATCTTACCCATTTTGATCACGGGGCCCGGTTTCCTTCAATTATTTAGCTTATTGGTCCCCTATGTAAATTGTACATGTTTCAACGAACGTGTTCGTTTACTTTATTATGTTATGTCTGCTAATAATGTCTGATGTATTTTGTCTTGTAAAGCAACTGCACATAGAAAGAAAACTTGTAATAGAAAAAGATGTAAAAGAAAACTTTGAGACGTCAGGGAGAGACTTAGAGAAAAAACAACAAAAAACACAGAGGTTATAATATCACATGCCCCACTCATTTGTACAGTGGCCTAGGCCTCGATTCTAGATAGGCTACGTCATGTAGAAGACATTAAAATTTTGTTAGAAATGAAGAATCGCAACCCGGCACATGTTGTCAGTGCCATTACCTGGCCAGATCGAATCATCGAAGTCGACCGATCGGAAACTTGTTTGAACTTGAAAACTTCGCTTAGTGGATCCGATCGGTTGGGTGATTGGTAAATCATTGATCTGCGATCGATCAGGTTCGATTAGGACCGTGCTGCCCAAACATGTCGGGGCTGCGGAGTGCAACGGGACCAATGGGCTGACATTACAATTTGATTTGGGCGTATCCTGCTGTGATCGTTGGGGAGGGCACTTAATTTTTATCACCAAGACGATAACACTGTAGCCTGTACCAAGTCATCTACTTTTTTCTTTTCTTTCCACCGAAGCGCCGTGCAGTGAGCTGATTTGTTAAGCAGTGATGTTAAAACGACGGTCCCTATCCAATCACTTTCAAACTTTCAATATCTGGCTGTTGTTGATAATTTTGCTTGCTCCTGTAGCCTACCAAGATTGAAATTAATAGATTAAGATTTATCCATATCATCCCCCCTCCCCCACCAGCAACAACAAAAATTTATTATTATTCATTATTAAATATATATTGTTATTAATAAATTTTCAAATATTATTTGAGTTGTGAGTTGTGAACTGATGTGAGTTGTGAACTGCTGTGAGTTGTGAACTGTTGTGAGTTGTGATCTGCGCCTAACAGGCTTCGTTACAATTTGCTCCGAGATAGAGAGAGAGAGTGAGTGAGACAGCGAGAGGGAAAGAAGCAGTGCAGTGTGTTTAGCGCCTCGCAGGCAGCTCCATTCTGCTCTGTGGTTGACATGAGATTGTGTGCATATTATGTACAATTAGAATGTGGGAGTGAATGCGTTTGTAAAGTAGTAAATAAGTTCTGTAAAGCGCTTAGAGCCTGTGGAACAGGGTTAAGCGCTATATAAATGCCATTTATTATTATTATTATTATTAAGATTAGGCGAAACAGTATGATAGCCTAATGATACTGGCACACATTGGGTAAGTTAACAGAGTACAATGTAATTGTTTTAGGGTTCGGAAAGAGAAGTGAAGAAAGCTTAAAAAACAAACAAACAAACTCTGCGAGACCCTTTTTTCCACACGAAATGTCAATTTGTGTGGAAACGACAGTAAATTCTAGGAGACAATAAATAATAATTCAGTTCGACACCCCATATACCGGGTAATTTATAGATTAAATAGATTGAAATTAATAGATTAAAATTTATCCATATCATCCCCCCCCCCCCAGAATTTATTATTCACTATTAAATATATATTGTTATTAATAAATATTCAAATATTATTTGAGTTGTGTGTTGTGTGAACTGATGTGAGTTGTGAACTGCTGTGAGTTGTGAACTGTTGTGAGTTGTGAACTGCGCCTAACAGGCTGCGTTACAATTTGTTCTGAGATAGAGAGAGAGAGAGTGAGCGAGACAGGGAGAGAGAAAGAAGCAGTGTAGTGTGTTGAGCGCTTCGCAGGCAGCTCCATTCTGCTCTGTGGTTGACATGTTGTTTCTGTAAAGCGCATAGAGCATTTTAAATGGATATGCGCTATATAAATGCTATACATCATCATCATCATTACAAGTAAAATAAATACAAGTATCTCTCCCCTGCTAGGCTTCTAACCGTTCAGAATCCCGATAATCCTAATTATATACTTCGCAAGTATGCGAAAGGGTATAAGGGTGAGACACTGAACCAAAAACGTTTCAGCGCCCCTGACATTTCCCGACTTTATCTGAACAGGTAAACAAGGCCGTTATTGTATCTCCCCCCCCCCCACGCCATTCACAGTGTGAGACTGACAGTTCAACCCTGGCACCCCTCACACTTGGAATGATCCCTACACAATCGGCAAACAAGCTGTGACAAGCTTCCAGGTGACTTCATTGTCGGTCGAAGGGGTTCTAACTCCTCCAACAGTCAACTAAAAATACGCCACCAAAAGGATTCGTCCAAGACGAGCCAGGCTGAAAATAGGCACAGGACTGGCTGCCCCAGTGCCTATACAGAGATCATATCGATATATCGATCCGTGTTTACTCTTAGGCGATCACCGATTGTCAGATCGAAGGGGATGTGTTTGAACATGACAACTGACATGCAAATCCTGCACCACTTGCAGCTACGAGTTTAAACGAATATATATTCATGTAGCAAGTTGTGGCTTGTGAGGGTGAAGGTGTAGATATGGTGTAGATGAACCATTCATGTGGGTTTCACTCTTGTTACTGCGGCTGGTTAGGCCGCAACATTCACTCGGTTCGTGCCAGGGCGGTAAAACTGCTCACACTGTCAAAGAAGAATATAAGTCTATTGTAGGGCACAAAAGACGTTTATTCAATAACACACACACCTGCTCTCGACTGGGGGAAGAGACGCAGTCGTGTAACAGTATACCAATTAACAACAAGACAAATATATAGGCTACATGTAATGTCACATGGCATAGTTAACACGACTAGCATAATAATAATACATGTATAAAACGTAAATAAATCAAGAGTGAAGATAATAAACACAGCATGAGATGTGCGATATCAGAGAGAGAAGGAGAGAGACAGAGAGAGAAAGAGAGAGAGAGAATAGTATTATCTAAAGACTTCTAAACATTCAGTACGCACCAATATCGTGGTCGTCGATATAACATAACATTTGTGAGCAAACAGTCCGCTCGGTTACGCTGATAGTATACAGTATTTCAGGACATGTGTCTAAAACAATATAAACAGCATAACCACCGGACTCTTATATTATGATAGTGTCTGGTATCATAACTTCCAGAGTCTAATACACTTATGAGGAAAATATATCTATTGTTTACAGAGTTACACTTATCGTAAATATCTGATAGCATCTGATATTATCATCTTAAAATCAGCAAGAACAGTATTATAAGTATTAAAGAGCACGTACCCGTCAAAGAAGAATATAAGTCTATTGTAGGGCACAAAAGACGTTTATTCAATAACACACACACCTGCTCTCGACTGGGGGAAGAGACGCAGTGCTTGGGGCTTGACAGGCCCGGGGTTTTATACGATTCTTTCCCATCCTCCCACGGTCTTGGGGGCGGGTCAGTCTAACTGTCGCTCACAGTTAAGCACTGTGATTGGAACACGCTCCTCTAAGACAAAATACTGAATGCCAAAATACCACATACCACATTCAGATGTGGGATCAATTCACACAGCTTTACTGAAATGTCGTTTTTTTTTTTTTTTATGGTAGGGGAACAAAAGGTTAATTCAGAATAATAAAAACCTGAAGGGGGTCTGAGGCGTGTTGCCCACAGGCAGGAAAATAGTATACATGTATCGAGGATGGATTCTACTGACAGAAAAATTTCCTAACTTTTGACGTGATGCGTCACTGCCAGCCGCAATATACAGATCACATACTAAGGTCAATTAGTGTATCCGACAACAGACAAAATGTTAGTAATGTCTACTAAAGAAGAAAGATTTTGAAAATCCGGAAATCAGGAAATTTCCTGAGAATCTCCATCCCTAATCATCATCATCATCAGTTGTCCTGTCAGGCATTGGCGATCATGGCTCTCCCATCAGCCAACCCCAAGGAGGAGTTGTTGTGACGTTTGTTTGTTGTCCATGAATTAAGACTTTCAGTGAAAGTTTTTCTCCGTCTACCCCTGCTTGTCCTGTCCTCGATCTTCCCTGTGACTGCTAGATGTTCGAGGCCCCAGAGGCGACAGATGTGTTCTAGAAATTTCAGTTGCCTCTGTCATATTGTTTTAATTAATGATCTTTTCAGATTAGTCTCTCAATACTAACTCATTTGATATTTTCTCCATCCATGATATTCTCAATATTCTTCTAATAAATCACATCTCTGCTGCTTGTAGTTTATTCTCTATTTCTTTGTTCATTGTCCAACATTCCCATCCTCACTGACCACACATAATTATGTTTTCAAGACTTTGATTTGGGTGGTCGTTGATATATTTTTCTGTTAATTTATATTGGTCTCATTTTTTGGAATTAATCTTTGGCCATTATTATTCTTTTCCCTGTTTCATTTATGCTCCTACCATCATTCTGATGTTATCAAATAGCCTACATATTTGAATTTTGTAACTTGTTTGATTTGGTCTCTTTTGCTGAGGAGATTACATTTCGGGTTGATTGTTTTTTTTGGAGACTACCATTACAGTACATTCTGTCTTTTTCATCTTGAGAGACAGTCCCTTTTTTTCACTTTCTATAACATCTGTGTCCAAAAGTCACTGAAGTTGTTGTTCCGATTCCTAATATGTACTCACAAATTTATGTGGAATACACAGATTTCAAACAGTAAGCAACGACCAGGTCAACCAGTAACCTAAAAATGACAATACGGACGAATACACTGTTTTTTTCCTACTCTTAATCATAATTCAAAAAGGAAGTAAACACAATGACAGATCAGCTGAATTTTCAGGTCGCACTAAAGCCTACAATATTATGAAAATTTTTACAGAATGCCAGAATACTGGATAAAATTCTCATGAAATAATTGAAATGCTGCTGAAAGTGTGTGAACCTGGTTTTACCATTTATTTCTTCAACACAGTTACACTGATAAGTATGGGATGGAAGTAAAAGTTTTATTCCTAGATCTGCCTGTTTTAAAAGGATTATCTCAAAAATTGCTGAGAATTTGTTTATAAATACTGTACAAATACATGTACGTAAAGACAAACCAGATCAACAATTTCAATCAAAACTAAAAAACATCTCAGTCTCATGTTTTATTCCATTAACCAAGAGCACATAACTGTAGGTAATCAACAAAGAAAAAAATACATACAGAAGTGGAAAATTAGAAATCACTGGCCCTATAATAAAAACAGCAAAGATGAATTAAATTTGCATACCTGCAGATGACAACCTTTTTGTTGCCAAATATTCCATGACTTCCTTGCAGGAATTATATAATTATGTATACAGTACACGTATTTTCACTTCATCAAAAGAGAGTGCAATAGGCCTATTTCAAATTTATTATAACTTAAAATGATTTAACTGAGATAAAGCACTTCAAGTTAAACAGTTATTTTTTTTCTCTCTCCAGTGGTAGTAGATCCCTCACACTTTTGTGGTTTCATAATATGGTCTGCAAAATACTTGTAATACATGTAGCTCTCAAAATCTAAGATGCAGTGTTTGGATAAGTTCAGTTACCCGTATATCCTGCTAAGCTCATGCTTAGAAATTGATGGAGACAGTATTAATTATCCTAGGAAGGGCAATCTATAGCATAAAAAATTAGGTTCATAGGTTCATTACATGTACAATACATTGTGGACTTTGTATTCTTTTTTGAATAACATAAACTCTATCAATGACCCCAACTTCAACAAATGCAGCTTATTAACTAAAAATTGGGACCCTGCAGGTTCAAGCAAGGTTGACCAGCTTCAAAACACACAGATAAGTATTGTATAAAGTCTCTAAATAATACTACAGCTGTAAGCTGAACTTGGCATAATTACAATTTTACAGCAAAAACCAAGAAAAACAAAACCAGATCTGCAGTGCTTTTGTAACAGGCCTTAAGATAGACATATGTACATACTTTCAAATTACTCTGCATGCACTTAGTCGTTGAAAAGTTTGAAGGGGTAAAAAAAAAAAATTCAGTCTCACATGTCTATTTCATGCATTTAAATAAGCACACTGCAATACATGTACATGTATATAATTTAATATTATAATTCATCTGATGCAGTCAGTTAGAAGGGAATGAAAGACTCAATTTCACCTGTCTTTCCATGCATTTGGTATTCAGTACACTGTATCAAGATGTAAAGAGTTTATTTCTTTCAGTCTATGTTGGGGTGGGGTGTATATATATAATATATATACAATTAGGCTGTTAAAGTTTTACAGAATAACAGAAACTGGTGCTTAAAAACAAAGTATGGTAAGGTTTGACGCCATTTTGAATGAAATACACATGAATACAATGCACAAAAACAAAACAAGAATACATCTTTTAGGACAGACTTCATGCATTACTTACGTCTACGCATTAGTACTTTGTGTTACCATTCTCGAACACAATACATGTAATTTTTCTGAATAAATGCGTGATGATCTCAGTCAGAGGAAATTTTCACCCAGTGAAGGAACCAAAATCTATCTTAAGCTGAAATCCTCTAAAAGACAGAAAATTTTCATCTGTGCAAATTTTTTCTAACATAATAGTGATCAGTTCAGACAGTATAAACTTATTTTGAATGAACGTTTGTTGGTAAACAGCATGAACGTTGAAATGAACATTTGTGGAAATTCTCTAAAATTAATCATTTTCTTTGATTTGTTAATTAAATTTCCTTTAGTAGTGCATAGTGATGCTCAGCCATGCATTTTCAATATGTGCATTTAAATTTATGATAAATGCTCTGCCATAAAGCAATTATAAAATTATATATCGAGATCTCAGGCACTAACTGCCCATTCCCAAATTTTTTCTTTTGGTGAATCAGATGAGGGTCTCATTCTACAATATCTTACAACAGGATAAAAATAAAATATAAATATACATTAACAAGCAAATAAATACACCGTGATCAAACAGTTTGTTCTTTCAGCATTCAATCAGTTTTTTTTTCCTGCTGTAAACCTGCCCTTTATGGATTTAGGTAGTCTTTGCCAGCAACCATCCATATAAATACAACAGAAATATTGTTTTCAACTCTAATTAACTGTACAAATATTATAATACTTGACATTCAGCAAAGCGGTGAGCTTTAATTTCTCAGATATGGTTGTGCTTCCCCTGTGTTAGATTCTTCTTAATCAGAGCCTGCTATTGGGATAATGCCACTTTTTCATTTCAGCACAAATTCTATTTCTGTTTAAGCTTATTAAATCAAATTCAAGACAGAGTATTACAAGAAAATTGCTTGAGTTTAAAGTTTCTTCGTGCAGAATCAGGCCCATGAAAAAGTTTAAAACTGCAGTAAATTGACTGATCCAGCCCCCCCCCCCCCCACAAAAAAAATGATTGAGAGGTGTCAGTTTTTGATCATATATGTAATAATACTATAGTAATATAGAACATACTTAGAATACACATCCGTTTATCACTTTTTGATCATACACACTTATATTGGATTGCTTTTCTCACTCATTTTGATCATGTAAATAAGAATGATAAAATAAGAATAGACAAAGTTATTTGTTCGACATGAATCAGTATCCTATATGAACAGACACAAAAATACTGAACTTCCAAATAAAATTTGTTCTTGAAATAACATGTGATCCTTGAAAAAAAATTAAGCAGATGGGCAAGTGCTCTCAACTTTATTATTTTACAAAATATGACTTCCAGTCTGTGAAAAGCACAATGGTTTTGCATGGTTCTTCACTGGTAAGTACATAACAGTTAAATCTTTCGTAAAGAACTACAAAAATATTCAGAAATAACAAATAAACAGTCAGCATGTTTAATTCAGTGTTATCCTTCCCTTATCAATGCATACAATGTATAACGTGTAGAGTACAATTTAAGCCATTTACTGCACTAAAAATATTACGACGAAGGCTTAATGGACTTTCTGTAGAACTATCATCAAAATTCTGGGCTACTCTCTCTCTGTGAATGTGATACAGGAGCAAGTACAATGTAGTCAGATGTGGGCAGTTGCTTCAGTTTCATGATTGAATCTGAGTAAGAGCAAAATAAAATTTGGTAAATTGGGGAAAATACATTCCATCATGCTTTAAAACAGTTCTCTATCTACAAACTTGCAGGGCTTATTCAAATACATCTACCTCCCTCAAGAATAGTTACAAAAAGAAAAAAAAACACTTGCACAAATACGCTACTGTGAGAAATACCCTGTACAAAGCTGCATTCTCACCATGTAATCCTTTGAATTATTATCGGTCAAACTAGAGAATTTGCAAGAAACACAGAGCTCTGTATAAATGTTGCATTACAAATGTTGCATTGTTCTGAATTTATCCTCACCTAAAATCCAGGTTGGCTTAATGACCAGTTTTTCAGGATTGTGTTCATCACCTATATGCACAGCTGCTCTCAGTTCTGAACCTGTTACCTGAAATATGATAAAAGAACAAGTTTTGGACTTAGTGTTCTCCCCCATCCTTCAAGTTTCACAATCTGTTTTTCATTGAAAATTTTGAAAGCTTCTGAAAAAGTATGAAAAAGAAAAAAATTACTTCATACCAAACAAGGGAGACAAATGGATTGCCATCGTGAAAATTGGTTCTTAGGATCAAACAGATAGCTTTCAGAATTTGATTCTTTGTCTCATTTATTACCCCATCTACAGGAGAAATGATTCTGCGAAGAACATAATAGTGAGCAGTTCTTTAGAATTCACAAAAAACAATTGCATGGAAGTTTTGAAGGAACAAGCTGAAGAATTTCTATTACTATCTAAATATGACAGTTTCAGTGCTGATGCATACGGTGAAGTTAAATAGGAGTGTCAGTCTCAAAACAAACATCCCAAAATATGGCTGATGTTCCTACAATTCACATTTCAGAAACTGAAATGGTGTTCTAATGTATAATAATAATAATAATAGTTCGTCCATCAGGTATGATGATGACCTTAACAACACCAGAGGAATAAAGAACAGAAATTGTTGACAATTTCAACACATGGACAATAAAGAGAACCAAAGGACACAGGACAGAATGGAAAGACTGTTCTTTCATGACTTATGGCTTCTCATGTGACTGATAAGTCCTATTTTTGCCCTGCAGACCCTTCCGCATAAATGACAAGAGTGCTCCGTTGGTTCAGTACCACTGGGCCTTTTCTTGCGCCGTTCTCTTTTTTTGATAGCCTGCTGGACTCTGTCAGCTTCCCATGCTTTGCTGCCTCTGGTAAGGGCCGCCCTCCAATTTGCACGATCAAGCGAGAGCTTTTCCCACTCACTCACATCAATGGCAAAGGCCTTCAGTGATTGCTTGAGAGTGTCTTTGTAACGTCTCTTTGGGGCCCCAACATTCCTCGTTCCATTGGAGAGCTCAGAGAAGAAGATTTGCTTAGGGAGTCTGGAGTCGGGCATTCTGACAACATGTCCTGCCCAACGTAGCTGAATTTTTTTCAGGTGGCAGAAGATGCTCAATTCCTTGGCACGATTGAGGACCTCAGTGTCTGGAATTTTATCCTGCCATTTGATCCTTAGGATCTTTCTAAGGCAGGCCAGATGAAAGTGATTTAGCTTTCTGGCATGCGATTGGTACACTGTCCAGGTTTCAGCCCCATAGAGTAGGGTGGGAAGGACCACAGTATTGTACACTTTCAGCTTAGTGTCTGTGCGAATGCCGGCAACATCCCACACTCTCTTTCGAAGCCTGCCAAATGCAGAGCTGGCTTTGCTGATTCTTGAGAGAATTTCAGTATCGATACGAGCCGTGGAAGACAGTGTACTGCCAAGATAGGTGAAGTTCTCCGACACCTTCAGAAGACTGTCATGGACTTTGATATTTGGGGTCACAGGATACTTGTCGTCTGGAGTAGGCTGATGGAGCACTTCCGTCTTCTTTGTGCTTATTGTGAGGCCAAAGTTGTCACAGGCACTAGAGAACTTATCAACACAGTTTTGCATGCTATCCTCATCGTGTGCCAGAAGTGCACAATCATCAGCAAATAGTAGGTCACATAGTATTGCCATTGAGCTCAGCAGGTACAACCTGGACATAGTGGCACTCAGTGAGACCAGACTCCCTGATAGTGGCCAACTCAAAGAGCTCAGTGGTGGATACACCTTCTTCTGGAAAGGCAAGGGTGCAGTCGAACCGAGACAGCATGGTGTTGGGTTTGCAATTAAAAATGACCTTGTCAGAAACTTGCAGTCCATGCCAATTGAAATAAATGACAGGCTAATGACACTCAGGATCCCAGTTGGGAAAAGCCAGTCAGCCACCCTTATTAGCGCATATGCGCCCACCATGACAAACCCAGATGAAGCCAAAGACAAGTTCTATTCTGATCCAGAATCTGTCATATGCTCGGTCCCGGCAGCTGATAAGCTGATTCTCTTGGGGGACTTCAACGCTAGGGTTGGCTCCGAAATCTCAGCGTGGCCAAATGTTTTTGGGCCCTCATGGAGTTGGTTCATGCAATAACAATGGGTTGCGCTTACTTACTTTGTGCGCTGAATTTGGCCTGTTCATTACCAACACAAATTTTAGTCTCCCCGTGAGAAACAGAACGTCATGGATGCATCCCCGCTCAAAGCATTGGCATCTCATAGACTATGTCATTGTGAGGAAGACTGACAGAAAGGATGTCCTTGTAACAAAGGCGATGTGTGGTGCCGAGTGTGGAACTGACTACAGACTCATTGTTTGCAAGCTCAGACTAACATTGAGGCGCAATAGACGCCCTCAAGGGAAAGCGCCACCTAAACGCCTAAATGTTTCAAAACTCTGCTCAGCTGAGAAACAGAGCGAGCTCTCATCAGAACTCTCCTCAAAATTGGATTGTGTGACTTTTGACCCTGAGAACATTGAACAGAGCTGGACTGACCTAAATACGACTGTACACTCTTGCGCCAGCAGCACAGTTGGTTTTCCTGTCCGCAAGCACCAGGACTGGTTCAATGATAATGATAATGAAATCAAAGTGCTCATCAAAGAAAAAAATAGTCTCATCCAAGCTCACTGCAGTGACCCCTCTTCCACAGCAAAAGCTGATGCACTGCGTGCATGTAAGGGTGTACTCCAGAAGAAGCTGAGGAAAATGAAAAATGACTGGCTAGAAGAGCAAGTAAGAGAAACTCAGAAATATGCCGACACAAACAACACTAGAAAGTTCTTTGAGAGCCTCCGAGCTGTGTTTGGACCATCCCGCTCTGGCACTACGCCACTTCTTGCATCAGATGGTTCAACACGCATTGTTGAATTGAATGCCATAATTCAGCGTTGGGCAGAACATTTCGGAGGTGTGCTAAATCGGCCATCAAATATAAATACTGAGTCCATTGACCGCCTCCCTCAGACTCCTATTAATGCAGCTCTTGCCAAGCCATTCACAGCAAATGAGACCCGAACTGCCACAAATCAGATGTCCTTTAACAAATCACCAGGCGTGGATTCAATTCCTGCTGAGGTGTATGCCTTCGGTGGAGAAAAGCTTATTGAAAGGTTGACCGAGTTGTTCAATCATATGTTGAAAGCAGGGAAGCTGCCACAGGACTTCAAAGATGCTTCAATCATCCATCTGTACAAAAACAAAGGGGACAGCCAAGTCTGTGACAACCATCGGGGAATCTCTCTACTTTCAATTGCTGGCAAAATATTGGCAAGAATGCTTCTGAATCGCCTTCTTGATCACCTCTCGTCAAATGACTTGCTTCCCGAGAGCCAATGTGGCTTTCGTAAAGAGAGGGGAACGGCGGATATGATTTTTGCTGCCAGACAGATTCAGGAAAAATGCATGGAACAAAATAAAGCGCTGTATATCACATTTGTTGACCTCACAAAAGCATTTGACACAGTGTGTCGTGAAGGCCTCTGGAAAATCTTGGCGAAGTTTGGGTGTCCACCCGAATTCATCACAATAGTGCGCCAGTTTCATGATGGCATGCAAGCTGCAGTCAAAAGCAACGGCAGTGTTTCAGAGCCCTTTGCTGTCACAAATGGGGTAAAACAGGGTTGTGTCTTAGCCCCAACTCTGTTCAGCATCATGTTCTCTGCAATGCTACAAGAAGCCTTTAGCTCTCCTCCTCAAGGGGTAAGCATCAAGTACCGAACTGATGGTAGTCTATTCAACCTCAGGAGACTTCAGGCAAAAACCAAAACCAAAAGTACTCAAGTTCTAATGTATAGAAGAAAGATATTTCACCTGCCTATGGTAATGTTCAGTACTACTATTTTGACAAACTATTATAAGTAAAGCTGAGCTTACATGTCCACAGCATAGATTGATTAAATGAACCAACTCTTTCCTTGGTGGAGTGCTTGCACTTGATACAAACATGGGTCCAACTTTTGAGAACAGATCTAAGTTGTAGCCTGCACCTACATTTTGTCTTTCAATCCGAGAAATCTGAAAGACGAAATATTTTACATCTAGGTAAATACTGACAATGGACGGATGAAATGACATGCTGATATACCTTTATTCTTGGGGCTGAAGCAGTGTAAAGTGGTCAAATTAATGATGATATATTCTTCTTCTCTTGAGAAAACAAAAAGGGCTTTCACAATAAGTATGGCTCAGAAATTAATACAAAGAACTTTCAGGGTGACAAAGTGTACAAAATTATTGTTGCATACAAAATGAATTTGTATCATATCTGACCACTGCAAAAAGACATGACACGCAAATGCTCTTAACTTCACAGAATATTTAAAAAAAAACAACAAAAAAAACCTCACAGAAAATCTGTGGGATCGTGGCAAGGCTTGGAGCAAAGTTAAAATGTAGCCCCCCCCCCCCCCACAGTTGTATGTCACAAAGACCCATATTAGAAACAAACAACAGCAACAATAACAACAACAGACACACTATAAAATAAATTACACAAGATCTTCACTGTTAAAAATTACCATTTGTGATCAGGATAAAAAGAAAATAATAAAGCAATATCAAAACAAATTTCCTGGCATATCGAGTGAAGAATACATCAAGGGAGAATATCTTAATGCAAAAAAAAAAAAACAACAAAAAACAAAACAAAAAAACAACCCCACCTTTGCTGTAGGAAACTTTTCCAGTTCATAATCTTCCTCAAGCAACCATGCTTCTGCCTCTAGAGATTCTAGGACCTGTGTAAATATCGAGGTATGACCTTCACAAATCAGAACATGATGATCATTTCATAGCATAAATAAAATAATCATTGAAATCATGAAGAATCACACAATCACACATGCTAACTTATATATCTACATTATTGAAAATTAGATGAAAAGTCTAATGACGAACTAGTGAACAAAAAATTTGCTCATTATGCTTGGAGGTAGACGTATTCTTGCTACTGACCTTGCAATAAGGGTGTCGCGAGCGAGTGAGCGAGGATCAATAATTACGGGGAGAAGGGGGTATAGTAAGATTAACTCACGGCAGACAATTAAAGGAAAGCGTGGAATGTTGTGAGTTGGGGATTGGACGAGGCGAGATCGGTGTACTTACCAGTACGGAGGCAAGAGAGAGCCCAGAGGGCGAACATAAGGGAGCAGTCGGAAGACTCGTGTTAGTGTTTTTCCAGTGATGACTGGTAGGTTGAACTATGATTGATAATTGATGTACTATATTCTTCTGATGACCATGATGTAAATAAGTTATATGCGAGGAGTGTGCAAGTCATGTGCTACTGTATTAATAGATGTGAACTTAGAGCGAGATCTGTACGTTAGGAGTGTGGATTCCTAGCCTAGCCTGAGTACTGTGTAATACGGTGGAGGTGTGTTACAGAAGAGAGGCGCAGTTGTGTGGTGAGTGAGCTGTGGAATGTGTATGTACGCGTGATGGTTCGTAATGAGTGGTGAAGTGGATAGTAAGTGTATGATGTTATAGAGATGTAATGTTATTCTTATAGGTGCCGGGGTCGGGCAGTGAGGCCACCCGCGGTGGACGGCCCGGGGACAGGCTGTGGAGCCGTGCAGACAAGGGCGTAAGGCCGACAGGCAGCCCAGCAGCAGTGGCAGTCTGGTTCGGGGAATTGGGCTAGCTATATTCCTAAGTTATGTACATGATATTATTGTAATACGAAGTGTACAGGTGTTGATGTTAAATTATGTACATGAGAGTTCGGTAGTACGACTTATACAGGGGTTGATGTTAGGTCGAGTAAGGGCCTGGAAAATTATGTTGTAAAGCACGGGCTGTTTGGTTGTGGAACCGGAGATAGGGTGACTGTATGGAAGAATGACCCTTGAATTGTAGTTGAATTGAATAATGTACCGTATGTAATTGAACGTATATATATTAATGTTATAATAAATGTGTGAGCCTGTTTGGTTGTTTTGTTAAGTGTTATACTTGGTCGTTTGTGATTGTTGTCCTGTCATAATAAGTACATATTCCAGTCTGGAATTTGTTACAAAGGGCATGACATTTAGTTGTTTTTTTTTTGTTTTTTTCCAAGAAGTCTGATGAGGGGTTGTACTCTAGAAACTTACCCATTCTTTTCTCAGGACCCAGCAGCCTCTCGCAATAGCCCTCACCACATTGAGAGTTCGTCTAGAATCCCCGCAGACAACATGGGTGGTGCTGCTTTCAACATTGTTGGTCATGTGGAACACTCCGAGCTTTTTCACAACAGAATACACCAGCTCTTGTTCTCTAACAAAAGGAGAGAGATAGTTTTTTTGTGAAAAAATATTGACTTAAATAAGGCATTTGTATGTATACAAAATAATTTTTCACATAGAGTAGAATTCACACACTGTAAAGTGATTGGAAGATCTTTGCACAGAATGTCCTTAATATGTCTAAATTACAACTGTGAGCCTCCAGAACAAAATACGACTGAAACCATCAGTTCACACATTTGAAATAAGAAAGGCAATGACATTTTATCCCTAAAAATTATAAACAAAGATAAAGAAGCATATATTAGCAATTTCATTCAACATTTCTGTGACAAATTCTCAAGAATTATAGACTTGGGACACTGGACTTTCTATTAAATCTACACTAATATACAGCTATTAATTCGATCCTGTTGTGCAGATGTACAATTTCTAATTAAAAAATAATTTAAAAAGTCAGATAAAAAAGACAGACATATACTGACTGACTTACTCGCGGTGGAGGCTGGTCATCACCAATGAATAGGGAGACTTTTTATTTATGGACAATATTGTATGTTCCATCACTAGAGACCTTGCATGGCGAAGACGAGTTGGGGCAATCTCCACTCGCTGAGCAGCTGATGAGGTATTTAACTCATCCTCAGCAATACTTGAAGTGTAAGATGAACTTTTCTGCTTCTTGGGTTGAGGCTTACCCTCACAATGAACTGAAGACATTGAGCTACTGCTCTTGTTTCGCTTCAATGTAGTTTTACTGCTTGCTGTTTCCTGCTTGGTCTTCTCGCTTTTGTTTGTTTTGATATTGCTTGCCTCAGTTTTTGAATCAGATTTTACTTTGTGTTTATTTACATGTGTAACTTGTGCAAACGCTGCCTTCATTAATCTAGGTGCGCAAGCAAACTCATCAATACTGCGACGACAACCAGGACTCTTTACTGAACTTGCCACAGTGGTGTCATTTCCATACACCATCGACATAGATGTGCCTAGGGTATCATTTTTTAACACTGAGTCTCCAAGACTAGAAATTGTTCTTTGCTTGCTGTTCATCAGTGCTTTCGCATCACCTGATATATTACAACAGCTCTGATCATCCTTTCTCTTCTGTTTCCCTTCTTGTTCATTTCTAACTGTAGAAGCAGGACCATGTCTTGTGGTTGATAATGAACTCAGTCTCCTACTTTTTCTTCTGTTCTCTTGTAAGTTAGAATCATTTGGCTCAGAAACCCCAAACAGAAAAGAAACATCAGCTTTTTCTTGAGATTTTGAACATTTACTAGCTGACTTAATGGAAGAGAATGCTTCAGGTGAGAACTGTTGCTTTGAAGATGCCTTTGTGGGGTGCTCCAACAGAGTGGGAACTGCTGACTCAGTGAAGAGATTTTTCTTCTTCTTTGTAAGTTTGGGTTTCAATTTACCCCATTCAAGAGAACAATTGCCATTTTCTTTGTAAGCATTGTTCTTGGAAGATTCAAACTTTTCATTTTCAATCCTATCTTTTTGTGACAATTTTGTATTTCCACAAGTTGATTCTGTATTTTTTGTGTCATTTGACATATAAGTTGAAATTCGTTTTGATTGTCTTCGCTGGTTGGACTTGCTGACACTGACATGTTTTGGTTGTTCATCAATTTTCTCAATATCTCTGAGGTTGCTGTCTGAGGATTCTCTTGCTGTATCGGAATTTTTTTGCTTGGATTTGCTCCAAATCGGTGACGTACTAGCCACTCCAGAGTCTAGTGGGGAATGATTGCTGCCTTGGCTTTTCCGTGCAACTCTAGTTTTTGTGTGAGTATTCAATGAAGAGATTTCTGTGTCCACAACTAATGTTTTGTGACTGCAAGATGTGTCTTTAATGGACGTGGCAGAAGTCTTTGGCTTTCTGGAGACACTGAAGTTTTGCACTTCAGAATGTGAGGATGCTAACTTCATCACAGGAGTATCAACATTGATATCTCTTGGGGAGAGAGCAGAACCAGCTGACTCCGAGTTTTGGTGTAAAGTTACACTTAAATTATCATCATCTTTTACTTGACGGCCATGATTCTCATCACCAGAAGTTTTCTTCTTGTGTAGGCCTACTTTGTGATTTTTAACATCAACACTGACAACTTCTGGATCCCTGTTCACATTTGTTTGCAAATCATCATCATCTTTATCATTTTTTGAAGCCCTCGGACTTTTTCTTTTCTTGCCGAATGGAATTACAGTGGCGTCTTTTGCAGTTTTCTGTGCCTGAGGATCTGTAGTTACTCTGAATGGTTCCTCTGACTTGAGCTTCCCTGCAGGTCTTTCACCAGGACAGCTTGTAACGCATTTGTCATGTTTCCCTTCAGAAGTTGATTGACTGCCACCATCGCTGTTTGACTCCAAACTTTGAATAAGTCTGTCCACTGCAACCGAGGTATTATCTTCATCACTGCTTTCCTCTGTGCTTATTAAACCACTGGCAAACTTCTCTGTATAATGTGAGACAACCAGAGATTTAGTATTAAAAGCTAACTTCAGAAATGGAATAATTTTACAAACATGAAAATAATAGAATACCCCACCATACCATCATTCTAATTATTCACAACAAATGGAATTGTTGAAAAAGATATCAAAATTCATGAGTCCAGTAATATTCATGTTATTTGATTTTAATGATACTCAATATTGCAGGCTTAAAATAATCTTTTCAAGATCCAGTTTGATGTGGACTAAAAAGAAAAATCTCTAAAATGTTGTCACAGAAAAAAGACAGAATAATAAAACAGACAAACTATGTTGCTTCTATATTCTCTCTAAAAAATATACCTTGTTTTAAGGTTTTGCTCTCCTGCCTGCCCATAAAGGTAGCCAGATTTAGGGTTAAACAGAAATTTAAAGTAAAAAATAAGTTATTAAATATGATTTATTAGACTTACAACACAATGAGTGTTATCATGTACTTACATACACAAGCAGACTGAAAATGGATGGAAGTATATATTTATTAAATATCACATAAAAAAATTACAACTGGTTAAAGAAAATTCAAAAGCTTTCCAAAAAAAAAAAAAAGTCAGTGGAGATTTAATAGGAAAAACTGTAACCGTTTACCGAATAATCGTCTCTGAAGTGGCTTATCCCCTGGTGGTTTTGGTGTGATGCTAGGTGATTCTTCCTCTGTGCCCAGCACTAATAGTACAACAAAAAATATGACACTAAAAGCAACAACACATGAATGCACATTCAATAATTTCACTATGCCTCCACATGTCAATGTAAACATCTTTTCCCAACTTGGTCCATTCCTCACATTAAAGAATCAGAATTTTTAAACTCATCACAGCTGTGCGTTTATGGTGTTGCTTAGGTTACAGCATAATTATAAAAGAAAAAAATAATTAAAGTATTCAGAAAAAGAATTACTCAAGTGGTCAAATTACATACATAAACATGTTCATTTAGTGTGACCATACTGCAGATTTGTAATATATCTTCACATACAACCTAGCTATTGAGTAATAAAATTTCTCAAGTGTTCAGTTCTATTTAAATTACTATAGGTAAATGGGCTTAATGACAGGCTTAAAAGAGCTGTCAATAAAATAGTGCAAAAAAGCGAAAGATTGGTATGTGTTAAAATTTTCTCTCACAAGTCTGGACCATTAATTGATCTGCTGTACCGATAAAATAATGGCATGGCATTAAAACATGGAATTACTGTAAAACCACATATGATATCATTATATAACTGAAGTATATATATAATCTTTCTGGTAAAGACTTTGAATTTGATTAGGAAGAAACACGATAAAGCAAAACCCACAACAAAAACCCCCACATGAAGGGCACGATTTTTATTTCCAACCAAAAGGATAAAGTGTTCTCATTAAAGTAATAAAACCTGGAGTGCAGATATTTAACCCCCTCCCCGATACATCACTAAAATCACAAAACATAATACATCTGACATGCAGACAAAGAGCATATATGTATTACATTCTGTATTTCAACATTAAATATTTCAAATAAAAAGTTCCTGGAGTTAGTTAATCATAGAGTGATTCCTGTAAATTAAAATACAATGCCAAATATGGGAACTTTCATTACAGGCAGGCAGTAACTTTCCTTTGATGAATACTTGTCTTGTTTGACATATCGTCATGGTGCTAATCTTTTGGCCTAAGTCAGACTTAGGCCAAAACAGAATGTACCTGTTATGTCATTGCCCTATCCATGGTGCAACTATTAATGTAAAAATCATTTCAAAAGTGCCAAGCCATTATCCTGAAAATAAAACTTTCTGTATGGTAATGGCCTAACTCATTCATAGACATAGGCCATTTGGGTTCTGGGTTTGTTTCAGCCCAACGTGGATGAAGGCCACTTTTAGTACTTTAATCTAGAGTCATTTTGGCCTAAGTCTGATTGCATTGCAAAAGAATAAATAAGTTTTTTGCGATTTTCTCAGAAGTGCAAAATATGACTTAGGCCAAAAGGCCAGCACCATGATGAGCCTGAACATCAGTCTGCAAGACCACTTATTTTAATCAAATGCAAATGTCTAAGTTTGTGCCATCTTGTGGTGCTGTTTGGGATTGGTTTTAACACAAATTTATTCCCAGGAACGCAAAGACACTGCATTTCTAAATAAGTGCAGTCAAAGTAAAAACTGTGATAGAAGTCTGTGGGATCTAAGACCGCATTAGTGCATGTACTGTAGCAAATGAAAAGGACGGACATGTATTTATTATCATTCATTCTTTCAAATTATGAAAATGCTAATCAATAGGTAGTTTGTCCCAGCCAAAAATGAGTCTCTTTAGGGCTTAATAACTTAATTAATCCTTCTCTGTGCTCCTGTACTGCTACTGCTTTCTTGTAGCTATTGTTGTAAAAGTATATGAGTCCATCTGTTCTATACTGGAGACTAAAGGCAAATAAAGCCAGTAACACCTGTGAGCAATAATAAAATTTAAAAAAAGGAGCCAGTGAAAAAAAAACACTAGTCAAAAGTTTAACGTCTTACATGTTTATCCAGACAATAGAAAAACATCCTACACAAACATGCAAATCCAATTTGCAGAATCAAACTACTTCAAAAGATGAATACTCACAGAGTTTCTGCTCACGTCTCATTCGTTCCAATCTTTCTTTCAGACTAGGGGGGGTATCAGGTACAGGGGAGCTGGTTCTTGACAAGGGAAGATATAGCTAAGGAAAAGATGGATAGGAACTTTGCTCATGACAGCAAAAATTTCCTTCAGTGAAGAATTTCAAATGTCTGTTGATGTAAGTCGTTTCACTAAAATCAATGCATTATATACACTTAATCAAGGCAATGTAATAAAGACACAGAGAAGTATGTAAAACAAAGGTTGAAAGGTGTTACTTCAGTCAGTCTCCACTGCAGATATATGGTTTACAATCCCTGTCCATTCCCTACCAAATTCCAATACTGCAAACTATGATCATCATCATTGCCTTTCTCACCCTGGATCAGGGTATAGGCCACCAACAAACACTTTCCATCCCTCTCTATCATGGGCCAGCCTCTTTACATTATTCCAAGTCTTTCCGCTTCGTTGCACATCATTTTCTCTGGCTCTTCTCCACGTTCCGCGCGGCCTTCCTCTTGATCTCTTGCCCTAACTATGATGCTGGCATAAAATTACACTCCATAAACATTGTAGGATCACCATTTGATAGCAATTAATGGAGGTTTATCTATCAATAACCTCACTATTGCTTCATTAAAATTTTATGTCACTTCCAGGTTACTGACCTAAATGCTGAGTTTTAGGAGCAGGTCAGAGCAAAACATTCCATGTCAATTACGGCAAGGAAAATAGCTTTTGACAAAGTCTTCTGAACAGAAGGATAAAATATTGAATGATGTTAAACATTAACATATTAGCTTCAGACCAAAGGCCTTTGAAAAGTACCCAGAGAATGCCATGCTCTCACAAGGGCAGATGCTACTGGGTCCAGGATTTGATTGGTAAACATTAATTTCACAGTTATTAAACTGATGTATAGCATAAGCCAGAGAACATAGAAATAGACAAGGAATTACTTACCGGTGATCTGTACTGTGTTTCCAGGGCTAGAATGGGGACAGGTGAAGATGAAGGAGTTGCTTCCTCTGTAAGTTTAAACCTATTTGCCATCATGACACGTTTGCGTCGCTTCTCACCCCTCTCCGCACTCCTGGCAATTTCTTCGTCAAAATCGCATGGTTGCATTGATTTCATTTTCTGTTTCGTGAAAACATATTTCTGTCTTTTAAGGTAGTCTTTCAACTGTGGCATGTATAGCAATGTATTGCAATTAACTTTAAAAATGTGTGAATACTCTTTACAAAACATGTAGTGTTTGAATCCTTTTCTGCAACAACCTAATGATTTGGTCTATGAAGTAAAATCCAAATATCTAAAGCTTCTCTGAAAGTAGTGCAAAGAAATAATTCCACTACAGGCATGATTCACAGAAAAATGAAGTGAAGAATAATGTTAACTAATGGAAATGAAAATGTCATCTGTGTGGGTAATTCATCTAGTGGACGAGGTTTATCGGTTTTTCAAAGTAAAATGTTCTCAAAATACTCATGTTCTACAGTGTCCAGACCTACCTTCCATCTTGTATTTTGATTGATCTTCAAAACAGGACTATTAGTTTCTTCAGGCAAAATAGCCGGGAAGTCTTTCTCAGGCATGCGTCTTTGATTCTGTTTGCAGCTAGAATATAAACCAAAGAAAATGAGCCAATATATGCTACAGTCTCATTGCTAAGGATCTGCTTCCACATGAACAAAATTCCTTGTGTCTGATTCTGAATGTTACTTTATGTACTTATGAAATTGCATAACCTAGGTGGAAGTTTCAGTGGCTTCACTGGCTATCTTTCATTATCTCTTTCTGTAGCACAGTTTATTACCCTTCTGACCCACAATTACATATATGATGAATGATATTGAATACCTGATTCTTTTTGTAATTGCTCCCTCAATTATAACTTTTTATCTTACCGTAGACAAAAATTCATTCATAAAGAAATTACGATTTGAATAGTTTCAGCTTCTAAGGAATCCCAAGATGAAGAATGCCAGTTTGGCAAATTCAGTTCAGTATGTCCAAAATCTGCATCACATGAAAAGATACAAAAACCGACATGCAATTACTTACATGGCATTTTCTGACTGCACGGCAACGTACAAACACTTCTAATTATAATATCCTTAGAAAATTTCTAACCTGTCAAGCCAATGCACTGACACCAAGGGAATACCACGTTTCACCGCTTTGTTCCATGTTCTCTTCATCCCCTCCTTAAATACTACATGAGTAATATTATCTGTAAAGTAAGGCTCCACTTTTGCCCCAAGCTGTCTAAGCTCCTGACAAATGGCTGAACTTCTGTTGTCATTGCTGCTGCGGACTTCCACATATGCCACAACACCTGCATGTTTTATAATAATTTTTGTAGACAATCAAATATCATATGATATTGATAAAAATATGTCAATTAATGCCACAAACAAAGACTAGCTGGTAGTATCTATGGAAAACAAATTCAAATGCTGGTATGAACCTTTGTCCGATTTAAGAGTTGATCTCATACTCATCTCATTGCTTTTCTCCTTGATAAATCTTTCACTCTTGGTTTGTCATAGATGGCCATTGTTATTGTAAGAATAACCCTGATTACCCAAGCAAATGAAGTGTTCATCTATTCCATGAATTGAATATGAATTTTAAAAAATTATGTGATTCTGTGAGAAGAGAAGTTTCACCTTCCAGGACATCTCCCAGATCCATGTAAAAGCTGACTTTCAGAGCAAGACAGTGCGTGATTCAACTCGAAAAATCCACCGATAGGAATGATCAAGGATTTTGTGCTGTGAAAAAGAAAATCTTAGCTATCTGAATTGTATTACCACAATGTGAAAACAAAGTCTTGCCAAATTTTGAAACAAAAAAAAAAACGTGTTTCTTCCAGGTTGCCTTAAACCTCTTTGAAACCTGACCTCCTGACTTTCCCTTTAAAAACCGTATCGCTGGTCTCCTGAGCACAGGTAACAAATCTGAGGGCACCCTGCACTGGTTCACCAATGATTAGGCATTTATTTAGACCATGTAGTGCGTCACCGGTATACCAATGAACTGAGTTCATCGAGTTAAATAAAATGATTTGCACATGTAATTAATTTTAAACTCATTCCAATCCTAGGCAAGCCTCAATTGTGATGTCTGGTGCCTGGGCAAAGGGAGTTAACTCTAATACTTTACTATTTTTTTTAAAAAGAATATTGTTTCGGTACTTAAATATCATGTTTCAATGAAATGAGTGAGTACCACATTGCTGAGAAATGGTCAGGTTTAAGGTTTAAAAAAATGCATTTTAAACATGTTACACATTGTATGAGAAATTACATGTTGACACCATTATTAAAATACTAGCGTTTCAGACAAATGAGTCTAAAGTTAACTAACTGGTTTCAATGGGACCCCTCCTTTCTTCACTTTCTCTCTTCCAAATATAAAGCCATGTATTTGCTTCTGGTCTTTTGCGAACTAGAAATGAAATAATCTATTATTTTATCAGTTTATCACATTTTCGTTTGACAGGAACATTCGTTGCCAAAGTACTAGTGTAAATGATGGCTAACTCCAACATGAATTTTGGCGCGACGGGTTGCGATCTGCAAAGATTCATCTGGTCACACCAGATTGGAATGAGTTAAACCAGAAAAAAAACATTATGGGGAATGAACACAGATCCAAACTGACCAAAGTAAAGGTACAAATCTCATGTGTACAAGAAAGACACTACCTTATATTTCCCTTGCTGATAAAGCCTAACCAACTGCAAATACAATGAGGTTGGATAATTTCTGGCTTGGGGGGATTAGGTTAACTCACTGCTTACCCATGCCGCACATATCCCAGTCAAAATTGCCAAATCAGCTGCCTACCTTTGCCACAGCCCCAACGGTTTGTGACTTCAGAATTTTGTTCTTGCATTACTAATAGTACGACTACAGCCAGAGCGGCATGGGTACAGCTGTTAGAAACTTGTGCCATTTATGCACATGAAGGCAGTCACAAGAGGACGAGTGGTTCTGACCTATCGGCCTTTTATGACAACACCCATTAGTCTCGAAAATTACAATGTCTGGCATGATAGCAGCACGAAACTTGTTTGAAACACCTTTGGCTTCAATGGCCACATGAAACATGTTTCGTTTGTGTGTGTCACAAACCATATCACACATGACATAATAAATATCATACATACATGTAGGTCTAGCTAGAGTCTAGTCTAGTTAGTTTTTATACAATTCACATTTCAGTTGTTTTCCTTGGTCCCAGTGTCAGCAGGTCCTACTTTTTGAAAGAAAAATAATCGATGAACTATGCAAGGCTTTTACCCTGTTTTAGCCTCAGAGGAGTAACGTCGAGTCCCATATGGTGCAGTTGAGGGATTGTCTTTTTACATAGACGAATCAACTTCATAAGAAGCAGAAGAAGAAGAAGAATACTGTCATTGAGAAAAACTCAAAAAGACAATCCGTTTGTTGTTTTCCAGACTTAATTAGATCTAGATCTAGATCTAGATAGCCTATCTATGTCAACAACGAGTGTGCAAAATTTCATGACTCAATTACTTATGTTAAAGTGGTTTTTAAAACACCCATTTAATAGTAGGTACACAGGGAACAGCAAAGAAAAAAATAGCAGGTTACAAGCAGTGAGTTATAAGGAATTTTATTTGGCAGCGACAGCTGTTCGGTTTTGCTAAGTGTAAGGCCTAAGGGTGGAAGAGATTTAGAAAGGTCAAAGGAAAGAACTTTTGCCGTCCAGAACAATTTTTGAAAGAGCACGATGTCTCAACGGGAAATGAACTAAGGAGTACTTACACCAATGATAACAAAAAACTGGATCCCTCTTTGTTTATGTGCATGCCATCAACATCAACTCGAAATTAGCGCTGTTGCAGGAAGACCGGAAATGAAAGAAGAGAGTTTACAGCTTTGTAAGGGTTCTTCGCCCGTAAATAGTTTGGGTGAAAGTACTAAATAAACGGTAAGAAACTCCTCAGGTGGAGTGAGACAGGTGGCGATCTTCAGAGGAAGAGTGAGTTCTTTCAATAGATGTTTTTGACTTTAACTTCCTGACATCTTTTAGAACCCGGTGTAGCAGCCCAGATTATACCCCCGCCAGACTATACCCGGGGGTTAAACTGGCCTAGCCCAGAATATATCCCGGGGTATATTCTGGGCTAGGCCACTTTATACCCCGGGGTATACTTTGGGCTAGGCCAGACTAAATTGTTCCTTATCAGTGTCACCAAGTCTCATATTGAAGCATACATTCTTGACTCTTGTAAATTATGATACATTTAAGAGAAAAGAAACATGCAGTAAAAAGCATTGATATACAAAAGGTTTGAAATCCATTCAAATTGATATGATTATACTAACACTAATTTTACTTGTGTCCATTGGTATTATTATTATTTTTTAAAAATACTTTATACCCCGGGGTATACTTTGGGCTAGGCCAGACTATACCCCCCCCCCCCCCAGTCCAGATTATACCCCCTACTTTAAAAAAAAAAAAAAGTCAAGACCACAGTTTATTTCAACTTTAGTTTAAATTGTTCATTATCACTGCCACCAGGTCTCATATTGAAGCATACATTCTTATACCTAAACACCACAGTTTATTTCAATCTTAGTTTCATTCATTTTTTTATCACTGTCAACGGGCACCATAGTAATACATACATACATACATACATTCTTGACTTCCGTAAATCATAATACAATTCAGAGGAAAAAACATGCATTATTATGTATTGATATGCTATGGGGTGAATATCCATTCAAACTGATATGATTCAACTTTAATCCTCATTTCACTAACGTTCGTTGTCATGTTGTAGTTGTTTTTATATAGTTGGTTGCCCATGAATAAACTTTGCAATGTATTGTTTGTTTGGCATTGACATACACTTAGTCGCAAAGGATGAAATAATTAACGCACTCATAAAAATCAAGTCATTTTAGAGTGTTTTTGTGCGCGAATACACAGTTGTTAAATCTTCTGGCAAGGGACGTGTCAAGCTTAGGAAGGTAGGCCTAAAGACGGACAAGGTCTTAAAATTATTTTTTTTTATTTCACTCGCGAGCGACAAACCCTTATTCACTATAACACGCTTTCAAATGCCTTGCAAACTAATCCAGTGTCTTAAACCATAACGTACATGAAATATATATCTTTCTACAAATAAGCTATCACAAAGAATAATTTTCACTAACAAGAAATACTGTTAATGCAACAGTATCCATCGGATTTTGCCTTAACATATGCTATAGATCTAATTACTTTTTACAATGCACTCCTTTTGTCTCAGTGGACTTACTCTGTCGTCCACACAACTGTCAAGGCTGTTTCACTAAAGCATTCTGTCCAGTTCTACTTGAATAGCTGAAAAGATTTAACACATTCATTTATATATTACGTAGTTGATACACACATATTGCTGCCGTTTCTACACTCCCTCTTATATCTTTGTATTATTCCAAGATGATGATGATGATTCTGATATTGATATTTCTCTTTATTTTCAAGAGTAAATAAGATAATTTCGTGTTCTTATTGTTATTAATGTATAATTATTACTGGCTAGCATTCTGTAATGTTTCAAGTGGGTCTGGACAGGTGGAGTTCATCAGGTGAAAAAAATCAGTGCCTATTTAGTTTTATGTGGAGTGGATGATGAACAATCTGTCAGTTGGGTTATTAACATGTTTTTTTTTTTTTTTTTCTATGTGTGTTGTTTTCCGGCCTTTTCTCTCTGCATCATTGTAACAAAAAATACGATGCATGTTTTACTCATGGCCAACCAATTATCAAAATAATAATAATGATATTAATAATAATAATAATAATATCAACAGACAGGAGTGAAATTAATGCTGAGGTCTAATCATATGAGTTAGAATGAATACTCAACCCTTTTGTATATCAATATATTTTAATGCATGTTTGTTTCCTCTAAAATGTATCATGATTAACAGGAGACAAGAATGTGTGTATGTACACCAATTTAAACTAAGGCTGAAATAAACTGTTATTATTATTTCCTCTAAATTGTATTATGATTTATGGGTGTCAAGAATGTGTTCATGTATGTGTTAATATGATATCTGATGACAGTGATAAAGAACAGGCTGAAATAAACTGTGGTCTTGACTTGTTTTTTAAAAAAAAGTAGGGGGTATAATCTGGACTAGGGGGGGTATAGTCTGGCCTAGCCCAAAGTAACCCCGGGGTATAAACTGGCCTAGCCCAGAATATACCCCGGGGGATATTCTGGGCTAGGCCAGTTTAACCCCGGTGTAGCAGGCCAGATTATACCCCCGCCAGACTATACCCGGTGTAACAGGCCAAACTATACCCCCCGCCCAGACTATACCCGGGGTTAAACTGGCCTAGCCCAGAATATACCCCGGGGTATAGTCTGGCGGGGGTATAGTCTGGCCTGCTACACCGGGGTTAAACTGGCCTAGCCCAGAATATCCCCCGGGGTATATTCTGGGCTAGGCTAGTTTATACCCCGGAGTTTACTTTGGGCTAGGCCAGACTATACCCCCCCCCCCCCAGTCCAGATTATACCCCTTACTTTTTTTTAAAAACAAGTCAAGACCGCAGTTTATTTCAACTTTAGTTTGAATTGTCCATTATCACTGTCATCAGATATCATATTAAAGCATACATTTTTGACTCTTGTAAATTATGATACATTTAAAAGGAAATAAACATGCTTAAAAAGCATTGATATACAAAAGGATTGAAAATCCATTGAAACTGATATGATTAAACTTTAACACTAATTTTACTTGTGTCCGTTGGTATTATTATTGTTTTCGTTCTTTTATAATTAGTTGTCCATGAGTTAAACATGTATTGTAATTTTTTTGTTTGGCACCACTAACATATACTTAGTGGCAAGGTATGAACTAATTATAAGACTCATAAGTGTAAAGTTATCTGAATCTTATTTTAATTTCTGAAAATCAGAAATGTGCTTGATATGTTGGAACCATTAGATCTACATACAAAGTTACACTGATGCAGAGAGAAAGGCCAGGAAGAATACATAGAGAAAAAAACAACTGTGAGAGGATGAACGACTTTCTATTTTTAGTGTGCTTTCATGGTAACTCTGGTGCGTGAGTGAGGGACGGCCACTCATAGTAGTTTATGGACACTTGGCCGAGTACCATTAATTGGATTATTTCCCTTGTAATACTAGCGCGGGACCCGTTATTCACATCACGGTGAAAAGCGCGCATTTTGATTGGTCAGTTGGAAATGTTGACCACCGGGCTTCCAACTCTTATATCATGGCTTTAAGTTTCTTACAACTCGCTCCTTCGTTGTTATCCACCGACAGAAAGACGGGAACCCGAATTCATTGTGGAGAGTAGACACTACCCTATCGGTACAAAATAGGTACTCATGATAACGTTTGTTATCAATGGAGATACGTCGTATTAATGGACGAAAGTATCCCGCACAAAATTGTCGAATGTTGTTAGTCCTGACACTTTGAAAATTTATATTAAAACTATTACCGGGTTTCTGGTATAAGTAGTCAGTTAGAATTTTAGCAGCAAGTTTCTACTTTATAATGGTACCAACTTTGTTGTACTTTGATGCACATATCCTATTGAAATAATTAATAAGAGGGTCTCGGATTTAAAGTAAACTATGAGTTAGACGCATGTTATCCCCGATAAATCCAACCTGGGTCAAATTTATTCAATTATTGCTGGAGGGGTCGTTAGAGTAATTTCTGCAGTTTACTGGGATACCTAATTGACTTTTGTGTGCACCCTTTTAACCGTACTGTAAATTCGATTGTGTTAGGACCCTAACCGGTTATGTTGTTCGGCTGGACTCCATGTCCGAGCCTTTCACTTGTCCAACCATGGACTACGTAATAGCTCTCTCGGACGTCCGCGCTGGCTCATAAATAAGATGCGAGTTCGAGTGGTCAGCACACTCCATCAAAGACGCAGAGACAAGAGCCGACAGCACAGTGAACCCAGACCAGCAACCCGGGCCCGTAGCAGCTCAGAGGCTTGCCGACGCTTGCCATCGCCACCCCGCCCCATAAGGCATGAAGCGGTAGCACAGGACCCGGAGAAACTTTGGCTTATGGCTGGTTGGGCTTCTTTTCTGGGTTTCTTTTCTTTTCTGGGTTTCTTTTTCTTTTTCTTGGTAGGGTTTCTCCTATGCCTTTTTGTTTGGTAGTGATACCTTTGTTAGGCTTTTTGAATAAATAAGATTGCCAGCAGAACCCTGTGTTTGTTAATCCTGTGTATCCTTAAGGGAGTTACTATTGAACCCACGCAGTAACCACATTAGCCACTCGTAGTTCATCCAACACAACAACAACATTTTAACAGCTGAACTGGCAGATGGTGCAATTCCATCATCCAGCAGACATTAAATACTTCACACAAAACTAAATACATACTAAAATTGTTTCACATAATGAATTTAACCTGTCTAGATCCACTTGAAACGTTACAGAAAGCTAACCAGTAATATACAATAATAACAATAAGAACACCAAATCATATTATTTACTCTTGAAAATAAAGAGAATATAATCAATATCAGAATCACCATCATCTTGGAATAATACAAAGATTAGAGGGAATATAAAAATGACCTACACATTATTCTAGAATCTATAAGCAGCAATAATATATGTGTGTATGTACCAAGTACGTGTAAAAAAAAATGTGTTAAATCTTTTCAACTATTCAAGTAGAACTGGACTGAAAGCTTTAGCGAAGTAGCTTTGATAGTCATGTAAAATGACAGATTAAATCCACTGAGACAACAGTGCATTGCAGAAAGTAATTATAGTATGTTATGGCAAAAATTCGATGGATCATGTTGCATGAACATGTCTTGTTAGTAAATTCTTTGATAGCGTATTTGTAGAAATGTATACATTTTATGTAGCTCATGGTTTAAGGCACTGGATTAGTGTCACTCACGTTCGTTGGCATGTTGTAGTTGTTTTTGTAGTTGATTGCCATTGAGTAAAATTTGCACGTCCTGTTTGTTTGGCACTGACATACACATCCCAATGGATGAAATAATTAATGGACTCATAAAAATGAAGTCGTTTAAAATATTTTTTTGTGTACAAATACACAGTTGTTAAATCCCTTGGCAAGGGACGTGTTAAGCTTAGGAAGGTAAAGACGGACCAGGTCTTTTTTTAAAATTATTATTATTTCACTCGCGAGTGACATACCCTTATTCACTATAATACAGAGGTTCAATCTTTCAAAAGCCTTGCAAACTAATCCAGTGTCTTAAACCGTAATGTACATGAAATGTATATCTTTCTACAAATAACCTATCAAAGAATGATACTCACTAACAAGAAATACTGTTAATGTAACATGATCCATTGAATTTTGCCTCAACATGCTATAGATTTAATTACCTTTTACAATGCACTACTTTTGTCTCAGTGGACTTACTCTGTCGGCCTACACAACTGTCAAGGCTATTTCACTAAAGCTTTCTGTCCAGTTTTACTTGAATATTTGAAAAGATTTAACACGTTTTTTATATATAGTTGATACACATACATTGCTGCTTCTAAATTCTAGAATGATTTGTAGGCATACGCTGCCATTTTTACACTCCCTCTCATATCTCTGCAATTTCCAAGATGATGATGATGATTCTGATATTGATATTTCTCTATATTTTCAAGAGTAAATAACATGATTTCGTGTTCTTATTGTTATCATTATTACTAGTTAGCATTCTGTAACGTTTCAAGTGGATCTGGACAGGTGGAGTTCATCAGTCGCAAACATTTAGTGCCTATTTAGTTTTATGTCTGCTGGATGATGGAATTGCACTATCTGTCAGTTGGATTATCATTATGTTTTTTTTTTTTTTTTCTGTGTGTTCTTTTCTGGCCTTTTCTTTCTACATCATTGTAACAAAAAATACAATGCATGTTTTACTCATGGCCAACCAACTATCAAAATAATAATAATAATAATAATAATATCATCAACACACACGAGTGAAATTAATGCTGAAGTCTAATCATGTCAGTTTGAATGGATACTCAACTCTTTTGTATATCAGTGCATTTTACTGCATGTTTGTTCCTTTTAAAATGTATCATGATTTACAGGAGTCGAGAATGTATACATGTGTATGTACACCAAAGTAAACTAAGGCTGAAATAAACTGTTATTATTATTTTCTCTAAATTGCATTATGACTTGTTGGTGTCAAGAATGTGTTCATGTTTGTATTAATATGATATCTGATGACAGTGATGAAGAACAGGCTGAAATAAACTGTGGTCTTGACTTGTTTTTTAAAAAAAAGTAGGGGGTATAATCTGGACTGGGGGGGTATAGTCTGGCCTAGCCCAAAGTAACCCCGGGGTATAAACTGGCCTAGCCCAGAATATACCCCGGGGGATATTCTGGGCTAGGCCAGTTTAACCCCGGGTATATTCTGGGCGGGGGGTATATTTTGGCCTGTTACACCGGGTGTAGCCTAGGTGGGGGGTATATTTTGGCCTGTTACACCGGGCCATGCCGAGGTCATGACTGTATGGCGTTTTTTATTACGCTTGTCGTCACTTGTTTAGACAATACTTGATGAAAAGGCAGTCGCCAAAGAAAAAAAATCTTTCTGGAACAAAAAGGCATTTTTACATCACATGGAGTTGCTGTAAGTGTTTTATCCAACACGCAAAATACAAATTGTATGTGAATAAATATTACATAGTTTTAATTTGGTGCTACAAAGTTAAAATGTGACCACCTTCTCCCCCCCCCCCCCCCTGTAGAATTGCAAGTTTTTGTTTTAATGTTAGCCTTAGTCCAACAAATCTGCCACACAAGTCTGACAAGTAAGAGGCACAAGTCCAACAAATTGTCCGAAAAAATCCCACAGGTTCAAAGCACAAGTCCAACAAGTTGGCCGAAAAATTCTGTCCAAAAAGTTGAACGCAAAAATCCGACAAGTCCAGTGTTCAAATCCAACAAGTTGGCCAAAAAGAGTCTGACAAGTCTGATGCAGAAGTCTGATAACTTGGATAAAAAATTTTGACAAATCCGATGCACAAGTTCAACAAGTTGGGTGGAAAATTCCGACAAGCCTGACCCAGAAGTACGACAAGTTGCCCAAAAAATTTTGACAAGTCTGATGAACAAGTCCGATAAGATGGCCAAACAATTTTGACAAGTCTGACAGACAAATAGTACAAGTTGGCAGAAAAGTCTGACAGTTGTGACGCACAAGTCTGACAAGCTGGCAAAATATTTTTACAAGTCTGACACAGAAATCCAAAAGATTGGCTGAAAAAAGTCTGACAAGTCTGACCCAGAAGTACAACCACTTGGCTGAAAAATTTTGACAAGTCTGACATAGAAATCAAAGAAGTTGGGCGAAAAATTCTGACAAGTCTGACACACAAGTCCAATAAGTTGGCTGAAAAATTCCGACAAGTGCGACAAGATGACTGAAAAATTTTGACAAGTCTGATGCATAAGTCCAACAAGTTGCCCAAGAAAGTTTGACAAGTCTGACATACAAGTCTGATAAGTTGGCCAAACAATTTTGACAAGTCTGACGCACAAGGCCAACAAGTTGCCCAAGAAAGTTTGACAAGTCTGACATACAAGTCTGATAAGTTGGCCAAACAATTTTGACAAGTCTGACGCACAAGGCCAACAAGTTGGCCAAAAAATTTTAAAAAGTCTGATGCACAACTCTAACAAGTTGCCCAAAAAGTTTTGTCAAGTCTGACGAACAAGTCTGATAAGTTGGTCAAACAATTTTGACAAATCTGACGGACAAATAGATCAAGATGGCAGAAAAGTCTGACAATTCTGATGCACAAATCTAACAAGTTTTCTAAAATATTTTGACAAATCTGACGCACAAATCAAAAAGGTTGGCTGAAAAAAGTCTGACAAGTCTGATGCACAAGTCCAAGAAGTTGGCCAACAAGAAAATCCGACAAGTCCAACAAATTGGCCCAAAAATTCGAATAAGTTTGATGCATAGGGCCGACAAGTTGGCAAAAAATTTTGACAAGTCTGACGCACAAATCCAACAAGTTGGCCAAAAAGTCTGACAAATCTGACACATAAGTCTGATAAGTTGGCCAAAAAATTTTGACAAGTATAAAAAGTTGGCAGAAAAAATCTCACAAGGCATACGGGCCAGTCCAACAAGTTGGTTGAAAAAATTCTGACAAGTTGAACGCACAAGTCCGAAAGTTGGCAAAAAAATCCAACAAGACCATTGCACAAGTCCAGTAAGTTGGCCAAAATATCCAACAAGTCCGATGCAAAAGTTCAAGAAGTTGGCCAGAAAAATCTGACGTCCGATGCAAAAGTTCAAGAAGTTGGCCGAAAAAATCCAACAAATCCAATGGACAAGTTTAAGAGTTTGCCAAACAAAATCCGACAAGTCTGAAGCACAAGTCCAACAAAATCAGACAAATCTGATGAAAAAGTTTGCCAAAAAAAATCCGAAAAGTCTGATGCACAAGTCTAAGAAGTTGACTGAAAAAATGCAACAAGTCTGAGGCACAAGTCCAACAAACTGGCCGAAAAAAGTCAGACAAGTCCAATGCACAAATCCAAGTTGGCCGAAAAAAGTCTGACAAGTCCGACAAGTTGGCCGAAAAAAGTCTGGCAAGTCTGACACACAAGTCCAACAAGTTCACCTAAAAAATCTGACAAGTCTGATGCACGAGTCCAACAAGTTCGCTGAAAAATTCTTACGCACGGGTCCAACAAGTTGCCCAAGAAATTTTAAAAAGTCTCATGCACAAGTTCAACAAGTTGGCCAAAACATTCCAACAAGTCTGATATACAAGTCCAATAAGTTGGCCGAAAAAGTCTGACAAGCCTGGGGCACAAGACTGGGGCACAAGACTGGGGCACAAGCCTGACAAGTTCGTCGCACAAGTCCAACACCTCCGTCACACAAATTTGACAAAGCTGCACTAGTGCGTCAAATCCAACAAATTATCCACACAAATCTGACAAGTCTGACAAGTTTGTCAAGTCCGACAAGTCTGTTGAACAGGTTCGACAAGTTTGACAAGTATGACAAATCCAACAAGTCATCCACAAAAGTCCGACAAGTTCATTGCACAGGTTCAACAAGTCCGATAAGTCCACTGCACAAACCCCACAACTTTGACATGTCTGACATGCTTGGCTGCACAGTTATGACAAATCTGACGAATCCGTCCGCGCAAGTCCAACAAAGTTCGCCGAACAAGTCCACCAAGTCCAACATATCTGATAAGTCCACCGCAGATGTTCGACAAATCTGTAGCACTAGTACAACAGGTTTGCCGCATAAGTCTGACAAGCCAGGGGCACAAGTCTGATGAGGCTGACAAGTCCGCCACGCAAGTCTGACAAGTCCGCAGAACAAGTCAGACAATTTCGCCGCAGAAGTCCGACAAGTCCAGGAAGTCCGGATCACGAGTTCGACAAGTACGACAAGTCCGCCGCACAAGGACAAGTCTGCTACACAAGTCCAACAAGTCCACCCCACAAGTCCAACCACCCCATGGTACAAGTCTTAAAGGTCCAACAAGTCCACACTCTGAACAAGTCTGAAAAGTCCGACATTTTCAGCAAGTCCGACAAGTTCAAAAAGTCTGCTGCACAGATTTGACAAGTTCGACAAATCTGCTGCAAAGATACGACAAGTCTGAGAAATCCGTTGCACAAGTCCGACAAGTCTGACAAGTCTTTCGTAAAACTTCCTTTCCACGAGATAAGTGGTTTGACCATGACATCAACGTTATATATCATAATTTAGAGGTTATAGGATTTTTACTGTTAAGGATGGTGAGGTCTGGCAAGTCCAACAAGTTTTTCCCTCCTACTGTAAAATTTTGTTTCCATGAGATAAGCAGTTTGGCTACGACACCGACGACGTATATCGTAATTTAGAAGTTATGGGATTTTTAATGGTAAGGGTGGTGAGGTCATCTCTTTGGTAATGGCTGTGTCTATTTGGTATCGAATTTGGAATCCTAAATAGGGATTTTCCTATAATGTCAGACACAAAGCTATAATGAAATCATTTTAATGTTTTGTTTGACCTATTTTGTTTTTATTCAAACTTGTAAACGAGAGAAAGAAAAACCCTCATGAAAAAGCAAGTGAAAAGTTTCACAGTTTCAAGAAAGTAAGAGAAAATATTCAATCCATTGTGACAGTCACTTTTAGGAGAATATACAATGGTATCGATTCCTACTTTTGCCTCCGATTTGCAGATAAAAGTCAGAAAGATGTCAGGGGCAAAGGGCGATAATCATGTGATGGGGGCATAGTCTTTTTGAGAATGCAAAATTATGATTCTATGCCGTATTGAGAGACATTATCTTATGAAATATTAATAAGCATAAAGGTTTGAATTAAAACAAGATGATTTTAATAGTCTTAATAAAGGGATGGATTTAATATCTGAGTTTATGCATAATGAGGTCAAACCCATAACGGCAGACAATGTAAGGATTGTGTGTTATATAAGAAAAACCCAAATTTATTTGTAGTACAGAACAGTCACTTTGGGGAAACCTGGGTGGTCACTGGCTCCTGCTTCCATGTAGCGTCGAGGTCGGCGGTCGACCAAGGTACTCGCACGGCTAGTCATGCCCAACTAGTCTGTAAAGCTTAGGGTCTGGCGAGATTTCCTCCCTTAAGGCGCTACTGAGGGACTGAGAGTTGGGGTGGAGTTTGGTCGGGGGTAGGCCGGACAAAACATACGGATTAGAACCTACTTCCTTAGATCTTAAGGGGCATCTGGTACTTTAGTGTATTAGACTTAGGGTCGTCCATGTCATGGGAAAAGTGCTCTCGCAACCACATAGTCACACGGCATATCTGTGCTAGGTAGGGTAGTGTGTGCTGGAGTCCCCGTGCCACTATTTTTTGTTTGTTTTGATTCACTTATTTATTTTCTCTAATGCACAACAACAACATTTGCAATGTTCACGAGAAAGTGGGATGTATATTTTGATATTGTCTCTGTTCGTGTTAGGGGATTTCTTATTGCTGTAGCAAATAAAAATTTAATATTTCAATTGTGAAACGCCGGGTTTTGTTTATTGACTTGTCGAAACACAGAGGGTCATTGCTGACTACAGGATTGGTTGTATAAAAGATGACAGAAAGTCAAGATTTTGAGTCGTAGCGGAATAGAATTACAACTATCATCAGGCAGAGAACATAGAGAACCCTTCAAGGGTGAGAAAGCTAGCACTCCAAGACAAGATCTTTATAGCTTCGTGAATTATTCCACTCAAACCCTTTAGGCACACACGGAAAACGCCTGTAATGTATTGATTAATTTGTTTTGCGGTGATGAACTTTATGGTTCGTATGGAACATATGAAGAGCCAATTTTCTAATCATTTCTCCTGCGAAATAAAAATTAATAGAATAGAAGGAACCCTTAAAAAAAAATAATTGAATCCATTCTCTTTAATTCAACTTGAATAAACGAAATTACATTGGTACAAACTAACGGGTAATTTTTAAATTTTATATGAAGTGGAATGCGAAATGTTGCAAAATTATTGTACAAGTTATAACCGGCCAAAAATTATTCAGATGTGTCACAGCATGCTATTTATTTCGCATGTGTGTATGATTTCAATATTTGACGTGAACAATTTCATCCTAGTTGTACTGATTAGGAAATCTTCAGGGATAAGGGTATTCAGAATTAGAGGATCTAGTTGCAGATTATGCCATTGCTATATAACCCTCCTCTCATGGTTGATCCAATGTCCATACAACGTGCAGTAGGGAAGTTAACATTTTCCAGCGTCCCTTCTGATCCCCCCACCTCAAGAGAAATGAAAATAGTTTGGAAAGAATTTATCTAGCTTTATCTCCGATGAAAATCTCGCTCATAACATGGTTTTGAACCGTTTCGAGCCTCTTGTCTCGGGAAGAACAACATTATCGACGGTCTCTATCATATTATTGTCGTCCGTTATGAGGACGATAATATGTACACAGGCAAATGCCAATAACCAATGATTTCTTCATATGCACTGAAATATTAATGTATAGATTATTTCCCTTGGATAGGAGCGCTCTTCAGGAGAGAGACATTTACATGATCGTCACGTTTCGGATACCAGATTATCTCTGCATATCAATTTCAGTTTGCATAGCTGAATTAATCTAATATGTTATGCTTCCTTCCGTCCATGTACATTCCGATTGACGCATTTGTCACTTGCACTTGTACGATCTTTTTAACAGTAATACTGCCCTCTCCCCTTATGTTCATCAGTATCGCTACTAGTCGACTATCACCAAAGGCTACAATTGCTACACCAACCACTTGTGCAGCTGTCAGGCCGTAGGCCCTCCCCCCTGCCCTCTCAGAAAAGGTTAACGCCTCGATGAACAAGGCGTAAAATTGGTCAAACAGGACATCTCAGATACTCCAGCATTCATGCCAACCGCACAATCTCTCATACAACAATAAATAAATAGTTTCCACACTTTTAATGCAACTTTTAATATAAAATGAATATAAATAAATAAAATTACAAAACAATTGCAAAGGAGTTTAACTCTGGAAAATAATTCATGTACACAACAATGGAAGAACATTGACAAATTACATTTTATATAATATGGCAGGGGTGTCCAAACTTGCTTAATGTGAGAGCCACTTACAATAAACTTCAGACATTCGAGAGCCACAAGATATGAACATAATTTACACACACCTTTTTATTGTTACATCACATCTTGTTACAAAAAGTTTATACAAATAGTAGAATTTAAAATTATTAGGAAATACATATAGGCAGCAATCAGCAGCATGTGGCGATTTGGCCACCCGTGTAATGTTGCGTGGTTTTCAATAGCTCTTCTATAAATTTCTGTCAACGTTACTGTAACCCCGCTCCCCCCTCCTTTTTGTTTCAATTTTAAATTTACACGACAGTTTCGGCTCTTCGTCTTTGTACCCAAACATTATCATCATAGAAAATAAAAAGAGAAAGTCTCACCCGCCAGACACCCCCCCCCCCAAGCCTCTTTCTATCCCTGCAGAAAGCAGAGAAGTAACTGGTGGGGACGCCATGCACTGTGTTTTGCTGTTTATTTTAGGAGGTTCGCTGCCATTGGTATTTACACCTCATTTTTTGTTTGTTTTTATTTTACTTTTTCTTGTTTCTGTGTGTTTTTGTGGTAGGGATTAGTTTTTAAAAATTTTGCCCTGGCAGCGGCCTTGTTCGACGTTCAACTGCCAAAGTATCTTTAAAGTGCACAACATGCATATGAGCCCTCGGAGGTTTTCGTCCTTATCCGGGAAGACTAGGTACTCGATCCTACCTACCATAGGATCAGAGACAGGAATTTATTTCCCCGAAAAAAATTCCAATATGCCTGCACCTACCGGGGATCGAACTCGGTACCTTCGGCATGAGACGTGAGCACCTTGCCTCTAGACCACCCTAACCATTTCTTCCAACATCTGGCATAATGATGAGTTCGACATGTAACGGTGGCGAGCACGATGAAGGTCGCTTCACCCCCCCCCCCTTTTTAAAAAAAAAACTTTTTAGGTTTTTTTTTTTTTTTTTGGTCTGACTTCAGTAATTCAAAGTTCGTAGTCATGGGCCAAATTGAGTTTGAGCTGACCAGCGTCTGAATATGCTATTATTTACTGGAATGGGGAAACCAATTATGGGTAAAACAAAGTTATCACAGGATGAAATGCGAACAAATTCCCTTGGGACAAAACCCATCTGGGACAAAACACCCCTGGCAGGAAATATGTCATGGGCACCCCCGCCCCGGGTAAACTGGAAAATAGAGCAAACCATCGTTTAGATCATGTTTTTGTCCCTGTTTTGACAACCTGGAGTCCTAGTTTTTTTGTTTTTTTTGTTTCCTTATTTGTTTGCTTATTTTTTTTCCTTTTGTCAAGAGTGATTTTATCGCCGAGAGGTTGTTTGTCAAGGGTGTTTTGTCGAGTGGAGGTGGGTTGGGTTTCTTGCTCTTAAATCCTGTCTTAAATGTCTCTTCCATCCCCCCACCGCCCCGGGCCATACTTCGTTTCCTAGTGCTACCGCCAGCCCTTTCCATTTATTAATTCAATATTCCTTTTACTCCAGATCGAACTCCAATCAATTGATTAATACATCGATCTGCTTGATAAGCCGTGTGTGAAAATGCAGGAATTGGTTTATTTTCAGGTCCTGCCTCGTGCAGCTAATGTCAATGCTGGTGTTTGTCTTGCACGCCAACCCGGGGAAAGAGATAGGGGGTGCTAATCTACTCAGCGCCGGAGCTGACTGAACGATATTAATTAAGCAGAGGTGTAACTAGATTTTGATGGCACCTTGGGCAAATAAAGAAAATAGAACGTCTTAAACGTTAGTAGGGCCAAGTATCCAAATTACTCACAGTAGGATTTTTGTTACATGTAGCCCACTAACTTGTGTGCCAATTTTCGAAAAAGTTATTGTGACCATGTCGTCAAAGGAAAGGCCATTGGGGTCAATAATTAGCTAAAAGGTAATCCTACCCCCCCCCCCCGCCCCCACCCAAAAAAAACCCAAAGAGAAAACCAACAAACTGTTGAACAGACTTATTTCTCTACATGGGGCAAATAGTTACTCCGTAAAAGAAAAAAAATGCAGCACTTTGAATTTTTTTCCTGCCTGAATTCTTATATCGTGCACAGGAATATTTGGCCCAAATCTGGCATTCAGGACACCCGTCTAACCTGCAATCTGTTCCACCCTAGTTACATCACTGAAATGATTATGTCAACCATTGGGTCAACATATAAGGACAAAAAACAACAACAAAAAACAATGGCATTACAGATTTTGAACAGGCTTCAGCAAAATAGAAATGAAAAAAAAACCCGAAAAAAACAACTTATATATTTTATACAAAAATTGCCCAGTCCTGAAACTCACATCGTTTTGTTCATGAGACGAAAAATATAATTCAGACTCCTGTAGACTGTTATCAGTGCATGTGAAAAGCCCCCTGATTAAACATTCATTAATATCGGTTTCCTGCTTCTCATCAAACTTTCCCCCCATCTGCAATTTTTTCCTTCGTTCTCTCCTTCTTGCTTTCCGTCTATTTGCCAATCTACAATATCTCCTTTCATTTACGTCACCAAAATGATGATAATTGTCCGCCATGCAAAGTATCGGAGCTATTGTGCACAACATTGATTTAAATTCGGAGAAGCGTACTTTCTGTGACCATAAATGAAATTGATTCTTACCATTAATGCATTTCATTGACATCGTCAAATTTGTGATGCCGACTGCCATGCAGTGCTCTGCAGCCGCTGTGATTACACATGTCGCGACCTAAGTTCTCGTTTGTTATATCTCCATTTTCTGAAAAATTGTAGATCTTTTAGTATGTAGAAATGCATACGTTGACACTTGTTCAAAATGCGCTTTGGCACTTATCAAGATGTTTCACGGTTCCGATTTATTCTAACTCCTTATCATAATAGCTAAAGCCGCAATCGTTTAACGTCGACGTTTTCAGTCGCGGAAAACGTGGGGTTGGAACAGACAAGAACTAAGGGCGCGATAAAGGTGATTTAAAAATTCGGCAGAGAAGCGCAACAGCTGTGACATCATGAGAAATCAGCCTGTAGAAATGGAAGACCCATGCTTCATAATGCATCATCAGAATTGTTCATTAGACAGCCATGCAAGTTCCGCTGTCACAGTGGACACAAGTATATAAGCTTAGAATAGGAGAATCGTTACGTCTATGACGTCAAATGAACCCAACCCATTCAACTGTAGTTTTTGTTCATTCCCACCGCTCATTTGTGAGTCATATTGAATTTAAAAAGATGTCTAACCGCATATTAATTGTTTTGGGGAAAAATTGAGCCAGCAAAAATACTTAGCTGTTTTTGTCATTCGGCGTAGTTGGGTGGGGGGGGGGGGGAGTAGGTCTATTGTCTAGTGAAAGGTTGGAAGGTCCTGTACACGCCCATAAGGTATTATCCCAACTTCCAACAAAAGTGGAGTTAGACCACTCTACTTTTTATGAGCACATTTTAGCACCCCTATTCTTCTTTTTTATTTTTTCGCATTCAGATTCTTTTCTTTGTCTTCACTTAGCTACATACTCTCTATCATTCAAAGATCTGCTAGACAGTTTACAACATATCAGTATCAGCTCTGCTGTTTCTCTATTTCTACCCATTTCTTAAGTGCCACTGATCAGTTTTTGAAGGTTTTTTTTTGTTTTGAAATAAATTACTACTACTGTTCGTTATATCCGTCAATATTTTTTTTTTTTTTTTTACCAAAACGGCAATCGGACGACTACCGATGCTCAATTTTTCTAACTCCTGCCAAAGAGCTTCATGATTTTTAAAAATATCGGAGCAACTTTCCTCGGATTTCCCCAAAGAGTAAACCTTTTGACTTATGAAAGAAACTCCAAAACATGTGTTTCCCAGAAACGCCGGGTGCCTCAGCTGACAATAATTAATAATAATACTACTAGTAGTAATAATGATAATTAAACACATGAAAACACGCACATCTCGCCCACAAAAAAAACAAAACACACACACAAAAAAAAAACCAAACACAAAAATCCACGACCCAATAATTTTTTCCAGATTATCCAGTTATTCCCGACTTTAACGATCAAAGAGAAAGTGGGGGATTAAATGCAAAAAAAAAAAAAAAAGCGTTTCTCTTAAAACTAGAACCAACATAATAACCAATACAATATGCCTACCAAGACGGCAGGAAGTGTTCCATAATACGTTGTTCGAGTAGTCGCTTTCGCTCGTTTCCGGTTCTTAGCGACAAAGGGTATCGCTGTTTCAGATTCCATAGGATCTGCGCGAGCGAAGCATATTCGCGTCGGCGTTGAGCCCAGAAAGACTGGGTGGTCGATAGTTTGCATTTTGTTTGCGCCTTTGAGAGTCTCTGCGAGCCTTGCATTACACGTGAATTGCACCTCCGTCACAGTGGAGACTTGTCAACTTTTCTCACATTAGTTCATTCAATAATTATTATATTAATGCTGGAGTTGCTTTTTTTTTTTCAGACTTTCTGTGAAATTTATTCATTGGACAGGTCTTGTATTTGGAAGTACTGAAATACATTCTTGAGATGGTATCTGCTAAAACTAATGCAGATATCTATCATCAGTGTCACTGAAATGTGAGTACACGAACTTTATGAAATCCTCAGGTAAAGAAAGTAAAAACTTAACAGAATATTGAATTTAATACCTTGACGATAAACAATAAATTATTGAGGCATATTTTACAATTAATGTTTTCCTTTGTGTATGTTATTTTCTAAAAAGGTAAATGCTTTCCTCCGTTAATTTTTTACTGTTTATTCGGGATTTCTGACACTAGAGTAAAAAATTGTGTGGCAGAGTCTACGGTTTGAGGAGGATAATATTTCAGTTGTTTACACCTAAACTAGAAATGGTATTTAAATTAGGGAATACCTTTCAAGTAAAACAATTCTCTTCCTCCTATGTAAATGAAGTTTTTCGCACGTGCTCGGCATCAAGATAAGGCCCGTCAAGTATTCGTTATCATTCTAATCATTCTTTGATCTGGTGTAAAACGTTTTAAGTAATTAATGATGAAGTTCGAAACACATTTATGTAAAAAAAAATATATATTGGTTATAAATCAGAGATATGTTGTAAAACTAAACTTTCTTTAAGGTCAGGTGTTTAAAGGGTTAGACATGATTGTAAGACTTAGAATATGAAAAATTTAAGCCAGGACTTTGCAGATTGAAAAACAATTAAACAACAACATTTCCTAGATGGAACAAAAATGTGAATCTTATGAGATCAAAGAAAAAGAAAAATTTCACAAAAAGAGCATACCATTTCAAGTGACTGGAAACAAAGGGGAGGGGAGGAGAGAGAGAGAGAGAGAGAGAGAGAGAGAGAGAGAGAGAGAGAGAGAGAGAGAAGAGAGAGAGAGAGAGAGAAAGAGAGAGAGAGAGAGAGAGAGAGAGAGAGAGAGAGAGAGAGAGAGAGAGAGAGAGAGAGAGAGAAGAGAGGGGGGGGGGGGGGAGGCTGAGGGACCTTTATCTCGGGCAACTGCATACTGGTTTGAGACAATGAAAGGCAAGAAGTCGAAAATGGACATGGTTTTAAAATCAAATCCTGTGTTATAGAAAGATTACTTTCCGATTATTTTCATCTCCATGATCATTTAATGTAACAAATTACCACTCACAGAATCTTTTCTTAGGAGTTTTGCTGTTTTTCTATAGAACATATTGTTGATCAAATTATTTGAAAGTTATTTAAAACGGAGAGGTACTTAGAATTGATGGCACCCGAAACAAATGCAAAGAATAGTGCCGTTGACAACTGAGTTATTTAAAATCCTTGATTTTTTTTCTTTTCTTTTGAAGCCAAAATACTCATAGTAGACCTTTTTTTCATGATCAGTCTTTGGCCAGTTCTAACAGTAGTAGGCCCTATTATTACTGGGCCCATTTCGCCAACAGAAAGGTTATTGTAGCTCCGAACCAACCGTAATTTTAACTCTAACTGTAACCCTTGTATTTTGCCAAAATGTCTTCGTGCAAACACACGCCAATGTCGCCAAAAGACCCCAAATGTCACTCCAACTTTTTATAGTAACTAATAAAATACACCCCCCCACCACTCCAAAAATAAATCAATATGCATATTAAGATATATATTAAGATAAACATTATGTCAGAGATGTGTATTTAAAAAAAAATGCAACGTCATACATTATCCAATGACTAAATCTTTATGTTCCATCACGCCAACTTCGCTCTTTAACCGATAGAATAAAATTAAACGTTCCAACTACATCTCTCAGATCCCTCACTGAAGGACCATTTTGTTTTTAAGGCCCGAAGACCAGGAATTCCTCAAAACGTAAGAGATATAATAATTTACTGAAATGTTTATGAAACGCCCGAAAACTCACCCGTGTAATTGATGGAATGCAAACCACAGTTGCTTGTGACTGCTGTCCAATGTTTAGTATGTTCGTAGTACTGGTAAATTGGATAATTATGAATTGGATAATGACTGTAAAGCGCTCAGGGCTTGCATTTGACGGGATGAATGTTATTTATTATTATTATTACTATCATTGTTATAACTTGGCGCATGGGGCATGCCCCCCCCCCCACCTGTCCCACACTAGTTACGCCACTGGTTCATAACCAGTTTTCCGTTATCTAGTGTACTGTGTATTTGGTGTCAGGTACTTTGTACAGATAAGTACTTTTTTTTTCTCTCTCCATATTCAAAGGCAACGATACAGATGGCATAGTAAGTTACGCAGTAACTAACGCAGAAATGATGAGATGAGACACTGTCTTCTTCGCACCACTGAAAACACTGCGCACACAATTTGCGCGCTTATCAGGGGCGGGGACCATGGCGCATAGTATGAAAAGAATGTTTGATGTAATGGTAAATTTATGATGCAAAATTTTGACAGTGCAACGGCGACTGAAAAAACAAAAGGGAAAACAGCCAGAGTTTTCCCATAGCGATTGAGATTATAATTCCACAATATGTGACGTCAATCAAGGTCTAAAGCGATAGCTGAACAGTGAACAAAATTCAATATTTTCCCTATTTGGGTTTGTAAAATACGGCACTTTTCATGACTTCCATGCGTTTGCCGCTGGGTGGCGGTGCTAAATCTGTGCACCCTAAAAGCCTTAGCTGTCTTATCTTATAAATTCTAGAATCTTTGATAAGATCAAATTGGATCTTGTATTCACTGCTGCATTTCTTGAAATTCTTAAGCTTAAGCTAGTAGCACTCTGCTTTACACTGGTTTTGACTCAGGCTTGAACTTCTTTTAAATCAACAAATAAGACAGACTTGTTTCTGCCTCACCGGTATGCAAGGTCTCTGTTTAACTCCATACTCCACAAAACCTATGCTTAGATATAGAGAACTAGCTGAGGTCCCCGGCCCTGCCCGGGATAAATCGGTTTGAATATTGGTTTCAGTTCTGGATGGTTATTATGGACCTGCTTCATCTGGCCTGTTACTATTTCTTTATTTTATTTTTGTTTGTTTGTTTTTAAATAAGTCTTACTGCTCTGCCTTTGCGAGTTGACACACTGCGCATCCCGTACAACAGCATGATTTGCGCACGGGTTAGTGTGCTTGATAGTGAACACATCGCAGGAAGTGATAACGAAACCTTAAAATGGCGAACCATGACTCGAAATAGATCCAAATCATGGCGAAACAATAAATTTCCAATAAAAAAAACAACACCGATTCGAGACTTGTATTAAAAACTGTGCACCCTTACACCCATTCTGATGCACCATATACAATTTGAAGTCTGAGTGTTGAGTGGTTCGGAAGCCTTTTGCAACGAAAAATCTCAAGTCCACAAATATATATCGCGGGTGGTATTGATTACAGACGTAAGTCACTTTTGGCCATTTTTCAGGAAACGAAAAAAACGTCCGCATTTACTCATTTTCGATTTAATCTCTTCCAGCTTTTGTGTGAATGTGACAATTAGTGTTGCGTGCTACTGCAACTTGCTCGTTTTATGCTGGAACCACCCGTTTTCCAAGGTGAGGACCTACGTCACTTGCAAATTAGAAAAGAGTTTTTGATTACAGGGGTAAGGTTACTTACGACCCAGTTATGCCCGAAGTTAGTCATTTCTCAGAGACGTAAGTGATCATACGTCTGTTGCATTGCCATATTTAATCGACTTTGGTGTCCTTTCGAGTACATACAGCTAAAGTACAACTCTACTATTTATTTGACTATAACAAGACACCTTTGTGGTTTCATTCGCCTTTGACTTTTCAATTTGAAAGGGATTGGGTTCGGGTCTTACGTCCCACTTAATCACCATAACGGTTATATTGGAGAAAAGACTTGGCCCTTCCACGGACTTACCGTCACTGGTTGGCAGGGCCAGAGGCACCTCCGAAAAATCTGAGTCCAACTGACAATCGAACCTCAGACCCTTTGCATCGGGGGGGGGGGGGAACCTCTACGCATCGGGCTACCCAGCCGGCATTTGAAAGGGAAAGGGGCTGCGTTGGCATTCGCCTCCATGCTCTTCTCTTCCACATGATACCCGGATTCAAACGGTGTCGGTCAAGTTCGATAACGACGCAACTTTGAGACCCACCACAAGGTGATTGTTGGAGGGATAATTAAACTAATCAACGCAGTAACAATATCAAGAGGTAGTGGTATATTAGCAAACAATATAATGTAAGTAACAAATTGGGGGGGGGGGGCGGGGGCAGCTGTCAGACTCCATTCGTTCTTCCTTCCAATTTGTGCTATCATTCACACATTCATTCACATGCAGGACATGACGCCGCCATCGGCCCTCTCAGTCTCCCTAAAGATCAGAATCTACAACTGACGCCTGAGGACACACTTTCACAATACATAATAACCATTACTTACATTATTACATTTCAAGTTTTAATACGAACTTTAGTTTCATGTATATTTGACGAAACTGCATGAATGTGTCACACCACCACTGCCAACTGGCCCCATTCAGTATTTACTTTTTATCATATAAAGGAACATCTAAAGGATATCTACTTGTAGTATGAGGATTCTTCCTATCCACCCACACAGCATTTAAGTGCACTTAGCTGGTGTGGTTGCAACGTCACGCCATTGTTTAACCCAGGCAGATTGGCAGGAGGCTAAATTTATGCACAGATACAAAGCAGCAATGGTGTGCAGATGTTTAAATCGGAAAACATAATTATTTTCAAAACGCTGTCGACCTTCCTGACTGCAGTAAAATTTTTTGCAGACCTCAACCTCAACTGAATTTACCTCGAACTTCCATTTTAATGTACGTTTCCTGTGTGAATCTCCCGTGGCCTTCACCCGTTTTTTTCCCACTTCATTAACGTTCCGACTGGCGAAGTCACGTTGCCTTCTAAGGCTACCCAGCTGCCAGAACCATGGAAAATCTCTTCCCTCTGACTTCCACTTACATTGCGTTTGCATCTGTACCTAAATGGCTCACATCATGCCTTCATCTCTCTTGCCTTAACGGTGATTCCACTTCTTGAAATATACTCCTCTCCGCGATTCCTCTTTCGCTTGATTATATTAAAGACCCAGTTGTCTGGGTTTCTCTGTCTCCGCCTTCCTCGGACAGGACCTGGATCATTTAAGACGAACGCACAGGCTCTTGTCTATTATGCAACAATGGACTGACAGAAGGTATACCACTGAGATGGTTGTCTGGAAGTGGGGTGGAGGAAAGAACCAAAGGTGGAACCCTTTTTCCGACATGTTTTTTCTTTGGAGTAGGGAGGACATACTAGCTGTCGTCATCCCCACCTTCCGAATCAGATAGGTGGCCAAAATCATGAGAAATGGATGGTTCGTCTTCCATCAAGAGGAATTCTTCCAGTCTCCTCTTTGCTCTGTGTTTGCTGCCTCGTTGCACAGGAGTCTCCTCTGCGGCTCTCAGGCCTTGCTCCTTTACTTGTCTTTGCCCTCGCTGTTGTCTGTTACGTTGCTCTTCCACTTGATCCTTTAACGTTTTTAAATGTCTGATAGGGATGTTTTCACAATCACTGTCAGCACAGTGCAATTCTTGGCACAACGGCAGACTCTTGCCTTCAAGGTTAACTTCATGGAATGGACCAGTGTCAGCCTGTGAAGGGCACCTAATATTCACCAGTGTTAACTCGAACAGGACGCCGTCGCTAGTAGGAAGTGAGATCCACTATCTTAGAGAACAACTCGAGGCCGTCGTAGGAATTCACAGTCAATGTTGCCTTCCCATCCGGTGTTGACCTTCCCATCTCGGCATGAGAATCAAAGACGTATTTCTGTCTTCAGTCTTTATTAGCCCACATGAGTAGGCAGGTGTGCTGGAGCCGATGGTTACAATACTGAACTTGTCACAGTTTCTAATGGCTTCTAACAAAGAAATGAAAAGAGCCGCAGCTGTTGACACCAATCCATAAAAAGAATCCAAAGTCTCCACCTCGCACTGTTCACCTTCTGCCCAAAAATGGTTTCGCTAGATCAGTAACGAATGGGTAGTTTCCGCTGATGCAAGAATTAGCACATACCCAGTCTCCGTTCTTTAGAATTTTTGTTTAAAACACCTGTATTCCAGTTCGTGACAGGAACTGTCTGGTGCATCATAAAATGGCTACCGCGTTGAACATGCACTGTCGATCTGGTGCTTTGAAAAAGGCTGACCCCTGGTGCGTGGTGGCTTGAAAGGAAAACCTGAAACTCTGGAACCCACTCTATATATTCCATTAAAAAGCACAAAACCATTCATGGCAATTTAAATAATTCTTATATGGAGTACATTTAGGTTCTGCTCATCTCCTCATATAAAGCTCTAAATGCCCCCACATTTTTTACCTCAGCAACCATAATCACTTTATCATAGTCTTGGCTCCCTAGGGAGCATACAAGGCTCTGAACACTAACATTGGACAATATCCCACATCCCTTTTGCATCTGAGTCCAGTAGGGACAGCGAGAATACAGTGTCTTTCTCAAGGACCTAATGGTGCACACAGCCTACTGATGAAATGAACCTTCATGCGCCCTTCAATGAAACAGGCGTTTGCCTCATGAGAGCAGCTCACCAGCCACTCGCCTACACCGCCTCCAAAGATAGAGGATCTAAATAACATAATAGGCACTGCTGGATTAATTTTCCACTGAAACTTCTCTAGTATTCTCTGCCCCCTTCTCTTTCCCGCTCTCTCTCTCTCCCTGTCAGTGTGTGTGTGTTCATCACTCTCTCCTTCTGGCTTTCTCTCTCTCTCTCTCTCTCTAATTCTCTCTCTCTCTCTCCCTTTATCTCTAGGACACCCTTCCCCTTTATCCATATGCCGTAGGCAGGTAAAGGCAGTTTGATCACAGTTGGCGATATCGTTTACCTACCCAATCCTTAAATTTTTCATAATGTTAAGTTGGAACTAGTTCCTACTAAACGCAGAGCAATCAAAGAGTACAATAGAAATCTTGCTCATATTTTGCATGTAAATTGTAGACACACAAATAGTTAACAAACTTATCTTTCATTAGAAATCGCCATCATCGTAAAAAAAAATAATAAAGCGCTGATATTATCTCAAGTGCGTCATACTAATACAGGTAATATAAACCATGGACGTTTGGGGGCTTTTCCCGAAAATGTGATACCTCTGGCACGCATTTTAAGGCGACCATCCATCCTCCAGCCTTGACCTTCGTTTGAGCATAGACGTACGTGACACTCACTGTATGAAGGGATGGTGTACTTTGCCGCACTAGAGGGTTTTTGATTAGTGTCGTAAGCGACCATACGACTGTGTGAATGACTATTCTGGTTGCGCTTCGAGAGAAAAGCAATTAATTAAAGCCGTAAGTACTCATACGACTCTAATCAAAGTCTATCTTAAGGCATATAAACATACGACCATTGAGTAAATTGAAATAACTTCGCAAATAAAAGGCCTAGAGGTACCGCTACCAGCTTAAAAAATGCGGGAAAGCCTGGTCTTCAAGAATATGAAAAAACCCGGGAAAGCCCAATTTTGGACTTACGTCCCTAATCAATACCACCCGCGATATAGTATAGATGTTAATATTTTCATTTTTTGTTGCAGTTGTTGTCCTTGTCGTTGTAAGGGAGAGTTTGAAAAGAATCGAGTGGATCAAACAGATTTACAAACGTCAAATTTAATTCAGGATTGACAAAACCCATGCATTTGCTCCTTGCGGCATGCAGTTTTACCCGATTTTGAATGAACTCATGAACAAACAATAAAAGGAGAAGAAGAAGAAAAAAATTATAAAGATATTTTTGGCAGAAATCAGTCTGTCAACACCATCTGATCCCACTATTGCTGTGTAAAGGCACACGTGGAAAGGCGACAGTAATTTAATTTGTAATTAAGTTTGAATCGTATGTAATCACGACGCGTCTCCACAACTTTTTGAATTGAAGCATTGATAAACAAACTTTGCCCCGTGTTGTGTAAAAGTGGACAGTATCTACAAATCAATGTCAAATCCTTAGGGATTTAAATGAAATTAACGATGGACGAGTTGGTCTGGGTCTACATTTGTATTTGTTTAAATGGAATAAAAAGTTGCCTATTCTAACAACTAATCAGTTAGATATTGTGTTGAAGCCGGTAGGCGATTTTCTAAAGTGCAGGCTGTCGTTCGAAATTTCTAAAGATCAGGGCGTCGTTCGAAATAACAATGGAATTTTCTGGATTGGGTGTGATTCATTCAACGTGTCTTTATATACGGGTAGGTTAGGGAGATATTTACCTGAGTGTGAATAATGACGCAGAAAATTTATTGCCAGCAAGAAGAGAACTGGACAGTGAGCCCAGAGTTATGTATAAATTTTATTCGAATCACTCACGCCCTGGGGCATTTCCACGACTGTTTTGAAAAATTAGAAATTCCTGGTCTATTGGAACTTTGACCGCCAATGTAAAAGCCCATGTTTATTATTATTATTATCATCATTATTATTATTTTAAGTCATTTAACTTTTAGATATCTTTACAGAAACGTTTTCAAGAAACAACAACAACAAAAAATAGATTATTAAGTTCTAATGTCCACGGGTGATTTACGAATGGCTATCGGAAAGCCGCATGACTTTTGGCCGTTCACCATTTCACAGCCCCATTCGTTAGAAGGCTAACATCCAAAAGAATCAGTATGAAAATGGAAACAAAAGAAATAAATGCATACGTTATAACAACATCGGTACTTTCAAACTATCATTCTAAATTGCCCAGACTTTTCAATATGAGCCAAAAACTTTCACAAAAATACGCATTTGAGCATGAGCAAATAAATTGGGATGCACATGGCAGTTTTATAGATACTGGGATATGTCATGGTGTACCTTTCGTAAATTTTCTAACATATGGGTATTTATTTATCTTCTTCAGGAATCACCGGTACGGTAGCATTTCGCTATGTCGCCCATTCCATCTATAAGATGGTAACAAGTTACTCGGTTGAAATGACCCTACGAACAATTTACGCAAGATTCATTCATGCAGAATGTTGACAAATGTAAAGTAAATGTTAGCGAGTGTTCAGATTTTATCAATATCAGTGGCGCGTACTGTAACGTTTCTGAGACTCAAGCCATGGACTGAGAAGTATTGAGATTTGTATGGTACAAATAAAATGTATAGGAATATTGAATGGCCATTGTGGATATTTCTAAAAATCAGTTGAAACTTTATCATAAAAGATGGACAGACATGGATGAATAGGATACTTTCAGTGTTAACACGGACGTCCCTAAAAAAAATGAATTCATTTTCATTTTTCATGTTCATTTCGAGCAGCTTTTTCTCTAGCGACCGAGCCCATCGCTGTAAAGTTCATTTATCCGAAGACAATAGAAAAAAAGATTTAAGTGATCGTTTTCGTGATTGATTCAGAAAAATTCCGAGCTCATTTTGCTGTTTACAATGGCGGGCATTCAATGTCAGTTGAGCAAGTCACTTCTGTTATCCACTCGAGTGAGCAGTAAAAAAAAAAAAAGAAGAAAAGAATGATCATCCCGTCAAAAAGCAAAACAAAACTTGACAACAAACACTTGAATGAAGTTGATAACGCTGTAGTTTACACAAACAATATTTATTTGGTGGGTGTAATAAGATCGTTCAACTCGAGACACAGAATACCTAGACGAACCATTCCTTCTTTCACTACATGTCCACAAATTGCTCGCGTACACACACGATGAGTGCTACTCTTTTTCGTTCAATTATGAAGTGGTTTGGTGCGAATTGTTGCATTACTGACACCGATAATACTCGCGCAAGACGACTGACAGAATATGACGAATTGATTCGGCTCGGTATCCTATGTCTCGGGTATAACACATAGTCCCCTTTCAAGTTTAGACTTGGGTATATTTCATGTAAGTCACCAAACTTAAGATACACACAGTAATGCGATGCTCTGCACCCATTTTGAGTAAAAATAATTTATAAAACTTATAGATACTCAAGTTTTGAGTGGTCAAGTGAAACCAAATCCTTGTCTGCATTTTTCTCGGACAGTACTTCTGTCTTAGTACATCGAGGAGTAAATTTTAAACATGCAAAGATAAAAGACTACTTGAATGTAATATTACTGATAAGGATCATTATAAAAACGTCCTGGAGTCTGAAAGTAACAGAAATAGTTTGTAATAACTTGGCAGATGTTTTCTTTGTTATTATCCCAGTATATCTCTCTAAAAATGTTGAGAGCAGCAACTTTTATGATGTCGGGGAAAACAAACCAATGATTATTCTTAACATGCATGAATTTCAAAGTTTAAAAGCGAGTTCAAAGGAGATTGGTTTTTGAATGAAATTCATATAAAAAAATTCTCCTGCGGGGCACGTTCACTGTCAAGTCAACTTAGTGGGTAAACACCATTATTATGCGGGTCCTTACGTTTACTTCAGGGTGGTCAAATACAAATCCATTAGTTCGCTCTGTTGAGACACAACTCAAATTTGTCGATATGGAACATTTCTGAGATCATCGTGCTATTTTCACTGCCATCCTTTCCCCCCTATAATAATAACTGTTTGTGCTTTTGTTTTTATCCACAGAGTCCTGAAAGGCTATCAAAAGGCTATTAGATTGATTAAAAGATAGGCGGTGACAATATGGTCTTTGATGTACGAATATGTCAATATCGCTTAATACCACCCGTAGACTGGGGGTTTGAAGCCGTCACAACTTTCTGCACCCGTAGCGTAGAATCAATTTCGGATTCTCATCTCATTTTTAGGAAAATGTTCAGAGATTTCTATGCCGCATTTTCTGGGAGATTCAGTATTATGCTTGCGGAAAAGAGACTGTGCATGATTTAATAAAAAAATAAATAATGATAATAACAAATCAATGATCACCAGATCCGTGGAAAATTAACTCTTGTCCCAAACCTGCAATTTTCAACTATATGTCATGGAATGTTACAAAATGAACGTAGCCCTACCAACTTATTCTTGGACGTACATGAAACGAATCCCGCGTCACTTTGTGGTAGTACAGGAGACACACCAGATCATACCCATATAAAGAACAATTTTACCTTGCCACCAATACGTACAGCCTAGTGGGTAAACAACAACAATAACAACAATAATAATAGCAACAACGGCAACGAAAAACAATAGTTGTAATAAGGACTAACTCGAAGAAACTTGTAAGCAACTCATGTTATAAGCCAATTTGTTTGTTATGCACAAATTAAAAAAACCCGAAAATGATTCGTGAGACATAGATAATGGTTAGGTTTGGTTTCACTTCGTGCACATTTCCCAATCTCAACTTATTTTTACTCAAAATGGTGACTGAGCCAAGACACAGGATACCAAGACGAATCAATTCACCATATTCCGTCCTATCCGTCGATTTGCGCGGTATCATCGATGTCAAAAATGCAACATATTATTATGTAGTGGGAGAAGGAATGGTTCGTCTCGGCATTCTGTGTCTCGGGTTATGGTCTACATCACAATTTCGGACACAAAAAGGAGATATAATCACTCCTTTGACGCATTTAGCATCACATCGAGGAAACATTTGGTTGTGGAAGTTCGAAAATAGCTCAGAACATAAAATTACAACGCGTAGATTCCTCTTATTTCACCCATTCCACCACATAGTTATGCATACATTTTCTCAATACCCCGGTTCTGTTATCCCTTTCTATCCTCACGCATTTCATCTCTGATTTATTCCGCCACTCGTTTATCTAATGAAGTGATTCTCAAACGGGAGGCACGTGGCTCATTGGGGAGGAATATCAGATCTAAGAGGAGGGATTTTAGCTGGGGAGGATTGGTGGGGAGGGGGGGGGGGGCTTTTTCCAGAGGAGAACAAACAAAATTGATGAACAGAAGAGATGAAAGTTTTATATTTCATTGACATAAGGATTTCTTCTTTTATTTGATTGCACTAGAAAAAAAATGAGTGCCGTAAATTGCTGCAATAATCACAACCGTAGAAATGGTGAGAAAATTATCAGCTGGCAGTTCAAAATTGGGGAGGAATTGAAGAAACCTGGGATCACATGAGGAGGAATTATGGCCTGGGCAGTGGCGGACCTACATTTTGGGACCCCAAAAATTTGAAATGTTATGGGGGCCCCTTGGCAGCCAGCAACAATAGGATAACACCCAAAATTCACTCATTAAAAGTTCCTTCAGGGACCCTCCGGGATTAGGAACCCTGAAGCTTAAGCTTCATTAAGCTGGGTTCTCATATGTACGGAAACGGAAACGGCAAAAAATCCATCATATAGTAAAAAGAACGAGTGTTTTCATGTATACGGAAACGGCGTGCGGAAACATTCTATTTCACAACTTGAAGGGTTTTTGACGTTTCCGTTGCCGTTTCCGTTTCCGTATACATGAGAACCCAGTTTGAGTTTCATAGTAGATCCTCCATGGAGCCTGGGACTCCAAGAACCACTGATCTAATGGCCACGTTAATATCACAACACTATACAAATGATTAAACGTAGCACTTTTTATCGTTTTTTCCCCCACCAGTTCGAGGACTCTGAATGAGCCTGCAAAAGGGTGTTTAAAAGAGATGAATGATATAGTTTAACGGTGAGTGATTACAACATGAAATATCAATATATTTATTACATTGTCTGCAATGATTCATGTGGTCATCCAAGGACGAAAATCGTGGGGAGAACACAGCTACGTATTTAAAATGTGATTTTGCACAGAAGGTAAATATTAGAAAGGTGTGGGTGTACCACGTTTGTTTTTTGGGGTATTTTTCAGTGGTAAAGGTGACAAGCTGTACAACGTATTTTAATGATTTTTCTTTGAATGACGTGAAAGAGCTGTGTTGGTCACATACCAGTTCGCCACTCTAAAGAGAACTGACAAAGGAACGGATATATTTTGTCTTTCCAAATTTCAAAGGAGAATCAAATGGAAAAAAAAAAGCATCTTGTTGGAAAATTTCTCTACCTCATTCGCATCACGGGAACCAATAACAACATGACTTGGTGGATCGGCTAGTGCTACCAGTGTCCTATGGTATCACCGAAAGTGACTGATTTAGCTCTATTCGCTTTGCATCTCTTAGTGATATATGTTCTGAGGCGTGTGATACTTAGATTTTATTGCTTTAAAATTAATGCTACAGCCAAACACACGTGCAAAGGCAAAATAAATTCAAGGTTTATCTCGTGACGAGGGAAGATAAATAAATTTTAATAGTTATTAGGTTCTTTATAAAGAATGGTTTCACCGTCTTCACAAAACTTCTGTGTCTCCAAAGTTTGAAATATTCCCGAAAACAAAGTGGCGGCGGAGTCTTACTTGATGGCTTCCACACGAAATACGTCATAAGTTCGATGCCCTTAACTAAACTGTGTTTTTAATGAGTGATTCATTGTTTGCATCTCTCACTTCATGAAGCTGTGCTTGTGGTGAGTAAAAAGTAATTATCAACAGGTCTAGATACATGTCTTAACTTTGCAACCTATGTTATTTATTTATCATTTAATTATTTATTATTTATTTATCTATTTTATTATTTATTTATTATTACACGAAGACTGAGATTTATTTATTCCTCTTTGGTGGTGTTATTTTGTTTTGATGTGCAAGAAGTTCAAACTGTCAAAATAAAGTTTGATTCACAATAAAGTTTGGTCACACTGGGGTGGCTACAGCCAAGAAATTCGAATGCAAACACCACATAAAAAAGAATGCAAGGGGAACATACAGACCCATATACTGGGTGTGGTTCGTGTGCCTAAGAGTGTAAAAGCGAAGCCGAGGGCCGAAACAACTGCTTGTTTGATGTGGTTCACTTACTCTGGAAATACCCTGACAAAATAATCTTGCAACTGAATGAATGAAAGTCTGTTGAGGGAACATAGTGTTTTACACAGAACGTTATAGCTGAAGAGAGAACACAACTCAGCTCGGTATTTTCTCTATTTGGCTTTGTAATTAGACTACGCCCCTTCCCCTCTAGCAACATCCCTAATTGAAGTGAGGGAGTAGACAACTGCATAGTAAAAGTACGTCTCAATTTCTCTGATTCAGTCTCGTCTCGTAATTCACATTTTGCCTAGTTAATATTAAAATGTGTAACGGATTTTAATTTTTGGGTAGAAAATTAATGCAAAATCACTCGCAAGTTCTGATTATGTCACGAAGATTGGGTAACCAAAATAAATAAGAAAATATTCAGCTTTACAAATAAAAGTGTTATTATTTTGTAAGCGTGGCGCAGACCCAACCCACTGAATACCGACACTGAAGTATACGCGAACAATGAAAAAGTTCCGCACCCATGCCTAATAAATGGAACAATTATCGTTCATCAGAAACACGTTTTTCCTTTTATGGCCCCGAGTTCTTTTATTTGAAGGTAGGCTTTCTCCCTTGGAGCAAAGGACTGGCTCAGTATTGAATGAGTTCTGACTGATAATTGCATGGACAAAAAGCGCACCCATTCTTCGCCTGGCAGGCGAGGTCTGGAGTCAAATTATAGATTTATTGGGTGCGGGGTGGTTGTTTCAATAGCTGGGAATTCCAGGGTTGTCAAAACATTAGCATCCTCTCACTTTACTGGTAATAGTGATAGAGTACAAGATTTGGGGAAGATGTGGGCGTACGGCCACGGTAGGGAAAGGAGAAGGATGAAGAAGAGATGTCCGTAAAAATACAATTTGATTTTAATAAGAAAATTGTGCATACTATTACAGAGATCCCATAAAAATGGAGATGGTCTTGGGAAACCCCAGTCTACATGAAAATAAAACAACAAAAGCCCCAGGAGTAAGACTATGAAAGAACACGATATGTTTGCCCCTAAAAGGTGATTGAAATTTATTGGTTACTTGCGATTTTGATCAAGCAGATTTTGAATTGTTTCACTTGCTGTCATGGAATTCGCGCTGCCACGAAATTCTGAATTTTGTTTCGTCTTTCGTCGAAATTTTGTTCTCCCAAGATTGCCCAGGTTCAGCTGCCGCGCCAAAGGCAAATCTTTGCCAGAGCCCATGCTCAACCACTGTGCCTCCACCCCCCCCCCAAAGGGTGGGGAGGAAGGTCGTGCGAAACTGGGAGCCTCGCAGAGCATCATGGTCAACATCACAATTTTGGATGATCCAAATGAAACAAACCAGTTGGGTAAACATGGTAGAAGTGTGCCCAATCCATGAACTGGTCTGAGGAACCGGAACTCGCGTCTTTTTTCTGCTTGTATTGCAGCCGCGCAATGATGGCAACCATGCATAACTTAATAAAGCTTCGCGTGATTCAGCAATGTTATTGTTATTTTGACAGTGCTGTCGTCATTGTGGCTGACCTTTACTACCTGAATGTAAGAGGTCTTAGGTGGGAGGAACCTAATTAGATTTTTTGGAGGTGTTTCTAAGGCACTCAGTCGTCCATGTCATAACAAGGGCCCAAATCTCATCTCTGATATAGCCTTATTGTGATGAAAAAGGATGTACAATAATTTTTCGACTCACAAATATATTGGCAGTCTGAGCACTCAGCGGGATAGCCAGTCCCTGCCATGTAAAAATCTATGCGTGAGAATTAAAAAAAAAATAAAATATTTTTGTGCTCCAGCCATCCATTTCCCACCTCGGAAGTCTCCTGACGGCGGTTTCACCCAAAATGTTTACATGTAATATTACAAATATAGTTGTATTAATGCAATTTTGCTTGTTTGTTTGGTTCACAATGGCTCTCATGCAAATCAAAGCGGCACCTAAGAGTAAATAAATAAATAAATAAATAAAACGGTATAGAATAAAATATATTAAAATTTAAAAAATAAACATGAAACCAAAAAAGATTTTCTTTTTAGTGAAATAAAGTTTAGGGTTTGTGGCAAAACGAACCAAAATTGCAGAGATCTGTGTGTATTGTTAATGCGTGAGTGTTATAATTCATACGTTCGATTTCCCCCACCTACCCCGGCACTTTCGTGACATCAATTTATAGAGCAACAAATGAAAAGTACCAATACATGCGACATTTTGTCTATTGTAGCGTCACACTTCTATTGGGGCCCTGCGGTGCTATCCATAAAATGCCATTTCGGAGCCCCTTTACCGTGACGGGCTGGTCCTTCCCTGGCACAAAGGCAAGAAAGGAAACTGGCACACTTGCTGGCAGGTCAACCAAGGGACTACAGGAAATGAACACTATGGCCAGTAATTATTTTCTCCCCCGATGCCCCGGGAATTGACCGTTTCAGAATTGGTGCAAAACACTTTTTGTTCTCATGAATGTTGACGTCGCCGTCAGTTGAGCTGTTTCCCCACTGGTTCAGGCTAACCCACGGACACACAAATAAATGCATACAGACTGAAGATCAAAATCCATATTATAGACAGCATCCAATCGAAACTGAAACGACACAAATCGCATCAACGCAAATGCTACTATCTAAACCCATTGACACGAAACAGCACCGATACCGGGGATATTTCGTTTCGGTATCAGGACGGAGATGAGTAGTTTGATTTTCAACTTTTTGCACAGATAACACTACCAAAAAAAAAACATAATATACAAACTGACTCGCTCTGACTTTTTTGGTTCTGGGTTTCATGTCGACAGTAGGGTTTTGTTCCACTGTGCGTTCAAGACGGACCAGGGACCTTCGAAAAGACACCCCCCCCCCCCCCAGAGAATACCGACCCTCTCAGCACTGGAAACTGATTAAAGGACAATTCTTGGTGCCATCTTAACCGACTATATCTGTAACATGTCACCTAATGCCCAAATGCTGTATTCTTGATACACTTTCTAACAAATCGAGAAACATTAAAAAAAAAAAAAAAGTTATATATTTTGCATTTGTTTGACCTAGTTTCATTTAGTTTTGGGTGGTCTAGGCGTCCTGAATAAGGGAAGGTTAGTCTGGGTCTTAGTTGGTTAATAGGATTTTGAATTTAGTGGTTCTCTTATTAAAGCGTTGGTTTAGCACCATACTTCCTCCAGCCGCTCATGGATGTAAAGCAGTAAAGGCTAAGACCGGGGGAAAAACAAGAGCATTAAATCATTCCTATTAAACCATTGAGACCATCCTAGTCAACTCGGTAATTAAATCAGTTTCGGTCATATGCAGTTATATTAAATCCATTTAGGCGTTTTATTCACGACAAACAATTTATAGACACATAGCAGAGATACCGAGGAAGTATAGTCAACCAAAAACCACTACCAGACTGAGAGACTGGGTAACATTAGGAACAGAGTGCTTCTGTGGTCATGAATACTATTGACAAATATCTCACCATAGGCTTTTGTTCAACGATTTTGAGCTCCGCCAGGATTTAGACTTAATTATTCATCTTTGTTAATTCATTACAACCTCGGTGCGAAATGACTTAACGTTTTGGAAAAAAATCACGTAGGTAAAAAATGTTTCTTACGGAATGCCATTGAGATTATTTTGTTATAGATGCTTTCTGATAAAAATGCCACTATTTCCACCTGTTCATTGGCGTGCGGCTCATGAATACAAACAATAAGGTTTACAAGAGCCGGTTCACATTAAACGAATTCTGTTTTTATAATGAATCTCACTAAGGCGGTTTTGTCCAGTAGTTTATCAATGAATTTTCAGACCATGACTAACTGTTTACTGAATTTGTTACCCATGAAAGGTAACATTCAATAGAATCAATTGACAGTGAATGAAACTTATACTGAACACTCTGAAGAATTTTTTTCCTGGGAACATTGATGGTTAATCTGGCACCGTGGGTGTGTCTAAGTGTTGACGCCACTACTTTGCAATAAATAGATGGACAACCGAATCTGTCGATAATCGAGGTAATGAAACGAATGAATGCTAAATTATGGAATAATTAATCGATTTCTTGATAGAGATTGATTGGGATATCGATTACATTTAGATTTGCCACCTTGGCTCTGAATTTGCCAGCTTTACAAAATGTCATTGAGCGCGCACGGTGTAAGTAGAAACGGCCATCAAACATTAACCCGACCCATTTCATATTTTGATTTGTCATTTTCTTAGTCTTATGAAAACACACAAGTGAGAAAAGCCTAGTTTTACTGCCCCCTCCCCTCCCCCCGCCCCCCCCCCGCCCCCACCAAAAAAACAAACAAACTCGTTTTACTTGAAAATGTATTCTCTGGCTTAAATACAGTAGTAATTAAGTAAACATTCATTTGGAAACGTGCTTGCTCCTTTGATCAATACAAGTAATAAAAATTACAACAAGAAGTTCTTAGAATATTTCGCCAAAAAAAAAATAAAAATGTCACCTGCAGTTGCGTGAATAGACTTAGTGCGGTTTCGTAATGGAGTAAGCGATTTTGCATTCAGATGAAACCACGTAAAGCATTGTATCTCACAGCTGAGGTTAATCATTATTCACCAGAGACATTTCGGATCAGCAGACCAGAGAGAATTTAAGCTTCCACTGACAAAAATATTAACTACCTTACGTATGCTTTAATACGAAAAGGGTTAGAAATATAATGTGTCATTGACCTGTAACTTTACCTTCTAGGGGTGGATTGATTTCACTTTGTGTCGCACAACTTGTGCTTCTTCGAATTTTTAAATAAAACATGAAAGAGAAAGAGTAATTTCATTCATAGCCAGGAGACGTTGTCACGAGTGGAGTGAGTGCAATTAAGGGGATTGCTACAGAGCGGGTGTAGAATAAGAAGAGCTCACGACAGACGGATAGGAAAAGACGTGAAAGGGGAAGAGTAAAAATAACTCATGCAGACAAGTGGGAAAAGCGTGCGTGTATGAGTGGTGTGGAAGTCTGAATGAGGCGAAAGCGCTGGATTACTATCACTGCAAGTTAGAAGGTCCTACGGATCGGACCTGTGAATAAGAGCCCATCGGGCGGACATAAGGGGAAGCAGTCGAGAAGACTAGTGAGAGTCTTTCCAGTTATGACTGGTATGTAGAACGTTGATTGATTATTATGATTGATGTATTATATTATATTCGTCTATTACCATGATGTGAATAAGTATATGTGAGGAATGTGGAAGTCCTTGATATTGGATATAGCAATGTGCGCCACGAGCGATAGATGAAAGTGAGTTCATGGATTTGTAGCGCGAGTGAGTAGTGTGTACTCCGATGGAAGTGTGTTACCGTAAGATGTGTGGTGAGTGAAAGGTGAACTAGTGTGTGTACGTTTCATGGGTTGTAAGGAGAGGTGGAGTGAATAGACATGGTAGGGTATTATACCAATGTAATGTTATTCTTGTAGGTGTCGGGGACGGGCCGCAGAGCCACCTCGATGAGCACAAGGGATAGGCCAGCATAGGGCCGGAGGCCACACATAGGCCAGAAGTGAGGCTGTCAGTGCAGGACAGTAGAGGCACATAAAGTCGTGGCAGTCAGGCCACGGACAGGGACGTAGATATGAGAGTGAATGAGATACTATATTGTTGCCATGTTGATAGGCTAGTGAACTGATATTATGTTGTTGCCATGTTGATGGCTATGGAAATAATAATGTGTTATTGCCCTGCTGAGGTGCGAGGGGAATGCTAAGGTGTATGACAATAGGAAGGTGATATTGAGAGACTGCGGTGCCAGTAAATTATTAATGGGCTATTAAGACCCTGAGGGGAGAGGCTGAGGCCGAAGTGCCTTTAGGAGTAACTACCGGATTGTGGATCCGAGGGAGAGTGTGTGTGAGAATAAGGCCGTTGTACGGCAGTGCATTTCAATAATATAATGTATGTAATTGCGCTATTATATGTATAATTATGTTTAATAAATGTGTGAGTCTGATGGGTTGTTCTGTTAAGTGTTAAACTTGTTGTTCGTGATTGTTGTCCTGTCATACTTATTACATCTCCCAGTCTGGGATTTGTGACATTGGGGGCTCGTCCGTTGTGACATTGGGGGCTCGTCCGTTGTGACATTGGGGGCTCGTCCATTGTGACTCGTCCATTTTCGTAATAGTTAGTTGTAGTTAGTTAGTAGGTATTTGTGCTGTCTTGTTCGTTGGATGAATGGACATTTCATGATATGATTTATGTATATTTATGAATAATAATATGTATTGATGCATGTATTTTGATGAATATGTATTAATGTGTACTTAAATTTCAGAGAGGCAGTGTGTGTGCGTGCAGCCTGAGGAGACAAGCAGCCAGAGCTCCGATTAGGTCGAGGACTTAAACTCATAAGGCTGAAAGTTAAGTAAAAGTCTAAAATTTTGTACCCTGGATTAAGGGCTGTCTTTTCATCTGTCTGTTTCCCTGTTTTTGCTGTTTTCGTTGTAATTGATTATACGGGCGGTGGCGCGGGTTTGCTGTGTTGAACTTAGTTTATCCTTTTAAAAAGGTGTGGTAAACTTTGGAACTTCGTTCATCACAGTGACCAGTTCTGTAGGGACCTGTAATATTGTTTAGTTGTAGCCTCGATATCTTCCTCGTTGTTTTAGGAAGACGTTTCTCTTGTCCCTCTCTTACCTGTCTGTAAATACGTTCTTTTTTTTCAGACTCTGTTCTTGTTCGTACCTTGTAGTGTAATCGGCGTATTTAGGTTGCATTTTTTTTCCATTATATTTTCTTTTTTAGGCCTTTGTCTTAGTCTGGTTCGTTGTCCTTGACGTACTTGTGGTCCTTCTACTGAATTTTCTCATTCTTATCTTTTCCTTTCGTTTTGTTATTTAATAGTGCTAGACATTTTATAAACATACAATTAGTTAGAGAGAGTAGGCTGTAGAATGTTTAGTTAGGGGTGTTTCTGAATTGTATTTGGGTTTTGTTATATCTGGTGTGATCTCAGGTCTCTGGTCGTGTCGTTAGTGATCATACCGACAGGTTAGCCGTTTTTATAATACATACCATAAGCATAAATCTGTGAAATGGCAGAACTCCAACAATTAATGAAGTTGGGTAAGGAACTTGGCCTTGAGGGAGAAGAGCTACGCGGCTGGATTAAAGAACAGCAGGCGGATTTGCGCGATGAGCGTGCTAAGGATAGAGAGCGAGAAAAAGAGGCTCAAGAGCGACAGAGAGAAGAGGAAAGAGAGGCTAAGGCTCAGCAACAAGAAAGAGAGGCTAAGGATAAGGAACAGGAAAGGGAGTTTAAGCAACAGGAAAGAGAGGCTAAGGAACGGGAGCAGGAGAGGGAGTTAAAGTTAAGGGAGATAGAAGCTAGGGATAACCAACAGGAGAGAGAGACGCGAATGAGAATCGCGGAGTTGGAAAGCCAAAAGAATGCGCCAACGGAAGCAGTTGAGCGGCAGGTACACAATAAGGGTGGTGTTAGGATTAAGCTCCCTACGTTCGACGACCGGAAGGACGACATAGACGCCTTCCTTTACAGGTTCGAACTGAACGCACAATTGCAATGGGGGGAAAATAAGGAATTATGGGCCACGTACCTGGCATCGCTATTGCAGGGGCGAGCGTTAACCTACTTTAAAGAGCTACAGCGCGAAGACGTGCAAGACTACGATAAGCTGAAGGCTTTGCTGCTTCGCCGATTTGCGCGTACCGAGGAATATTTCCGGGAGCAGTTTAGGCGGGCACGTGCAGATACCAGGGAGGACTTTGCTGCCTTCGTCGCGAGACTAACGGAGTATTTCGCGAACTGGGTAGACTTGGCGCATGTGGGCACGGATTTCGCTAAACTGAAAGACCTAATGATCCGTGACCAGCTGTACGCGTCGTGCCACAAAGATCTGGTGGCTTTCCTGAAAGAGAACGAACCCGCGACGGTGCAGGAGGCGTCTAAGTTGGCGGAGGCATACCGTACGGCGCACCCGTCCAAACCAGTCGCCAGGGCGTACGTCCAAGATGCTGGGTACGTCGCCGTTGTCGAGGGGTCGCCGGCAGGACTTAGGGACAGGTCGCGTCAGCGTGGTGCCTATAGTGGGCAAGCCCAGGGGCAGCGTAGGGGCTATCACCAATCACCGGCATATGGACCCGGTAAGTTTGACCGAGCAGGAGGGCTAGGTCGCGGTAATGGCCGGGGGCGAGTTGTGACCTTTGCCGATGACCGACGGCATAGGGACTCTAGTTCCGGTCGCGAGGGGTCACGGGGACCCAGGCCTAGGGCAGCACAGGGAGCGGAGTGTTGGACTTGCGGACGCGTGGGTCACTTTTCGCGCGAGTGTAGGGCCGCGAAGTGTTGGAACTGCGGAAGAGCAGATCACATCAGCGTGAACTGCCCTGCAGGTGGGATAGCGGCGAACGTGGACAGTAGCTCCAGTCCATGTTCCCCAAATAAATTTCATCATGCGGCTGCGTGTGTTACATCGGACAACGGAGGCGGACAGTATTCTAGGTGTCCCAGTTGTGAGAAGTTATTATCTTCCGGTGTTTTACCTTGTGGGAGAAAGATCCCCGTTATAAATTCATGTCATACAGGAGGTGGTCTTAGGGTTTATCCGGGGTTTGTTGGGGACGAACCGGTCTCGGTTTTACGAGATACAGGATCTACCGTTGTGGGAGTGCATAGAGACTGCATTCGGGATTCACAGCTTACAGGTGAGACTGTCCCGTGCATCCAATTTTCGGGGGCCATTGAGAAATTACCCATGGCAAGAATAATGATAGATACACCTTTCCTTAACGGGGAAGTCGAAGCAGTCGTTGGTTGTTTTCCAGGCGCCCAGCTCATCATTGGGAATGTACCACGGGTAGTTTCCCCGTCCGATGAGAACGTGCAAGCATGGTCGCAATCAAAAGGTATTGACTTTTGCGCCGCGGTCGAAACACGTCGACGGGTAGCGGATAAAGATAAGATTAGACCTTTGGCGACGCCAGCGGTCAACCTAGATATCACGCCAGAGCGCTTGGCGAGATTACAAAGGGAGGATCCATCATTAAACCCATGTTTTGGGGAAGCGCGAACCGAGAAAACAAGGAAATATAAAAACGGGTCATCTTCTTTTTTTGTCCAGGGGGGCATTCTGTTCCGTATGTACGTCACAGTGGCTTCCGTTCAAAAGCAGGTCGTCGTGCCACGGTCGTTGATTGCTACAGTATTCCGTCTGGCCCATGATGTTCCGTTAGCGGACCATATGGGAAATGCGGGAACCAAGCAAAGAGTTCTGAAAATTTTTTATTGGCCGTCAGTATACAGGGATGTAGGGTTGTATTGTAAGACGTGCAGTGCGTGCCAAAAGACGACGCATAAGGGTCGTACACCCCAGGCTCCTCTTCAAAAGATCCCCACGGTTTCGGAACCGTTTAAAAAGGTTTCGATAGACCTTGTTGATTTAAGAGAAAGACTATCTTCAGCGCGCACTATAGCACAAGAAGCTTCTGGTATCGCTTCGAAAAGAGCAAAAGACTATAAAGATAGAGGGTCCAAACTGAGAATTTTTAAGCCAGGAGACAAGGTTCTGTTGTTGTTACCTACGGACCATAATAAGTTATTGATGACATGGAAAGGTCCTTATGTTATTGAGCGAATTGTTTCGAAGGTAGATTACGCTGTCCGCATTGATGGATCAGTAAAGGTTTTCCACGTTGATATGCTGCGGAGGTTTCATGAGAGACCAGAGTATCGGTATTCTCATATTAGTGTTGAAGGACATACCTAATGTCGTGTCATTCTTTGACGATATGGCATGCCATACGTCGACATGGTCTGATCATATTCAGACACTAACAGTAATTTTTCAACGATTACGTCATTTTGGGTTAACTGCTAAACCCGCAAAGATGGATTTGGCATGTCCAGAGATAATATTCTTAGGACATATTGTGGGTAGAGGTGTTCAGAGACCTGAAGTAACAAAAATTGACAAGTTAGTAGGGTTGCAAATCCCTAAAACAAAGAAACAAGTCAGAAGCTTAGTGGGAATTTTAAATTATTACAGAAAGTTCATTCCAAATTTTTCCTCCTTGTCATCTTCTCTTACTGACCTTACTAAGAAGGGACAACCCGATAAGGTCCAGTGGACGTCTGAATGTCAGACATCATTTGATAATTTGGTGACAGCATTATCATCGTCACCCATTCTGATATTACCCGATTTTCGATCTAATTTTATCCTCAGAACGGATGCGTCGGACTCTGGTGTCGGCGCTTGTCTTCTACAGGAGAAGAACGAATGTCTCCATCCTGTATGTTATGTCAGTAGGAAGTTATTGCAGAGAGAAAGAAAGTATTCTGTGATAGAGCGTGAGTGTCTTGCCATTGTCTGGTCCGTCCAGAAATTGGGACGTTATCTCATGGGACGAGAATTTTGTATCCAGACAGACCACAAGCCACTGACATTTTTGTCGAAGAATCGTTCGTCCAGCCCACGCTTGTCTAGATGGGCATTGGCTTTACAGCCGTACACCTTCGTTATTCAACCAATTCCAGGAACCAGCAATCATATCGCCGACTACCTTAGTCGCGCCTAGGGGAAGATTTCAGGAGCTTATACATCGAAGGACAGGAACATTGACAGGATCTGTGTGAATGAGTCGACTTTAAAATATTGACATTATAAATATGATATGAAGAATGGTTGATAGGTTGAGTGGTTTTTGATTCTGTATTAGATATTGTGTTTAGTTAGCTATTCATGATGTGACACATATATGCATATTGCAGGCCATATTGATCCCCATATTTTCCCCTGATTTCGGTATTCTATATACTAGGGGAACTGCTAGGTCATTTTTCTAGTGTAGGTATTGCTCACGCTCACTCGTTGACAGTCATCTTGATGCGATTTGAAATTAATTGCATTAATTTTTTTGGGGTGGGGGATGATGTCACGAGTGGAGTGAGTGCAATTAAGGGGATTGCTACAGAGCGGGTGTAGAATAAGAAGAGCTCACGACAGACGGATAGGAAAAGACGTGAAAGGGGAAGAGTAAAAATAACTCATGCAGACAAGTGGGAAAAGCGTGCGTGTATGAGTGGTGTGGAAGTCTGAATGAGGCGAAAGCGCTGGATTACTATCACTGCAAGTTAGAAGGTCCTACGGATCGGACCTGTGAATAAGAGCCCATCGGGCGGACATAAGGGGAAGCAGTCGAGAAGACTAGTGAGAGTCTTTCCAGTTATGACTGGTATGTAGAACGTTGATTGATTATTATGATTGATGTATTATATTATATTCGTCTATTACCATGATGTGAATAAGTATATGTGAGGAATGTGGAAGTCCTTGATATTGGATATAGCAATGTGCGCCACGAGCGATAGATGAAAGTGAGTTCATGGATTTGTAGCGCGAGTGAGTAGTGTGTACTCCGATGGAAGTGTGTTACCGTAAGATGTGTGGTGAGTGAAAGGTGAACTAGTGTGTGTACGTTTCATGGGTTGTAAGGAGAGGTGGAGTGAATAGACATGGTAGGGTATTATACCAATGTAATGTTATTCTTGTAGGTGTCGGGGACGGGCCGCAGAGCCACCTCGATGAGCACAAGGGATAGGCCAGCATAGGGCCGGAGGCCACACATAGGCCAGAAGTGAGGCTGTCAGTGCAGGACAGTAGAGGCACATAAAGTCGTGGCAGTCAGGCCACGGACAGGGACGTAGATATGAGAGTGAATGAGATACTATATTGTTGCCATGTTGATAGGCTAGTGAACTGATATTATGTTGTTGCCATGTTGATGGCTATGGAAATAATAATGTGTTATTGCCCTGCTGAGGTGCGAGGGGAATGCTAAGGTGTATGACAATAGGACGGTGATATTGAGAGACTGCGGTGCCAGTAAATTATTAATGGGCTATTAAGACCCTGAGGGGAGAGGCTGAGGCCGAAGTGCCTTTAGGAGTAACTACCGGATTGTGGATCCGAGGGAGAGTGTGTGTGAGAATAAGGCCGTTGTACGGCAGTGCATTTCAATAATATAATGTATGTAATTGCGCTATTATATGTATAATTATGTTTAATAAATGTGTGAGTCTGATGGGTTGTTCTGTTAAGTGTTAAACTTGTTGTTCGTGATTGTTGTCCTGTCATACTTATTACATCTCCCAGTCTGGGATTTGTGACAGACGTAATATGAACATAAAAGAGCGAGCAAAAAAAATGTGAAAGGCATGTAGAGATAGACTCATAGAGAGAAAGACAGAGCTTATGTATTTGAAATCATATCGATGAAAGCACAGGTCGTAAAGAATCACGTTAAATAATAGTTAATATTCATCCAACTGACACCACTTTCAGAGTTAAATAAGCTAATTTTACATCTTTTAATCACCCTTTTGTAATACCGTGGAGCCTCGGATTAGGGGGAAAGGGCTGAAACTGAATGATCTCAATAGTACTAATGTCATTTTCTATAATTAACTGCTCTTGTGCAAACCCAGTACTGAAGTGACAAATGTTCTTGAAATCGAGATGAATGAAAAAAATCACTTTTGTTCATTAAAAAAAAAATTAAGATGGAAAATGACATTCCTAATGCAATGTCAATTTGCCCAGAAGGCCAGAAAGTTCAGCTGCGTTTTTAATCGTGCGTTCCATAGATGTAATAAAGAGGAAAAGCAATATATTGGTACACTCCATTACTATACATTGCCAGTTCTATTTGTATTTTGTTTTTGTAGTTTGTATACTTCTTCAATCCCACTTGGAAAATTTGCCTTAGTGCCATTGTAGCCCAGTTACAACTGGAGCAGACACGCCGTCGCCACAGTGCAGCGCCTGTCGGCGGATTTTTGGGGGGGGGGGAGTGAGGGAGTGGTAGGGCTAAATTTTATTTAATTTTGCCCGGGCAGCGGCCTGTTTGGCCTGCTCTTCTCGATTTCCAACTGCCAAGGTAAATTTAACGTGCGCAACGTACACAACGTGCACATGGGCCCTCTGAATTTTTCGACCTTATCCGAGAAGACTTGGTGCTCGTGTTTACCTACCATAGGATCAGGGACAGGAAAATATGAAAAAAAAATCCCAAAATTCCAACATGCCTGCACCGATCGGGTTCGAACCCGGTACCTTCGGCATGAGAAGCGAGCACCTTGCCTATAGACCACCGTCGTCCCCTTCTACAGTATCGATAGTGCTAAAAAATGAGCTCTATTCATCCATCCCCAGGACTTTTTGTTTCTCTTTGGCTAGGACATACAGAATCCGGGGATAACAAAATCTGAGACAGTCTCATAAATTTTAGGACATTACAAAGTCTGGTGAAATTCAATTTGCTTGCAGTCCTATTTTCTCGGTCGCTGTTGCCCTTTCATCGGAGCTGAATGATCTGGATGTTTGATATGCTCCTTGAGACTGTGATGTCTTGCCGAGCAAGATGGAGCAGTGGCTTATCAGGAACGCCATAGAGCAAGGGGTTTCAACATGAGGTGGTCAGGAAATATAGAGAGGAAGGGGTGGGGGTGGGGTGGTCACGAGCCAAACAAAATAATAGTAAATAAAAAACGACACAATTTTCGTTCTGTCTGTCTGTCTGGATGTCTCTGTCTGTCTCTCTCTCTCACTCTCTTCCTCTCTCCATGTGCTCGTGTGTTCTCTCCTTGCTAGCTCATCTTTTTCTTTCTTTCTGTCGATGCTCGTGTGTTGTGTGTGCGAGAGAGAGAGAGAGAGAGAGAGAGAGAGAGAGAGAGAGAGAGAGAGAGAGAGAGAGAAAGAGAGAGAGAGAGAGAGACAGATAGACAGACAGATAGACAGTGGCTGACAGACAGAGGCGGAAAACAGACGGACAGACAGACAGAGCGACAAACAGACAGACAGAGAGACAAACAGACAGACAGAGAGAATTAATGGAGTAGTCAGTTTCGGAGCTGAGCGTCCCAGGTTATAATCAGAGATTTGAGACGTGTCTCCAGGCAAAACTGGCTGAAAACCATTGCTTTAAAGCGATAACCTGCTTGGGTTGTGTGTCTGGATTACCCGTTATCTGTTCTTTCATCAGGGGATTATTAACAATTGATCAGCAATTTGTCTTCTTCAAATTGGTCTTAAAGGAGTGAAAGAAAAGACATTTCTCTGTGCAGAAATCATTTGCCCGATAAAGGTAGCTACACTATAATTGTGCAGCCAGCAATGTTAGAGTATTAGAGGAGTCTGTGACAAATCGCAGGCAGCCCGTAGTGCTGGGCACTATTCCGACTCCAGTGTCGACTTCTTAAGTACTGATCTTCACCTTGCGACTAAGACATCAAAATGTAGTGCCGGTACCGGTGGTACTAGCACCGACACTGCAATGGCTCTTTGGCTTTCCTTTTCTTTACCACTGCCTAAGTTATGTTTAATACGTGTAAACATTACGTTGTAAAGATTTTAAATATTTAGAAAATTATTTCTGCGTTTCCCCGACACCGCAATGCCGTATCATTGGCCCGCACCAGACCTCAGGGTCGGTGTCGGAGTCGGGATCTGGGAGTCGACAATAATGATGGAGTCGTGACGTCACTTCTCGGGTCAGTGTCGTGGTTAGGGTCGACACCAGTGTCGGAGCCTTTCAGCAAAGAGCAGTGACGTCATTGGAGTCGGTGTCGGTATCGACTCCAACTAGAACTTTATGGAGTTTGGAGTCGCGACACTGAAAAAGTGCTGGTGCCGCCCAGCCCTGACAGTCTAGTAAACCAGCACAAATTCGATAGACCTAATTTCGCAGGACAGGGAAAAAGTTTTCTTAATCTTTTTAATGCACTTTTTGTTATAATAAATATGATTTAACATTTGAAAAATTGCACTCAACCTTAAGACTGACGGCGCACTGTCAATTCTATTCTCTTTCGGTTTTAATGTGAGATGTTAACTTAAGGAGTAAGCAAGACCTGGCACACAGGGGAAACTGAATCAAGTTTGTCTCGATGGTTCGAGCGCGCCAAAACTGCCTCATGACAGTATTGTCAGTTGGCGGAAAAGAAGTCACCTAGCCCTACTGAAATCAAAACAAACACAAAACAAACTTGACTCAGTGAACCACCAGCTTAATAGGTAGAAAAAAGTAAAATTCCTTCACGTAGTTCATAGAAAATTTGGCAAAAAAGACAAAAAAGTAAAATTCCTTCACGTAGTTCATAGAAAATTTGGCAAAAAGAACAAAAAAGTAAAATTCCTTCAAGTAATTTATAGAAAATTTGGCAAAAAAGACAAAAAAGTAAAATTCCTTCAAGTAGTTCATAGAAAATTTGGCAAAAAAGAAAAATTTCTTCGAGTGGTCCATGGAAATGGCATCTGCAAGCGTGCGAGAATTATCCACTTTCTCAGACCGAGAGGAAAGAATCTACTTTTAATGCATATAATAATAATTCTCCTGATTCATCATCGGCCTGAAACTGAAAGGACCGTCTTTATTAGTCAGATTTGCTGCCTCAGTGCTCGTACATTTGACATATATGGTTTAAATATTAAAACAAGGAGTTACCTTTGCAGGCTTTGTCAAAATACATGCTTCGTGAACTAATCACAATACACCTGCGTTCTATGAAGAACGTTTGAAAGTGTGAAAAGAGCTGGAATCCTTGGGGATCTCTCAGCTGCTCTGGTACACAATGCATCCTTTAATCACTGCAACGATCCCTATTGATCGTTGTCGATGCTGTGAAGGGCATGCCTTTATCGCCTATCTCGTAACAAAATGTTGTAAAACCTCTCAATATCGATCCAGTCCGGGTAAATGAATGGACACAGAGGGCACAGTGTCAGTCTTTGTCTTTTAATTTTGACAGATGGGCATTTTGTTCCGGAGCCACAAACAACCAGGTTAGGGAGATAAGGAAAGTAATGAATGTCAACTAAAAGCCTTCCCTCTCTCTTCATGCTGCACTGTAACTATAATCTTAATGTCTCATATTAAATCTTTAACACTTCTCACTTGTATTTTAGAAGACATTCTAACGGCATATAGAACAGTTAGTTACGTCACTTTGTTAACTTAGTAATCGTGTGAAATGTTTAAGAATTTATTATACCCATTAGCTGACAGGAATCCAGATTTAATTTGAGTGAAGAAAAAGTACATTTCTTTCCATGCAAATTAAATCCGTTTCCCTGTCCATCATGCATGTATCGCTAGTCCGATCAAGTACACTTTTTCAAATTATGGCTTATAGAAAGAGGGGTGTCATTGGTTCAGGAAAATCTAGGTAAAAAATTGGCAAAAACAAAGTTGTCTGTAGCAAAGTCTCGCGAAAGAAATAATACCCATAGGATACTTTTGCCAATTTTTGGCTTTGCTTTAAGCCTCTGTGCGACCCCACATTTTTTTTGTGGTTTTTATAATATTTCGACAGGAAAACCTAGCATTGAGGAAACTGAAGACTATCACATTAGCAAACTTCCATACTCGTGTGAACAAAACATGACAGCCATGGGAAAATGAAACCATAGGAGATTTTGAGAGTTACAGAACGGGTGAATGAATTAAAATCCTAACGATAAAGGTCAAATTCCTTTCACTGGGTTTTGCCACATTAACTTTAAAAAAAAAGAAAGAGAAATGATATAATTTTTTTAAAATTAAAAATCCTCTGATCCCCCTCTTTATCAAGGCAACCCTTTATTTCCACAGGGAAATTCCTGTACCCGGTATCATATCAACATTCTGTTGTAAACAAGGCAGCTGATAACACAACAAGACACACTGACCCCAAAGGAATTAAGGTAGAAAGTGTACAGATATGAACACCACGGACAAGACGAATACCCTGTCATTTCACTGTGCAGTTGTGCGACAATTTGACGCTGCATATTTCAGCGTGTGGAACGATTTGACCTGAATGATTATTACAAGCAGCAATTTGTTAGAGTGGACACCGTAATAAGCTGCAAAGCATTACCGGGTTTAGCATTAAGCTATTTCATAGAATGTTATAATGCACTGTAGTTTCTGAACAAATCTGTAATTTTCCTAACTTATATCCTTTCGAGAAGGAATTGCGAAGTGCGAAATTTTAAAAACCTATCATCATCATTGGCCATACTCAAATTATTTAAAACACTCCCATCTTCCCCTAGGTGTGAAGGCGGAACATTGGGAGAGGCCTCGCAGCTAGAATAGTCTAGGGCCTCTCTTTATCTAAATCTGCCCCCCCCCCCTTGCAAAGACAGTTCTCTTTTATCGAATCCAGGTGCTATATATTATGAACGTGACTTAGATCCAGATATACGGCTGGATTGGTACACAGTTTAGTACACAGGCTAGTACATACAATAAGGCGACACGACTTAAATAACAACAACAATATTACACCGACTTCGGAGAGATATTTTAGTTCTGAAGAGTGAAAAAATGTTCGTTTGATCCTTCTGTCTGAGACTGTCTACATACCCAGACATGAGTTCTCAAGACAATCGCCAAAAGGGATCCAACACAAACCAGAAATCCCAATCCTCAAGACGAGCTCCAGAGGTCAAGCAGCCCTTGTCTACAATCCTAGAAACTGCCAACCCCGAGACCCAGTCTGATGGAGGTCCTGGTGGCGCGGAAGATGGTCCACAGACTGATTCTGGCAAAGATGAAAGGGTGGCCAGTGGTTCCTCAAGTGGCATTGGCAGCAAAGGCTCGGAAATCTCAGGCAAGGGAGTGCTTCGTTAGGGATGCTTTCCAAGTGAAACCGAATAGAGAAAATACTGAGACTGTTCACTGCTCTGCCATATTTTACTGAGATCGGCTTCACTTGAATACTTTCACTATCTAATCACACCCATAATGTAATGTGCTCAATTTTGGCGAATGTTGACTCGCCATCATCATCGCCACAGTCTTTTGCTTATTATCACTATTCTTTATATTATAATTATGATTATTGTTGTCATTATACCGAACTACTTTTTAGCATAGATCCTCATTCTCATCATCATCATTATTATTACTATTGTTATCACTTTCATTAGTACTATCGTTATTATCATATTATCAATATTATTATTATCTGACAGATTCTTCCTCGGAAGGCTCTGCGCCAGGCAATGGTGGCGGCCAGAAATCAGAGATTACTCTGCTGGGCTTGTGTAAACGTGGGGAATGGTTGTTGATGGAGAGAAAACTTCGAGCGTTTTCTGGCAAAGGGACCAAAGAGTTGTCAGAGAAAGATGAGGTAAGTTTTTGTGGCCAGAAACATCTCAAAAACATATCCCGACCTTAGTTCTTGTTTGTTCCAGTTCCACTTTTTGCTCAACTGAGAAATTCGATATTGAACGTTTGAAACTTTGGTATGAGGATAAGGAGTTAAAATAAAATCAGAATGGTGAAACAGCTTGATAAATGCCACAGAGTAAGTGTCAAAGTGTGCATTTGTTATACCTCTTCTACATATTAAAAGATCTCCAGTTTTTCAGAAAATGGAGGTAGAACAAAGGAGAACTGAGGTCAGGCCATGCAAAGATACTTTTGCGTCATGCTGCGCTTGAATTGTTGACAATAAAGCTGGCCCTATCACCAAAGCGCTCAAGTACGAATGACCTAAGTTTACAGGAGAGTAAAACAACAGTTTCACTTGAATTGTATTCCTTGTCTTCAATAAATTTTTGGCCACATAAATAAACATTATCTCTAGTTAGTGTAATTCCTCTTAATCAATAGAAAAACAATTTCTTCAGTGAGTTCATAGAATATTCACACACACACACACACACACACACACACACACACACACACACACACACACACACACACACACAAGTTGTCACCTGCAGCGAATGAAAAGCGTGCGGAGGGGGGGGGGTGTTCTGGGGAGCTTGTATGTACGTTTTTCAATTAGAGAACTGTAAAAAAAAAAAAATGATGTTATTTATTTACTTACTTATTATTTATTCATTTAGTCATTCATTTCTTCATTTGTCCATCAATTTATGTATCTCTTTATCACGAGATTTATTTATTTATTTATATATTTATGTATTTATTTATTTTTGTATCAAAGTAAGCTGATAAAAACCGTATGCACCTTATGCTGAGCTTGCATGCCCCCCCCCCCCCACCCGAAAAGAACAAATCTTTAAATCGTTGCAAGTACACCTTCTCAGCCAACGGGCGCGGGGATGCATCACACACTTTTTGGTGACGTAGAAGTAAGAGAAACAAACCAACAGTGCAATGGATATACTTGCTTGAAACTGGCTTCAAACAGACAACATAATAAATTAGTCATTTTATTTTCTTCTCTTATTCTTTCGCAGACCACAGGCCAGACGGTGTTGATGATAGCAGTGCAGGAAAACAGAATCAACATTTGTGACCGACTCATCAGCTGTGGTGCTGACGTCAACGACGCAACGCCCGTTAGTTATCTATCTATCTATCTATCTATCTATCTATCTATCTATCTATCTATCTATCTATCTATCTATCTATCTATCTATCTATCTATCTATCTATCTATCTACATGTCTGTCTGTCTGTCTGTCTGTCTGTCTGTCTGTCTGCCTGTCTGTCTGCTTCTCTGTCTGTTCGACATTAACCCTTTCGACACCAATACAGCTATGATCTTTAATGTCCTTGTCCCTTTTTAAATTTGATTATTTTGGTTATTCCAAAACATTAATGGGAGCTTTTAAAGCACAATTTATCTAAAACCTCGTAACTGCATTGGACAAATTCACAGTCCACCTACGAAAGATTATTCATGACAATATGCTGTTGGCAGTCAAGGGGTTAATGTCCGCCCTCACATGTCTGTGGTAGTAGTTCGGAGCGTCTGTGTGTCTTTCTTCAAAAGTGTTATTTTTTATGTCATTTCCAAACAACTACAACATCATTTATTTTCCTAAAAAAAGAATAAAAAACAATAATAAACTAAAAAATAAATAATAATAATAATAGTTCGCCCATCAGGTATGATGATGACCTTAACAACACCAGAGGAATAAAGAACAGAAATTGTTGAGAATTTCAACACATGGACAATAAAGAGAACTAAAGGACACAGAGGACAGAATGGAAAGACTGTTCTTTCATGACTTATGGCTTCTCATGTGACTGATAAGTCCTATTTTTGCCCTGCAGACCCTTCCGCATAAATGACAAGAGTGCTCCGTTGGTTCAGTACCACTGGGCCTTTTCTTGCGCCGTTCTCTTTTTTTGATAGCCTGCTGGACTCTGTCAGCTTCCCATGCTTTGCTGCCTCTGGTAAGGGCCGCCCTCCAATTTGCACGATCAAGCGAGAGCTTTTCCCACTCACTCACATCAATGGCAAAGGCCTTCAGTGATTGCTTGAGAGTGTCTTTGTAACGTCTCTTTGGGGCCCCAACATTCCTCGTTCCATTGGAGAGCCCAGAGAAGAAGATTTGCTTAGGGAGTCTGGAGTCGGGCATTCTGACAACTTGTCCTGCCCAACGTAGCTGAATTTTTTTCAGGTGGCAGAAGATGCTCAATTCCTTGGCACGATTGAGGACCTCAGTGTCTGGAATTTTATTCTGCCATTTGATCCTTGGGATCTTTCTAAGGCAGGCCAGATGAAAGTGATTTAGCTTTCTGGCATGCGATTGGTACACTGTCCAGGTTTCAGCCCCATAGAGTAGGGTGGGAAGGACCACAGCATTGTACACTTTCAGCTTAGTGTCTGTGCGAATGCCGGCGACATCCCATACTCTCTTTCGAAGCCTGCCAAATGCAGAGCTGGCTTTGCTGATTCTTGAGAGAATTTCAGTATCAACACGAGCCGCGGAAGACAGTGTACTGCCAAGATAGGTGAAGTTCTCCGACACCTTCAGAAGACTGTCATGGACTTTGATATTTGGGGTCACAGGATACTTGTCGTCTGGAGTAGGCTGATGGAGCACTTCCGTCTTCTTTGTGCTTATTGTGAGGCCAAAGTTGTCACAGGCACTAGAGAACTTATCAACACAGTTTTGCATGCTATCCTCATCGTGTGCCAGAAGTGCACAATCATCGGCAAATAGTAGGTCACAGACTTGAGTACTTTTGGTTTTGGTTTTTGCCTGAAGTCTCCTGAGGTTGAATAGACTGCCATCAGTTCGGTACTTGATGCTTACCCCTTGAGGAGGAGAGCTAAAGGCTTCTTGTAGCATTGCAGAGAACATGATGCTGAACAGAGTTGGGGCTAAGACACAACGCTGTTTTACCCCATTTGTGACAGCAAAGGGCTCTGAAACACTGCCGTTGCTTTTGACTGCAGCTTGCATGCCATCATGAAACTGGCGCACTATTGTGATGAATTCGGGTGGACACCCAAACTTCGCCGAGATTTTCCAGAGGCCTTCACGACACACTGTGTCAAATGCTTTTGTGAGGTCAACAAATGTGATATACAGCGCTTTATTTTGTTCCATGCATTTTTCCTGAATCTGTCTGGCAGCAAAAATCATATCCGCCGTTCCCCTCTCTTTACGAAAGCCACATTGGCTCTCGGGAAGCAAGTCATTTGACGAGAGGTGATCAAGAAGGCGATTCAGAAGCATTCTTGCCAATATTTTGCCAGCAATTGAAAGTAGAGAGATTCCCCGATGGTTGTCACAGACTTGGCTGTCCCCTTTGTTTTTGTACAGATGGATGATTGAAGCATCTTTGAAGTCCTGTGGCAGCTTCCCTGCTTTCAACATATGATTGAACAACTCGGTCAACCTTTCAATAAGCTTTTCTCCACCGAAGGCATACACCTCAGCAGGAATTGAATCCACGCCTGGTGATTTGTTAAAGGACATTTGATTTGTGGCAGTTCGGGTCTCATTTGCTGTGAATGGCTTGGCAAGAGCTGCATTAATAGGAGTCTGAGGGAGGCGGTCAATGGACTCAGTATTTATATTTGATGGCCGATTTAGCACACCTCCGAAATGTTCTGCCCAACGCTGAATTATGGCATTCAATTCAACAATGCGTGTTGAACCATCTGACGCAAGAAGTGGCGTAGTGCCAGAGCGGGATGGTCCAAACACAGCTCGGAGGCTCTCAAAGAACTTTCTAGTGTTGTTTGTGTCGGCATATTTCTGAGTTTCTCTTACTCGCTCTTCAAGCCAGTCATTTTTCATTTTTCTCAGCTTCTTCTGGAGTACACCCTTACATGCACGCAGTGCATCAGCTTTTGCTGTGGAAGAGGGGTCACTGCAGTGAGCTTGGATGAGACTATTTTTTTGTTTGATGAGCACTTTGATTTCATTATCATTATCATTGAACCAGTCCTGGTGCTTGCGGACAGGAAAACCAACTGTGCTGCTGGCGCAAGAGTGTACAGTCGTATTTAGGTCAGTCCAGCTCTGTTCAATGTTCTCAGGGTCAAAAGTCACGCAATCCAATTTTGAGGAGAGTTCTGATGAGAGCTCGCTCTGTTTCTCAGCTGAGCAGAGTTTTGAAACATTTAGGCGTTTAGGTGGCGCTTTCCCTTGAGGGCGTCTATTGCGCCTCAATGTTAGTCTGAGCTTGCAAACAATGAGTCTGTGGTCAGTTCCACACTCGGCACCACACATCGCCTTTGTGGCAAGGACATCCTTTCTGTCAGTCTTCCTCACAATGACATAGTCTATGAGATGCCAATGCTTTGAGCGGGGATGCATCCATGACGTTCTGTTTCTCACGGGGAGACTAAAATTTGTGTTGGTAATGAACAGGCCAAATTCAGCGCACAAAGTAAGTAAGCGCAACCCATTGTTATTGCATGAACCAACTTCATGAGGGCCCAAAACATTTGGCCACGCTGAGATTTCGGAGCCAACCCTAGCATTGAAGTCCCCCAAGAGAATCAGCTTATCAGCTGCCGGGACAGAGCATATGACAGATTCTAGATCAGAATAGAACTTGTCTTTGGCTTCATCTGGGTTTGTCATGGTGGGCGCATATGCGCTAATGAGGGTGGCTGACTGGCTTTTCCCAACTGGGATCCTGAGTGTCATTAGCCTGTCATTTATTTCAATTGGCATGGACTGCAAGTTTCTGACAAGGTCATTTTTAATTGCAAACCCAACACCATGCTGTCTCGGTTCGACTGCACCCTTGCCTTTCCAGAAGAAGGTGTATCCACCATTGAGCTCTTTGAGTTGGCCACTATCAGGGAGTCTGGTCTCACTGAGTGCCACTATGTCCAGGTTGTACCTGCTGAGCTCAATGGCAATAAGTGCAGTGCGTCTTTCCGGGTTGTTTGAGTTGTCCTGTAGTGTGCGTATATTCCAGGCTCCTAGCCTGAGTAAGCTGAATTTCTTTTTGTTTCGACCGCAAAAAGGGATCCCCACTGGTCGCGGTATACCAGTCAGGGTGATGTGAAGTGGGCTTTCTTTAGGGCACCTTTTCTAGCCCCTTCCTCAGTTGAGGTGAGCAGTGCTATCCTTAAATAAGGCTGCTCAGCTACTGTGGGTGCTGCCTCCCCACGCCTCCACTTCAATCGGCGATGAAGCGACCATAGCCCACAGCCACCAACGTGTAGGTCTGTGCTAACAGCTTCCAGTCTATCCAAACCTGCTGCCACCGCACTCGCCCATCGCCGTTGGAATTTTGAGAGGAAAGAAGACGAGACAAAGATGAAAGAAGACGAGGTGAGTGTTAAGACTGGCGCAAAGAATTTGTTTTTAGTGAGAAAGAGCTGCGCAAACATCAGACTCACTCTCTCGCCTGGACACAACTTATCCAAGTGGCAAGACAAGGTCAAGACGACTGGAAATGTATCCAGGTGCAGGAGGATGCCAGAGGGACAGTCATATTGCCTGACCGGCTGCCTGTAGGCTACTCCACAGCCTCGCAGTCCGAACTGACTAGGGTGAAAGACCCAAACCAAAGAACACCAATACTGGTGGATGCTCTGTGTCACGATATCCAGGCCAGAGTGACGGTATATTGCCATCTGCCCTATCAATCAACCACTGGCCTGCTGCTGCCAGCTTCGAAGCTGCGTCCGGGAAGTTTGCTCAATTCTTCGTCTGTGATTTAGGCAAACAAGCCTATGACCACACCGCTACCGGGGGCCAATATGAAGGACTCAAGTACTGAGGGTCACATTGTGCCCTAGCATGTGGCCGTTGGGTTAGATGAAACCTCCTCCGCCCTGGCCGTTTGCACCGACAGGTGCACGCCCACTGATACCATGCTAGCGTACCAGTTCATGAAACAGGCTGTACTGGATTACATGTTACCAGTAGCAGATTTTTCTGACCTGACCTATAAATAAACAAATATTAAATAACAGAGCACTAGAACCTCCACAATACTGGATTAAAATTTCTCTTTACCCACCCATTGAAATGGGTAAGATAGCGTGTCATTTCATATCTGGAGTGAGAATGTGAAGTTAAGAAATCATACCAAACAGTCTGTAAAGAGATTACAGCGCTATTCATTTTATCATTTTAACAGTAGCCAGTGGACTATGACAGATTTCCATAGACTTGACGTAAACAAAATTTTGAAGGAATATTTTGGTTGTTAGGAAACTGGCGTGCCGCATAACCCAAACTCAAATCCAAGTTAGATTATATCATTGAAATGTCCCCTGAATAACCGGCTTAGTTCTATGTTTAGCCTGAATCACAAAAAGATAAAACTAAGCTATTGAACGAATAGTATTCTGCGAGTATGGCATGGCTATGGAATCTCTAGTTCTTCAAGGCGCCCCACTATATTAACAGCAGTCCTGTATGTACAACCAGAGAGTATGTATACATGTATTGAGAGGTTTCACTGTTGGCCGATTTGCACTGTAAGACACGGCTGAGTCCGCGAAACCACTGTTAACATGGAGCAGAAAGTAGGCCACTGCGGTAAACAATACCCGTTTGTGCATTTCCACTGAGCATAAGAGCTAACAAACGGCTCTAAATAGTTCCAATTAGCCCACAAATATGAACAAACCATAGTAAACAGATATGCACACTATCTTTGGTGAAGGCGGACTCTTTCAATTCTTGTTAACCGCATCGACCTAATTTCGCGATTCGGAGGAATTGAGATCTCTCTATAAATTTTAATACATACTCCCTGGTACAATTTTACTGTTTGTTTTGAGCTTCATGTAGACTGAAGCCGTGTTTTCATGTGTACGAAACGGAAAAGTGCGTTTCCGGAAACACGAAAATATTCTTTCTATTTCACTACTTGAAGGGTTTTTGACCTTTCCGTTACCGCTTCCGTTTTCGTACACATGAAAACACAGCTTTATACATGGTATAGAGCTAACTCCTTCAATTATCGACCTACTGACACAATCCTTATCGATAACAATTTTAAAAACCGACAATATAACAGAATCAAACTGAGTCAAATCGATATTATGATTTGTTGAGGAATGTGGTAGAATAATTATGTCAAACATGATGTTTCATGGCTTGTAACATCTGATCTGAGAAGTTTCCAACTTTCCCATCAACAACTTTTCTGCTATGTTCGAACCAAAAAACGTTGTTGTCATTAGTTCATTACGTTCACCCATATTACTCTCCCAGATAATTGGTGTTCTGAATGTGTTGGATCAATAGTAGAGTGTTTGGAAGTTAATGATGAAGTCTTGTCCTTGCTGTCAGTGAAGGTCTGATTTCATGAACTTAAATCAGGGATTCTGGCATGGGGGAAAATTTCCGATTAGGGGACAATCTTAACATTTTAGAGGGAAGATTATTTAGGGCTTAAAATACCGCAAACTACATCTATTGTGAAATTACTGAGTGGCTTTATTCTTCCCTGTTCCAGATCGTGCATAAGTACAGATAAATACTACTGAAGTTCAACCCGGTCTAAGTAGCCTCATTTAATAATAAGAATACTAATACATAGCATTAAATTTATATAGCGCTTCATCCCTTTACAAACGAGGCTCTAAGCGCTTTTCAACATTTACATCATATAAATCACACACACAATACACAGGCACACTAAAAAAAAAGTAGTTGGACGTTCATCATTTCTGTGTTGCTAGGTCTAGGATTTCCACCCCGTCAAATAAAGTTTTCTCAGTATTCTAAGGATTCTATTAAAATGGTCATTAAAAATAGAATTAGTCGAATTGTCGCGGGAGAAATAAAGTGACCTGACATGAATATAGAGGGAAACAGCTTTTAACAGGTTGAGAAGCATTGGCGTAGGATGTTTGACAACTGGAGTATGGATCACACAGGGCATGCTCATGACGACACCAGGTTCCTGAAAAAAGCAGACCATTGCTGTATTAACTGTTTTATTTGCATTGATTTCTAGCTCTTGACGCAGTTCGCTGTATTGCAGTGGGGCAACGGGTGTATTTGTGGAGCCCTTCGGGAACGAACAAATACAGGAATACCATACCTTACAAGTTATGGCAAATTCAGATTATTATGGGTCTTTCTGAGTTCGCCGATTCTTAACGTCTAGTTTCCCCGTAGCCTTTTACTCTTTTAGGGCTCCACGTATCCTTCGCTTTCTTCTTCTGCACCCTTTTTTTTTTTCTGACCCATTGCAATCTTGCAACACGCCCTGCAGGTACCCACCACCCACATTTGCCGGTCTAACGTGCAGTTCGCTATAGTAATTGTTTAGCAGGATGTCGACTTTTTCAAGAATTCACACGCAAAGAACTTGCTAATCGATATAACACTGCTGATGGAGACGACAGGCATTGATGCTTTGTAATCTCAATTGAATGGTGTCGAATCAACTCTATCTGAATCCATAGAATGTCTTAGAGAATATTTGAGACTCTTTCTTGCTAATAAAGTAAAGTTACGTTCATTTTTACATCTTTAAATAATTTTTCTTTTTCTTCTTCTTGTTCTTCTTTTTGTTCTTCTTCTTACATTCAGTTCAAAACATATAAACTAGATCTAACCCTTTCCACATTTGCAAAAAATAAATAAATAAAAAATAAATAAAGAATTTAAAAAAATGACAATTAGGACAATTATTCTTTTATTGCACGGATAACTTAACTGATGCATTCATGACTAACTTAGTGGTGGAAGCAGGTTAGATCACAGAATACATGGGTTAGATGGCATGCTGTCTCACATGTTCACTACTACGGTAAGACCTCTATCGTGTAGACCTGCTTTCTCCCAACTCAAACTCAAACTTCCGTTTTACAGCAGCTTTTTTTTTTTTGATGATCGTGTTGGCCAGGGAATCTGCAGAGATTTCCAAACTGATAAGAATCTCTGTATAAAAACAATTATTGCTGGAAGTAATTGCCACTCAGTACCTTTGAACATGGCATTTGGAATCCCAGTGCATGGTTCTTTATTATTCAAATCCAAAGAAGAGCCCGGCGACGAATGAAAAGGTAGATGACGAACACCGAGAGTCATGAACTAAGGAAAGAATCCACTCTCCCTCTGAAGAGCGTCATCTGCCTCGCTCCACCTGAGGAGTTTCTTACCACTAAATTTGGTCTCACTTTTACCTGTTTTTCTTCCCATGCCAATATCCTCTTCTAAGTTTTACATTTCCCACCTTGTTCAGATTCTCCTTCGCAGCCAGGCATTTCATTTTACATGTAATATAATAACAATATTATATGTCTTTTTTAACTTGTTCTTTTCCATAGGATGGTCGAACAGCTCTGCATTTCGCAGCGGTGTCGTCCCGCGACGAGACCATTCGTGCGCTCTTGGCCAAGAATGCAGATCCAATGACACCCGGAGGAGTGAGTGAACTGAATCGTTGATTTCGTAAAAAAGAGTATTTTTTGCAGGATATTGGCAAAATTGAGAAAATAAAATGTTAATTAAGCATATCTGACCATTATAATCTTTATGTTCCTTTCCCATCCATCCATCCATTTATTCATCCATCCATTTATTCATCCATCCGTCCATCTGTCAGTTCTTCTATTCATCCATCCAGCCATCCATACATCCACCCATCCATCCATCCATCCATCTGTCAATTCTTCCATTCACCCATCCATCCGTCAATTCTTCCATTCACCCATTCCATCCATCCATCCATCTTACAGCCACTACAACAGTATCCCCTGCACCTGGCATGTGGAAGACCAGTCGGTGCCTTGACCAGCGTAAAAATCTTACTGGGTGCTATGGGCAAAGAAGGCAGACTTGTCAAAGACAAGGTATTTAATCTGACAGGTTCTTATGACAAAATGTATACAAAAGTATTATGTAAACGGAAGACGAAAACAAATCGAATAATTTATTATGCAGAAATCTGAGAATCATTACACGAATTTAAGAGCAAAATGAGGCACAGCCCTTTTCATACCGTGTAAAAAGTATTGTTGTTCAAAAAAAAGAATTAAATCAAATTTCGAGATTAGCCAAGAGGAACAGATTAATACACATCATAGCAAACAGAGAAAGATACAGAAGATCGTTTATGCCCCCATCAGCACGACGTTGTACCTAGATCTGTGCCATATTTTACTAAGGTTCCATGCCACATTACTTCATATAATAAGTCTTTCAAACACCCATGATAGGTTAGATGTGTGTACCATGTATGTGCGCTTAAAAGCTCTGTGAATGTAAATTTCCCTCACGGGATGATAAAGTGATTCTTACCTCATTTTACCTCATCGAAAACAATAAATCTGTCAGGAAATAGAAATAAGGAAAACTTTACCATATATTCCCCAGGATGGCATTATCCCGCTGTTCACAGCTGTGGAAGCTGGCAATCTTCAGGTCATCAAAGAGCTGCTGGCTCACTTCACAAATCAACAGATAACTTGTCGGAGACAGGCAAGTCTCACCCATTGTCTTCTTGTATTCATTTTTCCTTTTTGTGTTTCTTCTGAGCACAATAAAGCTGAAAATCCATAAGATACGACAATGTACCATTAGATGCCGTCACGACACCGAACTGAAGTATTTGTCAGTTTGGGTGCCGATACCGGTGTCATTTGGTGTTTAAAGTTATGTCAAAGACGTGGGCGCCCGTCATTTCCGTCCGCCAACCAGTGAAAACTCGGAAATACAGATAGAAACAGGTTAGGGTGAACTCCTTTCCGAGCGGGATCAGAACCTGGGTCAGCTCCCATTGGGACCAAGCACTTTAACTACAGGACCACCGTGCGGCTTGTTAATTTTTTGTTCTTGGCATTTATATAAATAAAAGTGAAACTGTGGAATACTGCAAACACCCCTTTTTCTGAGTCTCATTTAATAACACTTGCAATCTACGACATGTATACACTTCTGACTGATGGACGACTTCAGGACGGCATTTCGAAATAAAATCACCCAGTAATCTAAAAACATGTTTTTTTCTTAAAGTACGAGCAGCACCACAGCTCAATATGGTAGTTTTATTACTGTGATAAGACTGTTTCGTCATCATCATGGCCACCATTACTATCATCATCATTCTTATCATCCACAGCGAACTCCCCCTGTCATCATCAGCGTTAAAATAAACGCATGGCAATGTTTTCTATGCTGAAGTTGTGCTATCTTTTACAGGACACAGGTGATACGCCCCTACACATAGCATGTCGTAAACGTGACCTGGAATCGGTGAAACTGTTGGTAGATGCAGGTGTTGGATTAGACATAAAAAATGTATGTGGACTAATGGTATTTTTAACTGTCATATTATAATAGTGATTGTCGGATTTATGTAGAAAGAGCTGGGACTGGCTCGGCAGCTTACAGAAAGCAAAGGAGTCCAGCCCTAATTGTTTGATTACATACTCTTCTACTGAAGATCTTCTATAATTTCGCTCTACGAGGAGTTTCAGCTTTGTTATTTAAGTTATTATCTCACAGCTGCAGCATTCTACCACTGTTCAGTTTACTAATTCTTTAAAACGACAGTCACGACTATAACATCAGCAGCAGCAGGAACAACAATAAAACAACAACACATTTCACACCACAATAATCAACAACAGGAATAACAACAGCAGCAGTATTAATAATAACAACACATATAACAGCATCAGCAAACAAAAAACAAGAACAACAACAAAAAAGCAACAATTAATAACAGCGGCAGCAATACCAGCAACAACAATAAAGATACATGTAACAACAGCAGCATTTCCCCCAAGATCTTTAACTTTAATGGCAAACAATCTGTATTCTCTTTCAATATACATTTCTAGAAAGAGGGACAAACAGCTGTTCATGTGGCCACCTGGGAAGGGGATGACATCATCCTTAGGTACCTGTTCTCTGTGGGTGCCAACTTCAATGTGCAAGACAAGGTAATCCATTTCAAACTCACTGACAGCAAAATTGTCATGAATACATTTTCTACCATGGAAGTAAGGCCAGCAGCGCCCTAAGACGAGTCAGTTATCCGTCGGTTTTGACTCAGACTCGGCCTCCCCCCCCCTCCTGTAAATCAACTATCGACACAAGACTTATTTCAGTCTCAGTAGTGAACAAGGTCCCGTATAAATCCATGTTTTTTCTTTTCTTTTTTTTTGAGTCGACTTGTATCATCGAAGGCGTTGCAGGAAGAAAGAGCTTTCAGTCTGCAGTCAGCTGGGAAGCCTGTCTTGGCGCAATGCCATGGGTCGTCTGAGCTCTAATTGACGCAACTGGTTTAAGCCTAGGTCTTCCTTAGCCTGCCTCTGGCCCTGTATCCAGAGAATCATATATTGTATGCACGATGGGCCGGCTGGTAGATCAGCATTCACAAGAGGTGTCCAAACCATTTTACCCTCTGCTGCTCTCTGTGCCGGTAGACTGGTGTTGTTCCTACCATTTCTCTGATATCCGTATTTCTGATCCTGTCACACCTGGTCTGACTGACGGCTCTTGTTTAAATCCATAGCCCACCCAACCGAAAAACCGAGGCAAAACGGACCTGACTCAGTGTGCTCTGGGCCCAGGAAAATGATAGCTCCATTTCATGTCAAAAAAGTCCACAATCATAATTAAGTTAAAGAAATCAGTGATAAATCGACATGTGTCATGTTTTCCAGTTACTTTCACTATATCGTCTGAGGGGTTAGTTAATGACACCCTTTCACGTATACAAGTGCACACAGAGTTTTGATATTTTAATGCAATCTTTGAGCGATACGAAATGTATTGAAATACAATGAAAGATATCGCTGTTACAGATGGAAAGAATGCCCTTGCATATAGCAGCAGAACGTGGCCATACAGATCTTGTGGAGTTTCTGATTACACACTGTAAAGCAACACTCAACGACAGAACTAAGGATGGAAGCACCCTGATACATATCGCCTCCAAATTTGGGCATCCGGAGACTGCTTTGGCATTTCTCAAGAAAGGAGTTCCACTACTCATGCCAAATAAGGTAAGCTATGAAAAACACGTGGCTGATTCTCATGACATTAAATTTTTGGCAATGAACATAATAATCCATCATTCCATCCGCCCGCCAGCCCATCCATCCATCAATCCATCCATCCATCCATCCATCCATCCATCCATCCATCCATCCATCCATCCATCCATCCATCCATCCATCCACCCATCCATCCATCCATCCATCCCTCCCTCCATCCATCCATCATTCATCCATTCCTCCATCCATCCATCCATCCAACCAATCAACCAACCAACCAACCAACCAACCAACCAGGCAACCAACCAACCAACCAACCAACCAACCAACCAACCAACCAACCAACCAACCAACCAACCACTTGTCAATGTTACAGGACGGTGCCATATGTCTACATGTAGCAGCGATGATGGGCCACACAGCGGTTGTGAAAGCACTAATAGCCAAAGGGGCAGCGGTCAATGCCACCACACGGGTAAGTTCACGTTTGAGCTTCTCCATTCTGAACCAATGACATGTTTACATTTGAGAAGTGATTACAAGTGTCACAACCAATTTTGGACAGATTTTACAACCAGATTTCCTTCACTTCGTACACCGGTCATCTTTTCTTACCAAAAATGACGGTCGCACCAATGCTAAAGCTCAGATAGGTCTAATGATATGATGTGATAGTATTTGATCTTTTTGAAATGACACAATAAATTGTACTCCCCTGTCACAATCATTGTTACGCATTTTTCTGTCTTATACGACTACCTTTACAGGATGGCCAGACAGCTCTGCACCTGGCCGTGAGATACAAGAAACCACAGGTAGTTCAGGCTCTTATAGGAAGTGGAGCTCAGGTGGAACTCAAAGGAGGACCGGTAACTTTTTGTTGTCAAAACTTTCTTTTTGTGCTTGAACCATTCAGTGACATTATGCTCATTCTTTCAGCCCTCTCCTGTCTCTCTCACTCCCGCCCCCTCTCTCTCTCTCTCGCCTGTCTCTTTCTCTTCCACTCCTCCCTCTCTCTCCTGTCTCTCTCACTCCTTCCCTCTGTCTCTCTCTCCTGTCTCTTTCTCTCCCACCCCTCTCTCTCGCTCCTGTCTCTCTCATTCCCGCCCTCCCTCTTTCTCTCCCACCCCCTGTCCCCCGCCTCTCTCACTCCCGCCCCTCTCTCTCTCCCGCCTCTGTCTTTCTCTCTCCTGCTCTCATGTCTGTCTCTCTCCCTCTCTTTTTCTCTCTCTCTCCATTTCTCTTTCTCATTCCCCTCTCTCTCATTTTCTCCTTCTCCCCGTGCCCGCTGTCACTCCCCCTTTCCCCCTCTCTCCCCTTTCTCTCTGCCCCCTCTCTTTCTCCTCTCTCTCTCTCTGTTTTGTACTTTATACGTTCAATAAGACAAAACTAAAATAAAACAAATTCTTCCCCCAGCAAATGGAAACTCCTCTTCATATCGCTGCTAGAACAGAATCTGGAGAGTTATGCGCTGAAATGTTGCTCAAAAGTGGCGCTGATGTCAATTCTACCAGGGAAGTAAGTTGGTCTCATCTGATTTGCTAACCCATTAACAGCTAATATGATTTAGATCACATGGCGTAAGACGACTGGTAGTAACCTATACAAGGAGCAAGTCTTACGCAGATAGGAGCCTGAGGTAATTTAGACAGTGTACACATGAAAAAAAAAAACAGTGATAGAAGCAAAGAAAAGTTTTGTGTAAGGTCCTAAAAGGCCTTGGTAGAAAGTTGAAATGTGACCTGTGAGGGAAAAACAAGTGTTGTTTCGCAAAGCCTAATGTTAGCAACAACAACAACAACAACAACAACAACAACAACAACAACAACAACAACAAGAAAACGTAAATTCTAAAAAGAACTAGTTTAAAAACGAGTACACGTCTGCTCTGTCATTAAATCCTTTCGTTTTTACAATTATCTTCTTCTTCTTCTTTCGTTCACCAATCTAAATCAGCAGATTTGTTCTTTTAAAAAAATCTACGGTTTTCTGCAGTTCTGACAGAGCATCATAGAGTTTGTCATTCAGGTCGATGGGTTTGGGCCAATATGTTTCTCGTAGTGCTGAGAAGATTGTTTACAATATCTCATTTTGTGCATCTCCAATCCTCTTGTACCTCACCAGAATGGAGAGACAGCCCTGCATGTCTCAGCCAGGTACGGGAGACTCAGTGTGCTACATTCTCTACTGCGAGAAGGGGCAAATCCAATTCATCAGTCAAAGGTACCAGTGATAATTTCCATACTTATCCAGATGCCAGTCTTTTTCTCCCTGGTCCTTCTTTTCTCCTTCAAATCGATTGGTCTCGTTATTAATGTTAGAATCTGTTGTTAAGGCACAGTAGCCCAATTACAAAGCCAAACAGAGGAAAAAAAGAATGAGTTGTGTTCACTGTTCATCAATAGGGAATGGGATTTAATGACACAATTACTATATTTAAATTTACCGATGACGTCATGGGACATTCGAACTGTTCAACGCAGTGGTTAAGCAAAGTTGTTATGAACTTTGTAAGGGCGATCCGAGGCACAAAGATCAACCGCACATGAAAAGTGTGTACAAAGTCCATAACTGTGCTTAACCGCCGCGTTGAACAGCTCGAATGTCCCATGACGTAAATCTAAATATGGTAACTGTGTCATTCAATCCTGTTCCCTAAAGGTTATAAATCCAGTTCCCTATAGGTTATAATGTGAAATATCACGGTCCCCTATCAACCATCACGGTCCCCTAATAACAACCACCTAAGGTTATGGTGTCACGGGTTGAACCTCTCCGAATTATGAAGTTATTAAGCATTTGTAATGGACTGCGCAGCTTAGGATGCATGACGAGAGCAAAACATACTAAAATGACTGCGTTGGTATAGTTTCACTTGGGTAACTTTAGATCATTTACGTAAGTCATAAAAATAATGGCATGCACCGCTGAACTATGCCCCGACGCCATTTTGAGCGCGAATTTGATATTATTGTACGGGAACTATAATTTACCGTCAACCGGAAATAGGCACAGGGGCAGATAGAGCATTTGAGCAGTCTTGAAAAAGGCATACATAGCAATTCTGTGACGATCTTTCGTAGAAGTCACTGTTCTACCTTTTTAAACGCTTCATTTATCTGGTTTCTAGTGTTTATATTTAGAACATTTTCTAGATTACTGAAAATAAAGAGAGAGAGAGAGAGCGAGAGAGAGAAATAGAGAGAGAGAGGAAAAAGAGAGAAAGACAGGCAGAGAAAAAGAGAGTGGGAGAGAGACCGTTATTTCTATTTTGGCATTTATTTGACCATTTTCTTTTAGTTTTTGCAAGATGCCAGATTAGGAATTTTTGGCAAAGAGAATCTATGATCTGGGTTGACCACGTTAAATTTTGTTCAGATGCGTAACCTCTTTACTTGTATATTTTGATGTATTCATCACGGCCATGATGGCACGTGTTTCACCTACATCATTTCTATTCATTTCATTTACAGGCAGGAGAAACTGCTTTGCATATTGCCACACGCCACTGCCATCTAGACATTGTGAAAGAGCTTCAAAATTTTGTTTGTCAAAAAAAGTCATTACATGATGCCATGACCCTCGCCAACCAACAGAATAATGTGAGTTAACTGAATTAATGATACACGACTAGTGATGAACACATTACTTCAACTGAAGGGCTTAGTTCTGTGACAAAATGTTAAAACTGAGATGCTGAGCAAAATGTGTTCTTTTTGTGTGTTTTGGTGCTGTAAACCATCAACTTTTCCTTCCCGGCCATATTGCGACCTTAGTTGTTGTTTGTTCCAACTCCACTTTTTGCATGACTGAGAAATTCGACATTAAACTTTTGCGGCTTTAGTATTATGTTAAAGAGTTAAAATAATCGGAATTGTGAAAGTTTGATAAATGCCACAACGCATTTCAAACAAGTGTCCAAGTCCTTTACTATACATGTACCTCTTCTACATACTAAAAAATCCTCCGTTTTTCAGAAAATTGAGATAGAACTAATATGAACCAAGGTAGCGATATTTCCATTCCCCGTCTTCCTTATTTATCTATTTATTTACCTGTTTTGTTCGTTCGTTTCATTGTAATATATTATAAAACATTTAAGCTCTTTAGGAGGAGGCCTGTAATTAAAATGTAGCGGTGTTCAGACCAGGCTTGTACCAATTATGTCGAAGGTTATCAATCAGAATTTGTTGTGTCCAGTTCTGTTCATTACTCTTAAGTGCTTGTAGATACCCAAGGCAAAAGGTGCGCAAATTGATTTCATAATCCAATGAAACTATTCATGTGACCGTGCTGAAGTTTTTGCAAGTATTTGAATTTTAATTAAAATTACAAATTTCAAACTCGTTTTTCTCAAGTTCACGATTTTGGACACAAAACATTCTGGTTGCAAACCCTCGATATCTTACTTTTTCAGAGCGGATAATTTCAAACCAAGACTTTTTATTTTCTTCAGCCCATTCATGTATGATTAAAAAAAAACCCAAACATTTGTCTATACTCTTTAGGAAGGAGAGGCTCCAATTCACTGTGCAGCAGAGATCATTAAAAATCAGGCACATCATGAATTCGAAGATACGGATCTCGTCAAGCTGGTACTGGACTACAATGCCAACGTGACTTACACAACCAAACTGGTACGTTTTTCTGTACGACATTGTCACCTATTTCTTGCAGGTTATGACTTCAGGGCATTAAACTGTTACTTTTGTAACGATAACCAGCTAACATTCCAAAGGGTAATACGAAAAGCGTTACCTACCATACCAATCAGCCTGTCCATTAACTTTGTCCCATCTCAGCCAGCCACCTTATGGATATCCGACGTGTCTGAATGACGTCGTTTGCACATAGGAATGACATCGTTTCTACAAAGATCCACGGGTTTAGACACGGCACTACCCCCGGTTTGATGAAGGAACCCACCCCGATGGTATTCCTACCAATCCTAACCGAAATTTACGTCGCACTGACGTAGGGGTTGCTGGCTGGGGTCTTGCGATATACTTTTCTCTCTTTAGTTCACCTCTTTCACCTCAGAATTTTAAAAAGACAGAGAAAACAACAACGATCACCATCATCATACTATTAAGGAAGTGAAGCCTTGCATGAAATCACGAAAGGCTTTTTAACCGCTGATCCCTAAATTCTACAAACTATCAGATTACGCATAGGAAGAGGTGTGCATGCATGTATTTCAAAAGGTCTCGATGTCCACTTTATTTTTTGATACTTTCGTTGATGTTGAGCCGCAATTGAGCCGAAGAAGGTGGTCCGACATTTTCCTCAACTGCCGTTAAACATAAAATTTGGATCGGATGACGATGCGAAAACAAAAACATCAACGCAACTGGCACGTGTTTCGTTTGTTTTTCAGTGTTCCCAGAAAGAGAAAACAACAACAACAATGATAATAATAATAATAATAATAACAACAACAGCAGCAGCAGCAGTAGCAACAACAAAACAATAATAGTCAGGACAAATTGGTTTTCTTTGATAATACAATTTTTCTCAAAGTTTCCGGGGTGGGGGTGGGAGGGGCGGGGATAATCTTACATCGACAAAACCAAGCATTTATGTGAGGGCGGCAAGCGAAAGTGGTGATTTTGGGTTCATCCAATCGAATTTGAGTTATGGGCATTTTTTTTCATGGTTCAACATTTATACTTCATAATAATATGATTGTCACTGCTCAATTCCACCAGACGCAAGAGAGTTGCTTACACTACTGTGCCCGTGCGGGTAACGCTGACATTATGAGGGAAATCGTCAAGCATCTTGGGCCACAAATTCAAGGAATTGTCAACAAACAGTCCAGGGTAAGGCTTTTTCATTGCCTGGGAAGAAATTGCATCTAACATTGAAAAGTAGGTGTAAGGCACCACTTAAATCTGCCAATGCTCATATAGGTCTAAAGATATGCAATAATGGGATTTGAGCTTTTTGAAATAATACAGTAAATTGTTCTCCATTGTTACCGACTTTCTGTCCTATACGACCATCCTTTCAGGATGGCCAGACAGTTCTACACTTGGCCGTGAGCTACAAGATCGGTTCTTACCTTGTGTTAACAATTTCTCTGCCCGGGACTACGTTATCTTATCTGAGACTTATGAAACACGCAAAACCAATTTAACCCTACTACCGCGTATAGGTAGTTAGATTTGCTAATTTTCTGCAGTCAATGCTAATGAAATTGGCTTCCTTTAAATGCACACTTGGTTTGAGTTTTCAGGTCCAAAGAAGTGCAAAATACCATATTTATAAGACTGGATCTTGCAGCTTGTAACTTGTGGCAGGACACAGTGATTACCCACCGGCAGGAGTAGGGTTAAACTAGTCAGGTTAAGGCAAAACCAAAGGCATGCAATATTTATCTCGAGAAGTTACTTATTTGTTCATAAATTAGAAAATCTTCCCAATATAGAGCCCTGAACACCACGTAACACGCTCCAAAATTGGAACTCTAGGCAATGAGGGTTAATACATGAACTTTTGGTGCAGGCATGTTTAGATAATTAAAGAATGGGTTAATACATGAACTTTTGGTGCAGGCATGTTTAGATAATTAAAGAATGGGTTAATACATGAACTTTTGGTGCAGGCATGTTTAGATAATTAAAGAATGGGTTAATACATGAACTTTTGGTGCAGGCATGTTTAGATAATTAAAGAATGGGTTAATACATGAACTTTTGGTGCAGGCATGTTTAGATAATTAAAGAATGGGTTAATACATGAACTTTTGGTGCAGGCATGTTTAGATAATTAAAGAATGGGTTAATACATGAACTTTTGGTGCAGGCACGTTTAGATAATTAAAGAATGGGTTAATACATGAACTTTTGGTGCAGGCACGTTTAGATAATTAAAGAATGGGTTAATACATGAACTTTTGGTGCAGGCACGTTTAGATAATTAAAGAATGGGTTAATACATGAACTTTTGGTGCAGGCACGTTTAGATAATTAAAGAATGGGTTAATACATGAACTTTTGGTGCAGGCACGTTTAGATAATTAAAGAATGGGTTAATACATGAACTTTTGGTGCAGGCACGTTTAGATAATTAAAGAATGGGTTAATACATGAACTTTTGGTGCAGGCACGTTTAGATAATTAAAGAATGGGTTAATACATGAACTTTTGGTGCAGGCACGTTTAGATAATTAAAGAATGGGTTAATACATGAACTTTTGGTGCAGGCACGTTTAGATAATTAAAGAATGGGTTCATACATGAACTTTTGGTGCAGGCACGTTTAGATAATTAAAGAATGGGTTCATACATGAACTTTTGGTGCAGGCATGTTTAGATAATTAAAGAATGGGTTCATACATGAACTTTTGGTGCAGGCATGTTTAGATAATTAAAGAATGGGTTCATACATGAACTTTTGGTGCAGGCACGTTTAGATAATTAAAGAATGGGTTCATACATGAACTTTTGGTGCAGGCACGTTTAGATAATTAAAGAATGGGTTAATACATGAACTTTTGGTGCAGGCACGTTTAGATAATTAAAGAATGGGTTAATACATGAACTTTTGGTGCAGGCACGTTTAGATAATTAAAGAATGGGTTAATACATGAACTTTTGGTGCAGGCATGTTTAGATAATTAAAGAATGGGTTAATACATGAACTTTTGGTGCAGGCACGTTTAGATAATTAAAGAATGGGTTAATACATGAACTTTTGGTGCAGGCACGTTTAGATAATTAAAGAATGGGTTAATACATGAACTTTTGGTGCAGGCATGTTTAGATAATTAAAGAATGGGTTAATACATGAACTTTTGGTGCAGGCATGTTTAGATAATTAAAGAATGGGTTCATACATGAACTTTTGGTGCAGGCATGTTTAGATAATTAAAGAATGGGTTCATACATGAACTTTTGGTGCAGGCATGTTTAGATAATTAAAGAATGGGTTCATACATGAACTTTTGGTGCAGGCATGTTTAGATAATTAAAGAATGGGTTCATACATGAACTTTTGGTGCAGGCACGTTTAGATAATTAAAGAATGGGTTCATACATGAACTTTTGGTGCAGGCATGTTTAGATAATTAAAGAATGGGTTAATACATGAACTTTTGGTGCAGGCATGTTTAGATAATTAAAGAATGGGTTCATACATGAACTTTTTGTGCAGGCATGTTTAGATAATTAAAGAATGGGTTAATACATGAACTTTTGGTGCAGGCATGTTTAGATAATTAAAGAATGGGTTAATACATGAACTTTTGGTGCAGGCATGTTTAGATAATTAAAGAATGGGTTCATACATGAACTTTTGGTGCAGGCATGTTTAGATAATTAAAGAATGGGTTCATACATGAACTTTTGGTGCAGGCATGTTTAGATAATTAAAGAATGGGTTCATACATGAACTTTTGGTGCAGGCATGTTTAGATAATTAAAGAATGGGTTCATACATGAACTTTTGGTGCAGGCACGTTTAGATAATTAAAGAATGGGTTCATACATGAACTTTTGGTGCAGGCATGTTTAGATAATTAAAGAATGGGTTAATACATGAACTTTTGGTGCAGGCATGTTTAGATAATTAAAGAATGGGTTCATACATGAACTTTTGGTGCAGGCATGTTTAGATAATTAAAGAATGGGTTAATACATGAACTTTTGGTGCAGGCATGTTTAGATAATTAAAGAATGGGTTAATACATGAACTTTTGGTGCAGGCATGTTTAGATAATTAAAGAATGGGTTCATACATGAACTTTTGGTGCAGGCATGTTTAGATAATTAAAGAATGGGTTCATACATGAACTTTTGGTGCAGGCATGTTTAGATAATTAAAGAATGGGTTCATACATGAACTTTTGGTGCAGGCATGTTTAGATAATTAAAGAATGGGTTAATACATGAACTTTTGGTGCAGGCACGTTTAGATAATTAAAGAATGGGTTAATACATGAACTTTTGGTGCAGGCATGTTTAGATAATTAAAGAATGGGTTCATACATGAACTTTTGGTGCAGGCATGTTTAGATAATTAAAGAATGGGTTAATACATGAACTTTTGGTGCAGGCACGTTTAGATAATTAAAGAATGGGTTCATACATGAACTTTTGGTGCAGGCATGTTTAGATAATTAAAGAATGGGTTCATACATGAACTTTTGGTGCAGGCATGTTTAGATAATTAAAGAATGGGTTCATACATGAACTTTTGGTGCAGGCATGTTTAGATAATTAAAGAATGGGTTCATACATGAACTTTTGGTGCAGGCATGTTTAGATAATTAAAGAATGGGTTCATACATGAACTTTTGGTGCAGGCATGTTTAGATAATTAAAGAATGGGTTCATACATGAACTTTTGGTGCAGGCATGTTTAGATAATTAAAGAATGGGTTAATACATGAACTTTTGGTGCAGGCATGTTTAGATAATTAAAGAATGGGTTCATACATGAACTTTTGGTGCAGGCACGTTTAGATAATTAAAGAATGGGTTCATACATGAACTTTTGGTGCAGGCATGTTTAGATAATTAAAGAATGGGTTCATACATGAACTTTTGGTGCAGGCATGTTTAGATAATTAAAGAATGGGTTCATACATGAACTTTTGGTGCAGGCATGTTTAGATAATTAAAGAATGGGTTAATACATGAACTTTTGGTGCAGGCATGTTTAGATAATTAAAGAATGGGTTCATACATGAACTTTTGGTGCAGGCATGTTTAGATAATTAAAGAATGGGTTCATACATGAACTTTTGGTGCAGGCATGTTTAGATAATTAAAGAATGGGTTCATACATGAACTTTTGGTGCAGGCATGTTTAGATAATTAAAGAATGGGTTCATACATGAACTTTTGGTGCAGGCACGTTTAGATAATTAAAGAATGGGTTAATACATGAACTTTTGGTGCAGGCATGTTTAGATAATTAAAGAATGGGTTCATACATGAACTTTTGGTGCAGGCACGTTTAGATAATTAAAGAATGGGTTAATACATGAACTTTTGGGTTCACTGCCATTGCCATTTCTACATGTTTTCTTCTTGCCCTTTCTTGGTTTTTCTTCTTTTTTTTTTTTTCTTCATGTTCTTGAGCCCTGAAAAAGGCAGAGGCGAACAGAGGTTTGGTGATGCCCCATCATGCCCGAGCCAACTCCTTGATTGTATGCCCCACAACTCAAGTACCGGGCCAAAACACTCTTTGATTGGATGCCCCTTGAAATGGATGCCAGGGGCCACCCCCCCGCCGCCTTCTCTCACACCCCCCTCCCCTCGTCCCCCATTCTGTACGCCGCTGGAAAAAGGCAGTTCTTATTGCGCAGGCCGGCGGCTTTTTTTTTGTTTGTTTTATTTTAGTTATAACCTTATGTTCTTTCTGCCACCTGTTTCTCAGAATGGTCAGTCTCCGTTACTGGTGGCCAGCGAACAAGGTCATCTGGAAATTGTCATCATTTTGCTCAGAAACCAAGCAAGAGTTGATATATTTGACGAGGTAAGAGCTTCACGCAGTGGATAAACAAACAAAAAACAACAACGCAGAGTAGTACTTCGGAGTAGAGATGAGTTTGTTTTTTTTAAAAATGTATAGTGCAGTGGGTTTCATTTTAAACAAAAAAGTGAAATGTTTACTTTACTACTTTTATGCTGTCTTCACATGGTATCGACCGTGTAATGGGATGGAATTTAACAGCTTAACTTTAATACTGCCCTAGCATGTTGTTTTCATTGTAAAAACAGAATATTTCTTTCCTTCCTTCTTTCTTTCTTTGTTTCTGTGTACTGTCCTTCTGTCTCTCCTTAAATGTATTCATTTATTTGGTTGATGTTATTAATATCCTATTTACATTGACGGATGACTGTCATGAAACTTATCCTGTATTCTACAATGTGATCACATTCTTGTGTTTGTTTGTTATTTTTTTCTTAATTGCTGCCTTGCTTTGACGAGAACTACCTTAAAATTGGCAATCTTTATTTACCTTGTCTCACTTTAAATTTGTTTCTGTATATTTTTATTTTTTATTTATCTCATGTAGTGTTGTTTATGCTGTCTCCATATCCATTGATTACCATGCTAAAATTGACAGTCCAGATTTTAAAACTACTCTTGTTACTTTATTTTTATAAACATACGAAAACAGCACGGTAAAACTGCCCTTCACCTGGCTGCAGAAAATGGACACGAGCATGTAGCGGACATGTTACTGTATCACAAAGCCTTCGTCAACGCCAAGTCTAAGCACGGGTTGACCCCACTGCATTTGGCTTCAGCCAATGGGAACACAGCCTTGGTTAAATTGCTGGTGGACAAACACGGAGCTCTTATTGACGCTTTGACACTGGTGAGTTTATTATGCCTGGGCACGGTTATTCTGGCCACCTGCCCACTCAATAAGATAAGGTAGATAAGATAAGATCGGTAAGATAAGATAAGATAAGATTAGATAAGTTAAGATAAGAATCACTTTATTATCCCATGAGGGAAATTCTCTTTCACAGACCGTTCAAGAGTTATTACATTATCTATACTATATATATATTTGTGGACTTGAGATTTTCGTTGCAAAATGCTTCTGAACCACTCAACACTCAGACTTCAAATTTTATATGGTACATCAGAATGGATGTAAGGGTGCACAGCTTTTAATAGAAGACTCAAATCGGTGTAGTTTTTTTTATTGGAAATTTATTGTTTCCCAAATTTTCACAAGGCTCATTGACATGCTGTAGGTTTTTATGACATCATCACTTCCTGAAAATTTTCGGTGCGCACCACTGCACACTGTTTACTCTCCTATCGCTGAGTTTTGGGGATGACCCTACGCATCTAGGCTTTTGTTCTTATACCTTTCGGTCTGAAGAGCTGCCCTTTGTTGTTGCATCTCTCTTATAAGCTATCTATGCAGCATTAATGCCTTTCTTAGTTCACAGGAGTCTTAAGTTTTACCCCCCCCCCCCACCCCCCCAAAAAACCCCAACCTACACAAACCTGGTCATCGAACAGTTACTCAGCTAGTACACACATATTATGCATCATTACATGAACATAAAAATATCGCAACTCAATAACCTCTATAGCAGGCATACATGAAGTGACACGGTAAGGGACTTTGGTTAAGTACGGCACACATCTAGCTAAAGTGTCTTGCTGAGGCAAACTGCGGAGGGGAAAAAAATCTTCGGTTTCTTTCTCTGTATGCCTTCACGTGTCATATTCTATTTTTCGTGATTGATATAGAAATTTGATGAAAAGTGTCGGGATGTACCAAATCAGAGGCTGACAGGCTGTCTTTTGTTGAAATTTATACGACTAAATGAGTTTCCGGCGCCGTGCTACTGAAATCATAATTTTAACCCTAATCTTGTGCCTAAAGCAAATCAAAACGCTATGGAAATATTGAAAAAAAAAACAAAAAGAAAGGGGATTGGGGATTAGCCTACCTGCGCTATTGCCATCTGGGTAAAGAAATGGTCAAAGTTGTCCAGACTGCGGGACATCTGATTGCTTAAAAATTCCCAGACCCAGCCGTAATAATAGGTGGTATGTTTTGTACACGTATTTTTTTTATTCCTTTTCTCAGGCCAAGAAAACATCTCTTCATATGGCAGCCCAAAATGGTCAGAAAGAAGTTTGCAGTGCTCTGATCAAAATGAAAGCAGACACAAATGCTACTGATGTGGTAAGAATTCACCTTCATGTTTTTTCATAAGACTTCAAATATTTATAATGAAATAATAACAACTGCTTACAGGAAATTAGCGAGGCCAGTGGAGCATCACAAACTTCACATTCAAGAAAAGTTTCAGATGCTCAAGAAAATTTCCCGTTTTACGCTAAGTTAAAAACGTTAGTTATATGGTCAAAATGCATTGGAATACTACTGTGAATGTTAGGAAGATTATTATTAAATTATTAAATACTTTATGATAATAAAATCAACATTATTTCATCTTTCAAATGAGTCTGAAATCTAAAAGAATGGAACGATGTACAGTTTTAATCGCAATGCCAATAAAGTTGCAGAGCTTTCGGAATGTTAATCATGTGATATGAACTTGTCTTTTATTATACGCTTGGAAGGTCGTGAAGTGAGAGGAATTGCAGCCTAAACGCCTCTACACGTATTTCAAAATGAATTCGTTTTGGTCTTGTGTTTCATACATGACCTTTATCTCCTACAGCAAGGACAGACGCCACTTCATCTTGCTGCAGAGAACAACCATTCAGATGTGGTCAAACTCTTCCTGAAATATCGCCCAGAACTGGTCACAATGGCTAACACTGTAAGTCACAAGTCCACTTATCAAAGTACCTTTCCTCTAACTCGAGACAATAAAGTTTGAGTCACAGCAAATATACCCTAACTTTGAGAATCAAAACATGCTACTGTTCAGTATTACCTGACTTTAAAATAACTATATCCTCTTTGCAGATCGAAAAAAAAAAATCCTGCTTTCCATGTGTATGTCCAACAGCCATCACTTTCAGGATATCATTATAAAAATCCGACCCCCCCCCCTCCCCCGGCCCAATCTGTTCTTAAATTAGGTGAAACTATTGAACTTTTCTTGCCAGAAATAAAACAAAACAAGAAAAAAAAAAAAGAACAAATTTAATTTCCTCGTCATTTATAAATTTTGAGCTATTTTATTGTAGGCATATTGACAATACAGTCAGTTCTCAGTGGATATAGGACAGGCTACAGAATTCAGGTGCAGTTCTTTCTTGGCAACCAGCAAAAGGCACCAAAGATAAAACCAACATGTCTATCCATTTTTTCCTGCACGAATTCCGAAGTTCCTGGAAAAGAAATATCTAAATTAAAATTGAGCCTTTATCATAATGATGTATTCATGTCAGTTCAAGTGTACATATTAAATTCAGTCCATCCACTACTTGACTATGGCAAACATTATTAATAAGTCTTAGAGTAGGAATCCGCTGCCCCAAAGCTTTACACTATAATAATCGAGGGGGGTTAGAATGAAAAAGGATTTAAGTGCAATTTGACTTGCTTTTGAGAAAAAAAAAAGAAGAAAAAAATATCATTTCAGTACAAACCAATTGAATTTAATGACCATTTGCAGTATTGACATCAACTCTTCGAGCAAATCATTAAAATATCAAATTCGATTGGGTCATACTGAAATGATGTTGTTTGCTTTTTTTTCTCAAAAGCTGTCAAATGACATTCAGCGATCAAATCTTTTCTAATTCTAGCCTCCTCAGTTTTATTTGCGGAATTTATAGGATCCATAAATACGCCAGTCATGCAGATGAACTAACACTAGCTTGAGAATCTACGTTTTTTGTAGCTCTGCTTTACTAAACTGATGACAGCTTTCTCAGACTAACATTTTTACTAACTCTAATGTTTCCTCTTTGGTGTTTCAGGACGTGGTGAGTTGTTAAAGTGTTAATCCGCTCCCCCCAATATACGTATTATTATTATGTATTATCTATTGGTAGTGTCTGTTGTATCTAAAAAGTATCCATTAATGAAAATGCATTATCTGTCTCGCCACATGCATGATGTCTTGTTATAGACCATTGTTATCATTGGTGTCTTTGCTGTTGTTGTCCTTGTTATACAGACTGTTATTATTGTCATCATCATCAAGGTGTTTATAGTCATCGTCATTTTCATCAAATTGATTTGTCACCTTCACCCCGAATGTAATGATAGGCAACAGCATCATAGATCTGCAGTAGGTGTAGTCGTCACAGTGATAGTACCTATAAACACTTCACCGTCAATCATTTCCCTCTCCCTCCCCGTTCCCCGTAGTGTCGACAACAAAGTATCATATTATCATTAATATGCTTCTCAACTCCCCCGCCCCCCCCCACCCCCACACATACACACAAAAAAAATGAATTCTGGCCAAAGAATTTAACAGTCACATAAAACATTGTAACATCTCCTGTATAGAATCGGAAAAATCGGTTTGGAGTATGGTATATATATTTTATTTTTTTTGGTAAAAAACTAAATTCATTTGTGACCCCTTTTCTGAAGTAATTAAGTTCTAAGGGCCGAGTGAGGAAAACGAAACTTTTATAGACCAGAGGTAATTTCGGTCGGAACCGAGGTTTTGGCTGAGTTTATGCTTCCTGGGTATCTTTGTTGTATGGGTACAAACTGTTTTTAATACAGAAAATGTCTAAGTGAGTTTGGTGCGACTCCATATAACCAAACGAGAATTAAAGATTTGATTTGGCGGGTCACACTTTTCTTTTAAAGATATCATTCGGGTGTTTAAAAACACGTCCTTCCTGTACCTTTTACGGTTTTGTTAAAATCCCTCTCCCTTGCCTCTCATTTCCCCGACTCTCTTCCTCAGTTAATGCCACACAGATCAGAATAGTTTATGTAACCTCTTTGTTCCCTCCATGTCTCATAGGACTACTCCATCCTCTCCTATACTCCCAACCAACATCCTCCAATCCTGTGTTTACCGACCATTTCCTTGCATGTTTCCTTCCAAATCCTTACGACCCAAACATCTCCATCTTCCCTTCCAATGATCAAAAGCCGGGTTATTTTCAAAAGAATAATTATTGCATGACAAAATCAGGATTCATTTTAAAACTCATTGCCTTGGCCCAAGTGGCAATAGAAAATCGGAAGGAAAAGCTTCCCAGCCAGCATGCCTACGGCTATCCGACGTAGATTTGTGAGGAATTTCCGAAGGGTTGGTTGGATTAACGTAGGGTCGGGTTCCTACATCAAATCGACGTCTGCACGATGTCGTATCCAGCGGATATATGTAGGAACAATGTTATCTGCATATGCAAACTTGACATCCATCCCAAGTTGGATTTCTGTAAGTTTCCTGTCCTGTAAGAACTTGATGATTTTAATCTTCTAAGACCCGCACATGGGGAAAACGATGAATTCAGCAAATGTTTTAAATCCATTTTTACTGTTGTTTCAGCGCTATATCTTATCTTTAACTCATTCACTACGGACAGCTGAATATTCGGCTTGAGTGGACATCAATTTTCCAACACTGGTGTCTTGTCCAATTTTCCGAAATATCGAACCATATCCTGATTCACTCATTTTTCTTTGATTTGATATATATTATGTGATGTCTTGTGTTCATACTGACTGAAAGGAAAAACATCTTTGAACCAATCCTAAACTTCAAACTGGACAGTGTTGAGAGTTCCTGTCCACACCCACGAAAGTTACCGTCGGGAATGAGTTCAATTACTAGTTGGGCTTAGCAAGTGCCTTGAGATTAGTACGACAGTTATCTAACCATGCGACGCCGTGCTCCTGTGTTGCGAGTTTGATATGTCTTTGCCTACGTTTTGTGGAATGGCACGCCGGGCGCTAGAGGGTTTAGCATTCTAAATTTGAAAATCCTCCCGAAATTTCTAATTGACGACCCGGCCCCCTTCCTACACACACACAAACTCACATGTGTATATGTATGTACCAGTACCACACTTGGGAAACCCAGAACGCCTGAACAACACAGGCTCACTCATGTTTGTACGTACCTGTATAATTGTTGTTCTATGTGCTCCTGCATGTCTGGCAATACTGTGATGTAACTCGTTTCTCTAAAGAAATGACATTTAAAGAAAAATGTGTTAACCAGTGTACGAGTGTAGACAACAAACTGTTTCTTGTAGACTCGCACTGTTTCCATCAACTCAATGGACACACCCAGGAAAATGTTTCGAAGCCTACATCGATTTTTTTCCCCAAGACTTCGCCAGCAATTTATTTCCATGTCCTGGGATTTAATTTTATTTAGTTGTTAATTAAAATAAAATAAAAATAACACTATAGTAAGAAGTTTTACTTTATTTTTGTTCTCTACTTAATTTCTGTGATGAAGTTTCAAGTTGAGCTGATGTCGAATTTTGTTTTTCTTTTCATCTTATTTAAGTATTGCAAGTTTTAAGTCTCTGTTTTGACCTCATATTTTTAGCGCCTTTGAGACACAGAATATTTATGTGGCTTTCAAGTTAGCTAGGACAAAGAATCACAAAAACTACCGATGGCGATAAGTTTGTAACATTTATTTGCCAGTGTGCATTTTTTAACAAAATATTTCAATTCTACATTTAGAGAATTGAACCCCCCTCCCCCCTAACCTTTCTTGGGGTTTTTTTGGGGGGGGGGGTGGCGGAGGGAAGTGATGGAGAGGTGTTATTATTATTTTTTTCTAGGGGTGGGCACCGTTTTGCTCCGGTTTTTCTTGACATTATATTGTGGTCAACTGATTTGATACTTTGGCATGACAGTATTATTTATGCAAAATTAAAGCCAGCTCCTTTTCAAAGGATATTAAACAATATTTCATTCTTATCTTGTAGAACGGGATGACTTGCGCCCACATCGCTGCGGCAAAAGGCAGCACCGCTGTCATCAAGGAGCTGATGAAATTCAATAAAGTTATCATCACAACCGCTAGAAACAGGGTAAGTAAAGAGATGCACTTAAGAAATGTGACATGATAGGATTTTATCAGTCATTACATGACGTAGAAATTCTTGAGTGGAGAGACAAACATAAAGATTTTTGGACGGCTTAAAGGCGGAAGTATAACGTATCCTGTCCTCTCTGAGAGAGGCTAAGATCTACAACTTGATTTAAAAACTTTTTTATACTCATTTATAAAACTTTTTCCAGATCTATACAAAACAACTTTTGAGAATTTTACTAATGTGATAAAATTGTATGAATGTATTTCATTCTATGTTAAACTTAAAAGCTCTGTCTACGAAACATAAATAAAGAACGTAGACCCAAATAGATAACGAGGGGCGCAGAATGGCCGTTATCGTGCCGACATGCCATAAAACCAAACTCAAACAAACAAACCAAGTGCTCGCCTGCTGTTTTTGAAGAAAGGGAGACATTCTCTGTGCGCAAACAGAGCCTACCCTTGCAGAATCCATCCTTGCAAATGCGCAGAATTGTCATGCCGTATGAGAGATTTGTACTGCTTGCGCACAGACATCATAAACATTGCAACCACATTGATCTTTTCTATAATAACTATACTCGGCGTTAAGTTTCTAAGACAGGCTTTATGAGGTTTATAAGGGCCATTCATTGTGTTTCAGTGCGTGTAGAGGATATGAAAATTTGTTAAGACGGGGTGATTTCTGCGAAGGAACCAAACAAAACATATACAAGCTAAATCCACAAACAACAAACATGACCATGTCTCTATCTCCCCAGACCAATGACTCCACTGCACTACATCTAGCAGCTGATGGTGGACATGCCCAAGTGGTCAAAGTCCTGCTGGAGGCTGGAGCTTCAGCACTGGACGAAAACGCGGTGAATAAAGGGTCTATTTTGTGGCTTGCATTTTCACTCCAATTACCCCTTTGTGTCCGTTAAAACTGCAGCCATATTTATTATGTTAGTAACACTATTCAAAACCAGTAGAATATAGCTGACGTTACGGCACAATTATCATTCACCAGCCAGCAATTCTTTAAGGGTATCTTGCAGTCTTTTAACCAATTATCCAGTCTATACTGTACCCACTCAACCCCACCTCATCCGGCTGACTTGAGATTAAAAAAAAAGGTTTGGGCAGCGGATGAAAGCTTTTGCAGTGTGCGCATGGAGCATTTTCTTTTTCAAATACACACAAGATTCGCTCCACACCGTGTTATTAAATTAATGCTGTTTGTACCAACAATAAGTGGGATATATAATAATACCATTAAAAGGACGCCTTCACGATTTTTTGGGGTGTAATTTACTCGACACTTCCTGAAAAAAGTGCATACATTTTAAGATTTTACATTTTATTGTTCACTCACGAGAAGAGAAAGCTGTGCTGCAATTTCGTGAAGTTTGTTTCTCCCCTGATTCTATCTATGGATTTCCTGTACTTTCTTTTATCCAGGACGGAATGACAGCTCTCCATCTGGCAGCAAAACATGGACACATAGATGTCATGACAGAGCTGAAAGAATACATACCTTTCCGGACAGCAAGTGAAAAGGTATAGTATTCACAGATGTACCGTAACACGGTTGAATGACATGCTTTTGGTTTTAATGATGCATCAGTAGTAGCATTATTGTAAAAAATGCACCAGTAACTGAAGTAAACCGTTCTTATCAGTTCATGTGTTCATGTAAGCCTAATTCAATGTCGATAACTATAATAGGAAATGGAGACTATGTTGTATTCCACAATAGCTACATCGTATGAGATTGATTCATTTTTTGTTTATCATTACATTTCAGTCTTTAACAGACTTTGTCTTGATCCACGATTTTCACAACAATCTGGCAGCTGTTCACTGGCGTTAAATTCAGTTTAATTTTATCAACAACTTTAAAAGTACGATTAGGACGTAAAAATACATTAAGAGCATACAGTAGCAGAAGAATATCGGATTGATACCCTCCATTGCATCAGTTAACTTGGCTGTGTAGTATTCTACCAGAGTTACTTCCATAAAACGTAATATACAACTTAGGTTTCTTCAGTGCAAACTATTTGCATTTGTGGTGCATCACTGCAATTAATATAGATCTTTCCTTGGAATTCTGTGTTTCATATTTTACTTTGAACTTAATAATCATGTTGGATTCGTCCAAAGACGGGCCTGACAGCTCTTCACGTAGCAGCATATTACGGCAAGGCAGATTTTGTCAGAGAGATGCTGGTCAACGTTTCAGCTTGTGTCAAGAGCGAAGCACCCATAAACGGCGTGTTCGGGGCACAGTGGTCTTCAGAGGTAAGCAAAGAATACGTGTGATTGATGTTGGATGTGAAAGTTTCACCTTTTATCAATCTGGAAGCATAAGCCCTTCAAATCATTTGAATTCGTTCACGGATAAAATCTTCACTCTGAAAAATATATTATAATACTTCGGTACAAGAAATTAATCTAGAATTTGATCATCTCTAATAATAATAGTTCGTCCATCAGGTATGATGATGACCTTAACAACACCAGAGGAATAAAGAACAGAAATTGTTGAGAATTTCAACACATGGACAATAAAGAGAACTAAAGGACACAGAGGACAGAATGGAAAGACTGTTCTTTCATGACTTATGGCTTCTCATGTGACTGATAAGTCCTATTTTTACCCTGCAGACCCTTCCGCATAAATGACAAGAGTGCTCCGTTGGTTCAGTACCACTGGGCCTTTTCTTGCGCCGTTCTCTTTTTTTGATAGCCTGCTGGACTCTGTCAGCTTCCCATGCTTTGCTGCCTCTGGTAAGGGCCGCCCTCCAATTTGCACGATCAAGCGAGAGCTATTCCCACTCACTCACATCAACGGCAAAGGCCTTCAGTGATTGCTTGAGAGTGTCTTTGTAACGTCTCTTTGGGGCCCCAACATTCCTCGTTCCATTGGAGAGCTCAGAGAAGAAGATTTGCTTAGGGAGTCTGGAGTCGGGCATTCTGACAACATGTCCTGCCCAACGTAGCTGAATTTTTTTCAGGTGGCAGAAGATGCTCAATTCCTTGGCACGATTGAGGACCTCAGTGTCTGGAATTTTATCCTGCCATTTGATCCTTAGGATCTTTCTAAGGCAGGCCAGATGAAAGTGATTTAGCTTTCTGGCATGCGATTGGTACACTGTCCAGGTTTCAGCCCCATAGAGTAGGGTGGGAAGGACCACAGCATTGTACACTTTCAGCTTAGTGTCTGTGCGAATGCCGGCAACATCCCATACTCTCTTTCGAAGCCTGCCAGATGCAGAGCTGGCTTTGCTGATTCTTGAGAGAATTTCAGTATCAACACGAGCCGTGGAAGACAGTGTACTGCCAAGATAGGTGAAGTTCTCCGACACCTTCAGAAGACTGTCATGGACTTTGATATTTGGGGTCACAGGATACTTGTCGTCTGGAGTAGGCTGATGGAGCACTTCCGTCTTCTTTGTGCTTATTGTGAGGCCAAAGTTGTCACAGGCACTAGGGAACTTATCAACACAGTTTTGCATGCTATCCTCATCGTGTGCCAGAAGTGCACAATCATCAGCAAATAGTAGGTCACAGACTTGAGTACTTTTGGTTTTGGTTTTTGCCTGAAGTCTCCTGAGGTTGAATAGACTGCCATCAGTTCGGTACTTGATGCTTACCCCTTGAGGAGGAGAGCTAAAGGCTTCTTGTAGCATTGCAGAGAACATGATGCTGAACAGAGTTGGGGCTAAGACACAACCCTGTTTTACCCCATTTGTGACAGCAAAGGGCTCTGAAACACTGCCGTTGCTTTTGACTGCAGCTTGCATGCCATCATGAAAACCAACTGTGCTGCTGGCGCAAGAGTGTACAGTCGTATTTTAGGTCAGTCCAGCTCTGTTCAATGTTCTCAGGGTCAAAAGTCACGCAATCCAATTTTGAGGAGAGTTCTGATGAGAGCTCGCTCTGTTTCTCAGCTGAGCAGAGTTTTGAAACATTTAGGCGTTTAGGTGGCGCTTTCCCTTGAGGGCGTCTATTGCGCCTCAATGTTAGTCTGAGCTTGCAAACAATGAGTCTGTGGTCAGTTCCACACTCGGCACCACATATCGCCTTTGTTACAAGGACATCCTTTCTGTCAGTCTTCCTCACAATAACATAGTCTATGAGATGCCAATGCTTTGAGCGGGGATGCATCCATGACGTTCTGTTTCTCACGGGGAGACTAAAATTTGTGTTGGTAATGAACAGGCCAAATTCAGCGCACAAAGTAAGTAAGCGCAACCCATTGTTATTGCATGAACCAACTTCATGAGGGCCCAAAACATTTGGCCACGCTGAGATTTCGGAGCCAACCCTAGTATTGAAGTCCCCCAAGAGAATCAGCTTATCAGCTCCCGGGACAGAGCATATGACAGATTCTAGATCAGAATAGAACTTGTCTTTGGCTTCATCTGGGTTTGTCATGGTGGGCGCATATGCGCTAATGAGGGTGGCTGACTGGCTTTTCCCAACTGGGATCCTGAGTGTCATTAGCCTGTCATTTATTTCAATTGGCATGGACTGCAAGTTTCTGACAAGGTCATTTTTAATTGCAAACCCAACACCATGCTGTCTCGGTTCGACTGCACCCTTGCCTTTCCAGAAGAAGGTGTATCCACCACTGAGCTCTTTGAGTTGGCCACTATCAGGGAGTCTGGTCTCACTGAGTGCCACTATGTCCAGGTTGTACCTGCTGAGCTCAATGGCAATAAGTGCAGTGCGTCTTTCCGGGTTGTTTGAGTTGTCCTGTAGTGTGCGTATATTCCAGGCTCCTAGCCTGAGTAAGCTGAATTTCTTTTTGTTTCGACCGCAAAAAGGGATCCCCACTGGTCGCGGTATACCAGTCAGGGTGATGTGAAGTGGGCTTTCTTTAGGGCACCTTTTCTAGCCCCTTCCTCAGTTGAGGTGAGCAGTGCTATCCTTAAATAAGGCTGCTCAGCTACTGTGGGTGCTGCCTCCCCACGCCTCCACTTCAATCGACGATGAAGCGACCATAGCCCACAGCCACCAACGTGTAGGTCTGTGCTAACAGCTTCCAGTCTATCCAAACCTGCTGCCACCGCACTCGCCCATCGCCGTTGGAATTTTGAGAGGAAAGAAGACGAGACAAAGATGAAAGAAGACGAGGTGAGTGTTAAGACTGGCGCAAAGAATTTGTTTTTAGTGAGAAAGAGCTGCGCAAACATCAGACTCACTCTCTCGCCTGGACACAACTTATCCAAGTGGCAAGACAAGGTCAAGACGACTGGAAATGTATCCAGGTGCAGGAGGATGCCAGAGGGACAGTCATATTGCCTGACCGGCTGCCTGTAGGCTACTCCACAGCCTCGCAGTCCCAACTGACTAGGGTGAAAGACCCAAACCAAAGAACACCAATACTGGTGGATGCTCTGTGTCACGATATCCAGGCCAGAGTGACGGTATATTGCCATCTGCCCTATCAATCAACCACTGGCCTGCTGCCGCCAGCTTCGAAGCTGCGTCCGGGAAGTTTGCTCAATTCTTCGTCTGTGATTTAGGCAAACAAGCCTATGACCACACCGCTACCGGGGGCCAATATGAAGGACTCAAGTGCTGAGGGTCACATTGTGCCCTAGCATGTGGCCGTTGGGTTAGATGAAACCTCCTGCGCCCTGGCCGTTTGCACCGACAGGTGCACGCCCACTGATACCATGCTAGCGTACCAGTTCATGAAACAGGTTGTACTGGATTACATGTTACCAGTAGCAGATTTTTCATCTCTAATATGATAGACAGATAAACACAGTATTCTAATTACTACTAATAAAATAGGATTCAGGGGTGTTATTGTCCGCTTCTGAATGGGTCAAGTAAGTCTGAGCAAAGATACTAGGCACAATAAGATGCGACAGCTAGCGCGTTTCGGGAGCACATATTTAGTAAGACATGAGGAAGACATTAACAATGCAGTATTTTACAAAGCCAAAATGGGGAAAATATCTAAGTTTGTTCACTGTTCAGCAATCGCTGTTGGCAATGAGTGGAGTCACTTAGTTTGTAGCTATAACTTCAATCGCAGTAGGAAAACTGGGTTTTTTTTTGTTTTATTTTTAAAAACTCGCAATAGACCCGTAACAAATCTGCATCATTAATTTATCATTATATCAAACATTCTTTTCATGCAATGCTCCATGGGCCTCGCCCCCTATCTGCGCACAAACTGTGCGCACGATTTTTTAAAGGCGCAAAGAATCGAGTGTTTCATCTTATTCTATCTAGTGTCTTTGATCTAAGTAAGTTTCTCCAACCTGTAGTTAAACCCTAAGCAAAGGCCGAGCAGAGAAAACGGCATTTTTATTGGTCAAGGATGACTTTGGTAAGAAAAAACAAACAAACCAACACATGTTGTGGCTGATCATGATTGGCTGGTATCTCTTTTTTCTGTGTGTACAAAATCTTTTTCGTGAATAAAATGTCTACATGCGTTCCTTTCTTGCAGGCTGGTATGACACCATTGCATTTTGCAGCCCAGTCAGGTCACGAAGGCCTGGTTAGAATACTCTTGAACTGTCCTGGTGTACAAACAGATGCAGCATCTGGAGTGACGGTAAGTTCTGTCAGTGCACTTTTCGTCTTCACACTGTCAAAACTGTCACTCTTACAATGGTATACCTTCAGTATTACTGGAGTAGAGAGTCTTTTAAGAGGCGGAAATGTCATGTGGTTGTTTACTCAAAGCGACTGTTGACTGATGCATAGGCCCTTTAAAGGTCTACTTCGCGAAATCATTCAACACTTGGGGTATGATTGTTATTTTTGTGATGGAAGAAATTTCATGAGACTAAAAAATAAACAACACAGAAAGAAAAAAAAAAGGTGATTGTCTAAACAAATTAAAGACCTTTACTTAAAAAAATAAATAAAAATAAAAATAACTCAAAAAAGAAGACAAAATCTGCGGGCAGAATGTGAGTGAAGAAAAGTGACAACAGTAAATAAACAAATGTATAAAACGATGGATATTTCAGTCCGCTATTGTATTACTAGGACCTTTGATCATCTCACTCATTCACAGTAATGTCATATCGCAAGAGGCTGTTTGTTCACTGGTGTTAGATTTAATTTTGATTGAATATGAAAGATTTAAGATAATTAATTATCATTTTCATTATCCTATCATTATTGGTACATTGCATGAAATAATATTTTTCCAAAATATCCTAATTTACAAAAATTAATGTTGTTCTGACAACCCAAATAATAAATATATTCTGATTCAAATAAGATCATGCTGATTTCCTTTGACAAAATGGTCCAAAACAAAATAAAATGAAATGAAATAAAATAAAATAAAGTGATAATATAAAATGAAGTGAAATAAAAAAAAAATCAATGAGACAAGGTGGCCTAGAGGCAAGGTGCTCGCCTCTCATGCCGAATGTACTGGGTTCGAATCCCAATCGGTACAGGCCTATTGGAATTTTGGGATTTTTCTCTCATTTTCCTGTCCCTGATCCTATGGTACTGGTAGGACCGAGGACCTAGACTTTTCGGATAAGGACGAAAAATTCAGAGGGCCCTTGAGCACGTTGCGCACGTAAGAGATACCTTGGCAGTTGGAAATCAAAAAGAGCAGGCAGAACGGGCCGCTGCCCGGGGCAAAATTCTAAAAAATACGAATCCCTAGCCTACCATAACAAGAAAAATAAAATAAAAAAACCAAAAAAATTGAGGTGTAAATGCCAAGGGCAGCGAATCTCCTAAAATAAAGATCTAAACACAAAAAATGCAATGAAATAAAACAAAATAATAAATTAAAAAAAAAAATACAATACAGAGTTAAAAGCCCCTCGGTGATGTCAAATCTGTTTAAATCTTTTATATTACACTGTCTAGGGTTCGATTTCCCTCCACCTGGCAGCAGGAAACGGGCACACTTCAGTAGTCAGCCTTCTACTCAGCAAGTCCACCTACCAGATCCACACAAAGGATAAAAGAGGAAGGACTGCACTACTGCGTGCAGCGGCCAATGGTCACCTGGAGATGTGCGGATTGTTGATAGGACAAGGGGCTGACATCAACACTTCTGACAAAGTATTTTTTTAATTGTTATTAATATTATTATTGTTATTGTTTCTTTCAAACACGAATGGCAATTGAAACAAAACATGTCATGCTGAGATAATTGAAGATGTATAATTGTATATTTTAATCATAGACCACGTAAACAACATTTGAAGAAACCAACAACAACAACGACAACAGATATAAAAAAAAAACAACAAACCCACACAGGAACTATGAAACTGCAATAAGGTTTGGCACACAGTTAATGCGTGAAAATGTTCTAGCTGGCAAAAATCATTATACTGAATACAAATAACATGAAAACTGTAAAACAAGTAAATTACGAAGAAAAAAAAAAAAGCAAGTTTCAGTCACAAGGCCCTTTGCCAGGCTTAAGAAAGAAAAACGATTTAAACAAAGTACGAAGCCAATCATTATAAGTTACTTATTATGGAGGTTAATTATCTGCGCTAATCATTGCCCAAGTAAACACTTAGTCTAGGTTTCCTTTTCAAATATTGAATATAATTTAATATTAATCTGTTTCTACCATTTCCTTCAGAATGGCTTCACGGCCTTGCATTTCGCCAGCAGTGCGGGTTATCTTAACGTGGTGACGTTGCTAGTTGATTCAGGGGCGTCGCCCAACTTTGAGACAAAGGAGGGTAAAGTCCCTATCACATTCGCCACCTCTGCCAACCACATTGACGTGCTAAGTTACCTGATGAGGAAGGACCACAGCACTAGGTCCTTGATGGAGGACAGAAAAGTAAGACACCAAACTACCGAAAATGTGTTTAAAAATGCTAATATCTTCCTTGAGCAATGATAAGTACAATATCAAACATTAACATGGGAGACTTTCATAGCTGGGACTTTGAACTATAGTTTGACCGCCTGATATAGCAATCAAATAAATTTATTGAAAAATGTGAAGAGAAAGAGAGAGAGAGAGAGAGAGAGAGAGAGAGGGAGAGAGAGAGAGAGAGAAAGAAAGAGAGAGAGAGAGAGAGAAAGAGGGAGAGAGAGAGAAAGAAAGAGAGAGAGAGATAGAGACAGACAGAGATAGATAGATAGATAGAGAGAGAGACAGATAGATAGATAGAGTGATAGATAGATACAGATTGAGAGAGAGACAGGAGGTCAGAGAGAGAGCGAGAGAGAGACAGAGAGAGAGAGAGAGAGAGAGAGAGACAGAGAGAGAGAGTGAGAGAGAGAGAGAGACAGAGAGAGAGAGAGAGAGAGAGAGAGAGAGAGAGAGACAGAGAGAGAGAGAGAGAGAGAGAGAGATCTTTGCGTAAAAAAAAAATGTTTGCAATCCTACCCTGTTGGCATAACAGATATACAAAATAAGGTAAAAAAAAATTCTAAGATAAAATGGAAGTATTCCAATATTTGTGTTTGATATTTAACTTCCACAGTTTGTCTTTGATCTGATGGTCTGTGGCAGAATGAACAACAACAAATGCATCGAAGAGTTTATCTTGCTGTCTCCTGCCCCTGTGGATACAGCCGCCAAACTGGCGCGCAATTTTCAACTGCAGGTATGATAAAATAATATTGACATGGTCGAATGAATGACATCATGAAGTCATTAGCGTTACTGGGAGAAGATCAAAATTCTTATAGGAATGGAGAGAGTTAATAACAAGCGTACATATGGTACGCTGGGAGGGGGAGGGGGGAAGGGGGGAAGGGGGGAGGGGGGTCTTTGTTTTGTGATTTATGCTAGAAATGTGAAACTAAATGTATTCACAGCATGCTTATTCTTGAACAATCATTCTAAAATGCTTCCAAGTGTAATAATATTTTTTTCTGTTTTATCTTTTTGTCTACTGCAAACAGAATCCTGTTCAATAGTACTAAGTTACTTCTTTTATGTATATTCGTTAATATAATAATTCAATAATATCTGCACCAACACCAAACATAAGAACAAGAATAGCAAAAATAAGTAAATTGTCCGATACGTCCCGACCGCCTAGTCAAGGTGTCTTAAACCTGTCCGAATTCTGTCCTTATCCCTAACCCTAAGCCTTTGCTTTCCAGTTGAAAGGCTAAAGCTGTGTTTTCATGTGTAGGGAAACGGAAACGGCAACGGAAATGTCAAAAACCCATCAGTTAGTAAAAAGAAAGAGGTGTTTCCATGTGTACGGAAATCCGTACACATGAAAACATTCTTCCTCACTACTTGAAGGGTTTTTGATGGCTCCGTTTCTAGTTTCCGTACACATGAAAACCGAGGGGACACGGTGGTCTAGAGGCAAGGTGCTCGCCTCTCATGCCGAGGGTACCGGGTTCGAATCCCGGTCGGTGCATGCAAGCATGTTGGAATTTTTGAATTTTTTCTCTCCCTAATCCTATGGTAGGTAGGATCGAGCACTTCGTCTTCTCGGATAAGGACAAAAAATTCGGAGCGCCAGTGTGCACGTTGCGCACGTTAAAGATACCTTGGCAGATGGAAATCGAAAAGAGCAGGACGAACAGGCTGGGCAAAATTCCCCCCCCCCCCCCAAAAAAAAATCGAATCCCTACGACAACAAGAAAAATAAAAACAAGAAAAGTGAGGTGTAAATGCCAAGGGCAGCGAATCTCCTAAAATGAAGATCTAAACACTTTACACCTAAAAACCCAGTTTTAGGGATAGTGCCAGGGAATAAACTTATAATGACTGGATGGTCGGATATACGGGACCCTCTCTTAGTAATTAGAACAATAATAACAGCAGCGACAACAAAATCAGTAGCACCAACAAGGTGATGGAAAGCAAAAACTAGGCAGCTTCTTGCGAGCACTGTGTTCATCTTTCTATTCTACAAGGCAATCAAAGAGAAAGAAAGATCGAGGGATTTGGTAGCAGCGAGCACTTACTGTGAGGCCATGGCAGTGGAACTTACAGCCATAGCTTCTAACGTGAGTAGTGCCAGGAAACTGCTCAAAGCTCTGGACCCAGGGGGCACACCGTTCCTTGATGTTCTCATTGACATGGAACAGAAAGAGGTCAGTATTTCAGGAGTAATATAGCAGGGCTGACCAAACTTGCTTAATGCAAAAGCCACATACGATAAATCTAAGATGTTCGAGAGCCACAAGATGTAATTTACACACACATATTTACTGTTACATGCACACTTTGTTGCAAAAATTTTATATAAATATGAAGAACTATTACCTGTGTGCAGCAATATTTACTGATCTGTGCAGTTTTTTAAACTGTCAATTTATATTAGTTTCAGTAATCATAAAGTACACATACATATACCAAATGTTTTCCAATAATAATTAAAAAAAAACTCAACACATTTCCACGAGCTCATGTCGAAGGTCAAAGAGCGGTTTGGCCACCCCTTAAATATAGTCTCTGCAATGGCCAGGATGGGTAGGGCGCTTGAACTAGAGTGAAATGCCTCAGATTCGAATCCTGCTCCTGAGCCTCCAGCCTAATTGCTATGGGCACTCACTAGCCAGCAGCCTGACGAGAGGTGGCGATCTTTGTTTCTTGAGTGCCACAGTGTAAAGCTCTTGGGCCTCTATCCTACAAGTAGTTTCGATTTTTCCTGTTAGTCGTCTATTAACCCTTTGCAACTGTAAGTTTTGTCTTAGGGATCCCTGGTGGTGGACGGCAGAGATAGTAGAGGAAAGGGTGTTTTTTTTGTTTGTTTGTTTGTTTTTGTAAGGGGCAGCTACTGGGTTAGTCGTACAAAAACCTGGTCCTTTTCCCGGGTTCTTTCTCTTTGTTAAAACGTTTATGAATAATGTTTTTGCTTTTCAGGTTTTATTCAGAATGAAGACATTAACGTATGCTAACCACGGCACTGTTTTGCTTTGAAATGAAACCAAACGTTATTAATTATTTATCCAAGTTATATCTTTACAAACTGTGCACAAACATTTAGTACTGACCTTTATGATGCATCTTTATCATATGATCCATGTTTCAGTGTTGGTTACTTTATGCAATGGCATTTTTCCTACATATCCAGTTATTACAAATTGTGTATAATTATGAAGTTAATCTTTAAGATGTATTCATTCCCTTTTTCTAACCTGTATTTTCTATTGAAACAGGTTGTGGCCCACCCAGCCGTTCAGAAATATTTGTCAGATATTTGGGCAGGAGAACTTCGCTGGGCCAACTGGAAAATTATCATGCTTTTTTTTGCATTTGTTTTCATACCGCCAGTGTGGATACTCTTCTCTTTACCTCTAAGAAACAGATTCAATAAGGTAAAATTCAATTCTTTCGTTTTAGAATGTTTATATATTTATTTATTTATTTAATTATTTATTTATTTATTTATTCATCTTGATGGGCCTATAATATTGTTTTCAAGTAAATCAATTGGTACATTAGAAATAGCTACGAATAACGCCTAAATTGCGCCATATCTGTAATACATGCCTAACTGTAGGCCTACAACAAGCTTAAGTATTGAACCATCCCAAGTTTTTTTTCCCCAGGGGCGGATTTAGACCGTCTCCCATTATCTTTCGGAAGAAGGTCCGAATTTATTTTTAGGGTAATTTTAATTACAAGAACAGTAATTTGTCGGATGTGTAAATGCATTCAGTAGAGGTCAGTATGAAATTCTCTCAGGCAGCAATATCTTCATGATTTATGTTAGTTTTTGCAAGGCATTTGCTTTCCACATTTTGGAAGATGATCAGCTCAGAAAGTTGGATCCGACACTGGTTCCCCGCAAATGTTGATACAATTAAACTGCAATGTAATGAAACAACTGCTGGACTATTCCGTTTCATGTACATTAGCAGTATGATTCTGCTCTCTATTTTCAGGTGCCAATCATCAAATTCATGACATATCTGGTCTCCCATATCTACTTGATAGTGCTGTTCTGTCTGACCATAGTTGTTCCCCTCGTTCCTATCTACGAGTCCACATCGCTCATCCCTCACTGGTACGAATGGATTCTTCTGGCATGGTTGTCAGGGTTACTGGTCACAGATTTGACCAATCCCGGGGACCGACAAGGTCTGGGGTGGATTAGAACTGTTAATCTGGGCATCTGTGCGGTAAGTCAACTGTTAAATGATATAAATACTGTATCAATAGAAATAATGTGCACGACGTACGTAAAGGTAATACAGGTAGTTCTTGTCTTCAAATATGCTTATTTTAATTCACCTCAAGGAGATCAGTGTTTATAATGCAGATTATGGGCAACATGGACATGAATGGACGCATTTCTGTGGCTAAAGCTAGATTGTTTGTTGTAATTTGTGTTTTAACGATGAAAATAAATAGGGATAAGTTATCATTGATATGAAAGAAAAGTCTTTTAATGTTAAATTTATTTTCGATGTTGACATTTGCAAGATCTATATCTTTACCAGTTGTGCACAAACATTTAGTACTGACCTTTATGATGCATCTTCCAAGATCCTTAAAAAATCAGCATAATATCAGTAAAAAATCACCAGAATTCATATTGGTAACAGATGTCCAGGCCGCAACCCTTCGTTAATTCAACTACATAGGAGTGACCTCAGTTTATGCTCAGGTATTTTATGACCTCAGGTATGCTCACAGGAATAATATCGTCCCGTCGTAAGTCGACTGATTACGACATCGTGCCACTGTCTGTTTGATGTAGGAAATTCGCCCAACCGGTACCTATACTAACCTTAGGAAAATACTATACAAGTCTACATGAGATTGACGTGGGTATTCTGGCTGGGTTGTGTACAGGCTGCTGTTCACTTTTGTACATTCTTTTTCTTTCAGATTGCAATTTTTATACATATCATAGCCGCAGCATTCGACGATTATGACCGTATGATCTTGCTGTACATCCGCAACCAATGCTTGGCCTGGGCTTTGCTACTGACCTTTGTCCAGATTCTAGAATTTCTCAGCTTCCACCATCTGTTTGGACCCTGGGCTATCATCATTCGTGACCTGATCAAAGACCTTGTTCGTTTCCTGGTCATACTACTCATGTTTATGCTTGGCTTCACCTTCCACCTGACCGCTCTATACCAGCCTGTCTTTCAAGAATTCAGTAGCAGTCAGGTAAATACAATATCGGAATACTACTACTGTGTTGCTGGTGGGGAAAAATGGTCATGTTTGTGGTGCCATAAGGGCGTGAATGGGTATGGGAAATGCCGATGCTACATGGAGAACATGTCTTCTCTTTGGATAATCTTTGACTACCAAGCGGAGTTCGGCATTACAGAGTGAGAGGGTCTTGGGCAGATTAAAAATTTCTTGTGAATGCCATCATCGACTTTGTATACATTAGTTTCAACATGATATATACATGCTGCATGGTCATCAATGTTATATGAAATAGCCATGTAATATGGGACAGGTAATGAGTTGAATAGAAGATTTAAATTAAGTTGAAACATCCGCTGAATAACCAAATCCATAATTAAATTCATCAAGCTTTGAAGAGTTACAGCCTTTCTTGCTTGGAGAAACTCAGTTTGTTGCTGTTCTAGTTCAGATGTAACTGGAAATACAATTACTTGAGTTGTGAATTTGTTTGCTTTTCCTCCTGCTTTCTCAGGTGGGCACCGGCTTTGTTGAACCACCAAAACTCACACCCGTAGAGACCTTTGAGTTTCTTTTCTTTGCACTCTTTGGCCTGACAGACCCTGACAGTTTCCCACCTCTGAACAGAAATCCAATCTGGACCATTGGTAAGTAGTCAACCTATCGGTGTATAGGACCTAGATCAAACTATTGACAAGTGGATCAACTGTGTGGATCAAGGTGTGGTCAAATCGGAGCTAACTCTAACCCTAAAACTGTTTCAAACAGTTTACGGTGCAAACAAAACCCAATTGGTCACATGACTTGATAAGTCAACTAGATCACATTTTTATGTGTTTAGCAAGTAAAGTAAAAAAGGTACGCCCATCTTCTAATTTTAGAATAAACAGAAGCCTGTTACCAAGTCTTGCATGGGGAAAACGAAATTTCACGTAAATTCCAATTGAATTAATAGCTTATAAATGCAACATTTAAACAAAAATAGCTATTAGAAACTGGGATCTATGAATATTTCTTGCATGAGAAATACACCACAAACAACGAAAAGCCACTGGGAGAAAATGCGTGCAGCTAGGCCAAGTAAAACCAACCATTAATGACCAGTGACGCGAAACGCAGTCGGTCTCATTATACCTCGAAGCCTTGGTAGGTGGTGACATAAAATTTGGTATTTTGCCCGTTTGAATACAAGACATAACCTAATTAATTTATTTATTTTCTCTACAGTGCTGTTGAAAATTGTGTTTGGCACCTACATGATGATTACTTTCATCGTGCTGATAAATCTGCTGATTGCTATGATGTCGGACACCTACCAACGTATTCAGCAACAGTCAGACGTAGAGTGGAAATTTGGAAGGGCTAAGCTTATCAGAAACATGAGCAAAACATCGGCTACACCAGCTCCGCTCAATTTGTTCACAAAGCCTATTTTCTACTTGAAATTGGCCTGGAGGCTCAGATGTAAGTCCTGAGAGTTATAAACTCCTTGAAATAGTTTTTGAAATGTATGCATGATTTACACTCTCACTCCCTCTCTCTCCCCTTTCTGTCCCTCACTGTTTCTCCCTCTTTCTCTCTCCTGGCCTCCCCCCTCTCTCTCTTCTTTGCCTCTGTCTCACCCCCCCCTTCCCCCATACGTCTCCCTCCTTCAGCCCTCTTTACTTGCAACAGTATTTATTTACCACCCCTTGCATGCCGTTTTTTTTTTTTTTTTTGCTTTCGTAGTCAAAAAGGGGCCATCCACTGAGTATGTACGTTTAATTTTGATGACCTTTGACCCCTGCACATTGCTCAGCGACGTTCAACGCTTGGCTCCACCACCACTTTTTTTTTTTCACCACAAAAATGATCATAATCAAAAGAAAAAATACATGCGCCCTCCCTCCCCTTTCCCAGTATATACAGTTTTCATTCGCTGAAGGTGTTTCTCTTCCATAGTGTAGATGTGAGTGTGCATGAGAAAACCCGGTATAAGTCCACAGAGCTGATTTTGAGAAAAACGGCTTTGAAGTGAAAATAATGGGTCCGACACAAACTTCCAACTTGGCTGTTGTTTAGGGGACCGTGGCATGTTACAGGGTAAACTGTAGACGAGCAGTGAACACTACTCACTGTGATCTCTATAAAGGCTTTGTAAGTAGACTACGGTCTCCTAACAAGATCCAAAAACTTCCGACTTGACTGTTGTTTAAGGGACCGTGGCATGTTACAGGGTAAACTGTAGATGAGCAGTGAACACTACTCAGTATGATCTCTATAACGGCATAGTTATTAGACTACGGTCTCCTAACAGCAATCACTCCAATATCAATGGATCAATTAGCTATTGCCACTTTTAGGATTAAATGCCGTTTTCTCAAAATCTTGTTTTAGGGGGGTCACTGACTTCAATTTATCGGAAATGTCTTGTCTTTTATTATGTGTACAGAACTCAAAATGTCATGTTTGCGACTTATTGTGGATTTTCTCATGCACACTCACATATTTTATGGATGACCCAGAGGGCATTTTTCATGATAATAATAATGTCTTCCAGGCAAATTGTGGAGCCCGCTGGCATCAACCTACTTGCATGAAGAAGAAAATGATACCATGTCAGACACACGGTCAATGGACAATCTAGGTGGGTCCAGTCATCGGCTGTGGAAGCGGAAAAGCACGGTGGAGCCTCAAGGTAGATAAGTTAGCAATTTTTAAAATTGTTTTCAAGGGAGAGTTTTTTAAGTTCTTTTAAAAGACTTGTTAATTAAAATAAGGCTTAAAAAAGTTGTTAGTTATGCAAGCAACCTCCCCCCCCCTCCCCCCACACACACACATCAAAACAAAACCAGAGTTTTCTACTATTAAAAAAAAAAATAATGTGTTCATCTCTTAAATATTAGTACATGTATATTAGTGTACTGAAAAAAAAAAAAAAGGCAAACCTGTTTATTATTTTGTAAGGGCTTATACTGGACAGTTAGAGATAGGAAAAAAAAATGACAACTCTGACTTTATCAACCATACACAATCTTGCCAAAGTTGGAAAGTGGCCAAAAAAAAAAAAAAATCACTTTCCTGAAAAGTCACAACTTATAGTAAATAGCGAGGAAAAAAATGTCACGTTGAGATCGTTATGCAAGCTTTTGGTCACTAGAAATTTTATCAGACTAAAAGAACAAATAAAAGTGACAATGTAGAAGAATTTGCAAAAGTGAATAAAAAGAGGCTGCCTTGCAGGGCCGGATTTTGATCAAGAGGAACCTTAGACTATTCTAGCCTTGAGACCCCTCCCAATCCCCCACCTTCAGGCCTAGAGAAAGATGAAAGCCTTTTAAATAATTTGAGTAAATTGATGATGATAGGTGTTTAATATTCCGCACTTCGCAACCCCTTCTCGAATGGACATAAGCTAGGAAAATTACAAAAAAATTGTTCAGAAACTACAGTGCATTGTATCGTCCTATATAAGAAATGGCTACGCGTGTCGCAAAATATTATGCAGACTGGCCTGAGGTGGCGAAGCTCTCTTAGATTATGAGCTCCTAGGCTTCAGCCTACCTAGCCTAATGGTAAATCCGGCACTGCTGGCTAGCTATAGTTGGGCTCAGTAGCCTGCTTCCACACAGGTTTAACAGATAATAGGAAAGATCGTTGTAAGTCATGTCTGGGATTAGTAGTTTGGCAATGTGTAAAAATTCCGTTTATTCACAAATAAGACAATAGGAGAAATACAGGATGTCCGAATATCATTTTCATTATGCAAGTTTTTTTTTTTTTTACCTAATAAATGTCGTTATTGACCGAACGCTTGTTGTTTTTTTTCCCCCGTTCATAGTTAATCTTTTTATGACTCATTGTATAGTTTCTTTCCTTTTTTTCTAACGGGTTTTTGCAACATACAACCCTGTTCTTTCTCTCTCTCTTTGCCATATTTGACATTATTCCAGCCCTGCTGCCACTCCTACAGATTTTCTGTATGTTTTAAACAAATATTTTGCTATTTTTCTATGAAGCGCTCAGCTGATCATTTCTGTTTCACAGCTCCTCACCCTCATTATGCACAAAACATTGAAGAGGTGGTGGACTGGAAGCTGGTAACCCACCGTTACCTGGTGATGCAAGGTTCTTGTGATCTGGATGGGGAGGTCAACAAAGGCTCCAGCATCTTCATGACCTTGGATTCACTGGATGATCAAGCCGGATGATGAAAGTGAATTGGACATGGTGTTTGTAACAGTGTACCTCCAATAAAACACAAGGACAGTGTACTTGTTACCTATTACAAGATTATCCACCTGTCGCCACTCTATGTACCAATCCGCAATTTTCCAAGTGTTCTGTCAGGAACAGGACTGAAGTGCAGGACGCTTTGAGCCACTAAACAAAGATTTCTTATCATAAGAAGCAAGTTCTTAACTTTGTGCTATATGCGTGCAAACAGTTATTCTGACGGTGGAAAAAGGATTCAAGAAAGCATTTACTTTGGATGGCAATGAAAAAAAGATAAGAACTATGTAGCATGTCAATTCATGAGACAAGAATTGTATTGATAAATGATGCGCGACAGTCTAGCCGTTCAATTGTCTGAGATTTCTGACAGTGATATATAGCAACAGAATACTCAGCAAATTGTAACTCACATGTTCGCGACCTCGGCACCGGCAGAGAATTTATGCGAAATGTTCATCATCATTTTGTGTTTTTTCGTGTTGTTTTCAAATAATACAACAGAGCTCACATGGAAGTTCCGGGCGTTAGCCAATCGTTGCAGCAGCAATTGAACTGCGTAACAACAGACAATGGCACACCTGGTGTGTTGCTTGATGTTGTGATCTGTGTAGCGAGAACTAATGTGTATTTTCCACTAATAGTGAACTGTACAACTAACAAATTCCTGTTTTGCTGTGAGTTCGCATTCCCAATACCGCGCGCAAATGAAATTTTTATATCATCATTATACCGACAGTGTGAGCTGTCTCATTTTGCATTGTCTCGAGAAAAGGGAATTAAACCAATTATGTGGTGAAATGTTTATCTAATGACCATGTAATTTGTTTACCTCCTTTGATTGGGTTTCGATTGGGGCACCTGTTTCTTTGTTTCCATGTCAACGCTAAGTAATGCAAATTTGGCCCAATTCTGACTTATGCCATGATGTTAGCTCAGTGAAGACATATTATTCTATACATGTTGACCGTAAATATATTCTTTGCATACATGTACAAAAGGCTGGACAATGACATTTGTAGTATAAAAGATTTTTTTTCTGTTGTTTTTTACCATTGACATTTTGATCTCGGTGTGAACAGTAGTTAAAGTACTTGGGGTGGAGCGAGGGTGATTTGATAGGCAATAAACTAATTTCCCTTGTCACTAATTAAACACTTCAAATTACATTATTAAATACCTTAACTACTTGAGTATTTTAAAAATCTTCATTAGTTTCATATTCTTACACCTGTTAAATGGATGAACTTTGAACTTTGTTGGTATGTTAAAAAACTTCTACTGAGAGATAACAGTGAAACGCCAAGATCCTTGTATCAGTTTCAGTCATTTCTGGACAAAATTAAAGAGATTCACATTTTGTTTACATTTTTATGGCACATTTTATGTCTTTCTCTGGTCTGCAATTATTATTACTGACGGAAAGTAGAGTTAAACCGTATTCTCTCTCTCTCTCTTTTTTTTTTTTTGTTGTTAAATGTCAGTTGAAACTATTTTGCTCGTTCCATTGGCACTACATACGTATTGTAGAGAATTATTATTTTTAATTGTGCATAGGAAGAAATCATGTACTTGCATTTTTGTTTTGTGATTAAGGTTGCTTTAAGATTCGTATTGGACAAACACATTTACGCGTGTTTGTTAATGTTACACAATTCTCTTTGAATACAGGTCGATCTAGATATAGTTATTTATTCTTGATCACCATTTAAAAATTTAAGAGAAAAAAAAAAGGAATTGATAAAGCTGAGTTAACAAATCCAGTGCTGATAATTGTCTTTCATAATTCTACACAGGTCGTGTATAGTGATGTTTTGTATAGCTGTGATGTTACTGCACACATCAGGACGCGCAGATTTTGCACGTTCAATGTTTTCTTTGAAACTCTTGGGAGAGCAAGATTACTGGAGATCAGCAGAGGAAGAGAATCACAGCCAAACAGTTTAGCGCTCGTCCATCTTACGTACGGGCGTGTTAATGGCTTTGGTAGTTTTGATTTACGGCTACCTTTTTATTGTTCCTGGTGAAGTTTAATAGTCTCATAAAGTGAGAATTTGGCAAAAAGAAAAAGTTGTATGTATTTGCGACCCCACAGTTTTCCTGTGGTTTTTATAATATTTCGTCAATCTGCGACCCCACAGTTGTAATAATTCTCATAAAGTGGCGTATCGATATCTTTAATTGCTTTTCAAGTTTTAAGCAGAAACGTTCTTGCCATATCCAAGAATGCAAAGTGACCAGAACTTTGAAACGCAATCCCGTAAACTGAAGAATTACTGACACGCCAGTTAGAGCCATCTTAGCGCATGGGCACACTGGGCCGTTGCCCAGAGGCCCCAGGGGTTTTGGGATCCCCATGCATGCAAATTTACACTGGTTTTTGAAACAAGGTAGGAAATCAAGGGCATTACAAAAAAAAAATTTTAAAATCTGCCCAAGGGCCCTTAATGACGTTAGGACGGCCCTTCCGTGAGATAGACGACAAAGTGCTGAAGGTCATGACTTCTGTACATTGTTTTTGGGGGGTGGGCCATACACCCAGGTTTTGTATCTGGGTATCTAGAGAGTAGCACTTTAATACAAGACGTTACCTGTACGGCACCTGAGATTAAGGCAAGCCTAGATTTGCTTTCTCTGGAACATAAACCTTTCTGAAAACCTCAAATGTATGAAACCCACTGGGTAGTTGATTTGGAATCAGTTGTGTATTTCAGATATAACTGTTCTGAATTCCTCAAATCATTGAAATGCCTGGAGGGTTTTAAAACACATGGCCATCTAATTAAAGACTCAAACTACATATACATCATACTTCAAATTCAAGTCTGGTACATTTAAGAATTTTCTCTTTTTCCGTCCACGATGGAATTTACAGCCAGTACGTCGATGCAACCTTACAGATTGTTCAATTACACATTCTCAGTGGCGGTATAATATAAACTTTTCACGAGATCTATGGCTTGGTCATGATTCATTCCAAGGAAATATCATGACAGAATAGGAGTATATCAGCCTTGCACAATGAAATTAATAGTGATGTTTTTAAGTAGTTAAGCATCAAAACCAATTGTGTACTGTTTCATAATTGTGGTATACTCGTGTTTGTAATCTAATGACATGAAGATTTAGTATACTTTGGATTACTGTAGCCTAAATTAAACGATGTTCCATTTTCCTGTTCGCCATTATTTAGATTAACTGTACATAATATATTAACTGGAGTGGCATTTTTGGTCCCTGTTGTTCACCGTAATAAAATGCACATTATCTCTTTCTGTTCGAGTTACAATATTACATGCATAAATTACTACTGATATACATGTTTGATAAATAGTTATATGCACTGGCGCCAAATGTTCTATTAGACGATATCTCTGTTTGTAGATACTAGTGTTAAAAACTGTTCAAATGTTGAAGGAGAGGTTGGCTTTGAAGTCAGACTGAAATGTATTTAATTTGACATTTTCATATACGTTTTTTTTTAACGGTGCAAGTTGCAACGCTTTCATTCAGCACTTCTATACTTTTGAGTGTTTTAATGGTGCACTGCAAAACAGCCACTTCTGAAGCTGACAAAGTCAATGTGCAAAATAATTTGGTTGTGCCTTTATGGACCATATCTCAAGTAAGAGTCTGTCAACTGTATACTTTATCTCTCAGGTAAGGATCGCTAAAGTGTATTTATATCTCGATTAAGAACCTCTAAAACTGTATACTTTATATATCGATTAAGAACCTCTAAACTGTATACTATATATCTCGATCACGAATATCTAAACTGTATACTTTATACCTCGATCACGAACATTCAAACTGTATATTTTATATCTTGAGTAAGAACATCTAACCGGTTCACTTTATATCCCGATCACGAACATCTAAACTTTATATATCTTGAGTAAGAACATCTAAATTGTAAACTTCATATCTCGAGTAAGGATATGTAAACTGTATACTTTATATCTCAAGTAAGAACATCTAAACTGTAATTTTCATATCTCGAGTAAGAATATCTAAACTGTATACTTTATATCTCAAGAAAGAACATCTAAACTGTAATTTTCCTATCTCGAGTAAGAACATCTAAACTGTATACTTTATATCTCGATCACGAACATTTAAACTGTATACATGTACTTTATATCTCGAGTAAGAACATCTAAACTGTATACATTATATCTCGATCACGAACATCTAAACTGTATACTTTATATCTCGATCACGAACATTTAAACTGTATACTTTATATCTCGAGTAAGAACATGTAAACTGTATACATTATATCTCGATCACGAACATCTAAACTGTATACTTTATCTCGCGTAATAACATCTAAACTGTAAAATTTATATCTCGAGTAATAATAATAGTTCGTCCATCAGGTATGATGATGACCTTAACAACACCAGAGGAATAAAGAACAGAAATTGTTGAGAATTTCAACACATGGACAATAAAGAGAACTAAAGGACACAGAGGACAGAATGGAAAGACTGTTCTTTCATGACTTATGGCTTCTCATGTGACTGATAAGTTCTATTTTTGCCCTGCAGACCCTTTCGCATAAATGACAAGAGTGCTCCGTTGGTTCAGTACCACTGGGCCTTTTCTTGCGCCGTTCTCTTTTTTTGATAGCCTGCTGGACTCTGTCAGCTTCCCATGCTTTGCTGCCTCTGGTAAGGGCCGCCCTCCAATTTGCACGATCAAGCGAGAGCTTTTCCCACTCACTCACATCAATGGCAAAGGCCTTCACTGATTGCTTGAGAGTGTCTTTGTAACGTCTCTTTGGGGCCCCAACATTCCTCGTTCCATTGGAGAGCTCAGAGAAGAAGATTTGCTTAGGGAGTCTGGAGTCGGGCATTCTGACAACATGTCCTGCCCAACGTAGCTGAATTTTTTTCAGGTGGCAGAAGATGCTCAATTCCTTGGCACGATTGAGGACCTCAGTGTCTGGAATTTTATCCTGCCATTTGATCCTTAGGATCTTTCTAAGGCAGGCCAGATGAAAGTGATTTAGCTTTCTGGCATGCGATTGGTACACTGTCCAGGTTTCAGCCCCATAGAGTAGGGTGGGAAGGACCACAGCATTGTACACTTTCAGCTTAGTGTCTGTGCGAATGCCGGCAACATCCCATACTCTCTTTCGAAGCCTGCCAGATGCAGAGTTGGCTTTGCTGATTCTTGAGAGAATTTCAGTATCAACACGAGCCGCGGAAGACAGTGTACTGCCAAGATAGGTGAAGTTCTCCGACACCTTCAGAAGACTGTCATGGACTTTGATATTTGGGGTCACAGGATACTTGTCGTCTGGAGTAGGCTGATGGAGCACTTCCGTCTTCTTTGTGCTTATTGTGAGGCCAAAGTTGTCACAGGCACTAGAGAACTTATCAACACAGTTTTGCATGCTATCCTCATCGTGTGCCAGAAGTGCACAATCATCAGCAAATAGTAGGTCACAGACTTGACTACTTTTGGTTTTGGTTTTTGCCTGGAGTCTCCTGAGGTTGAATAGACTGCCATCAGTTCGATAATTGATGCTTACCCCTTGAGGAGGAGAGCTAAATGCTTCTTGTAGCATTGCAGAGAACATGATGCTGAACAGAGTTGGGGCTAAGACACAACCCTGTTTTACCCCATTTGTGACAGCAAAGGGCTCTGAAACACTGCCGTTGCTTTTGACTGCAGCTTGCATGCCATCATGAAACTGGCGCACTATTGTGATGAATTCGGGTGGACACCCAAACTTCGCCAAGATTTTCCAGAGGCCTTCACGACACACTGTGTCAAATGCTTTTGTGAGGTCAACAAATGTGATATACAGCGCTTTATTTTGTTCCATGCATTTTTCCTGAATCTGTCTGGCAGCAAAAATCATATCCGCCGTTCCCCTCTCTTTACGAAAGCCACATTGGCTCTCGGGAAGCAAGTCATTTGACGAGAGGTGATCAAGAAGGCGATTCAGAAGCATTCTTGCCAATATTTTGCCAGCAATTGAAAGTAGAGAGATTCCCCGATGGTTGTCACAGAATTGGCTGTCCCCTTTGTTTTTGTACAGATGGATGATTGAAGCATCTTTGAAGTCCTGTGGCAGCTTCCCTGCTTTCAACATATGATTGAACAACTCGGTCAACCTTTCAATAAGCTTTTCTCCACCGAAGGCATACACCTCAGCAGGAATTGAATCCACGCCTGGTGATTTGTTAAAGGACATCTGATTTGTGGCAGTTCGGGTCTCATTTGCTGTGAATGGCTTGGCAAGAGCTGCATTAATAGGAGTCTGAGGGAGGCGGTCAATGGACTCAGTATTTATATTTGATGGCCGATTTAGCACACCTCCGAAATGTTCTGCCCAACGCTGAATTATGGCATTCAATTCAACAATGCGTGTTGAACCATCTGACGCAAGAAGTGGCGTAGTGCCAGAGCGGGATGGTCCAAACACAGCTCGGAGGCTCTCAAAGAACTTTCTAGTGTTGTTTGTGTCGGCATATTTCTGAGTTTCTCTTACTCGCTCTTCAAGCCAGTCATTTTTCATTTTCCTCAGCTTCTTCTGGAGTACACCCTTACATGCACGCAGTGCATCAGCTTTTGCTGTGGAAGAGGGGTCACTGCAGTGAGCTTGGATGAGACTATTTTTTTCTTTGATGAGCACTTTGATTTCATTATCATTATCATTGAACCAGTCCTGGTGCTTGCGGACAGGAAAACCAACTGTGCTGCTGGCGCAAGAGTGTACAGTAATGTTGGATGAACTACGAGTGGCTAATGTGGTTACTGCGTGGGTTCAATAGTAACTCCCTTAAGGATACACAGGATTAACAAACACAGGGTTCTGCTGGCAATCTTATTTATTCAAAAAGCCTAACGAAGGTATCACTACCAAACAAAAAGACATAGGAGAACCCTACCAAGCAAAAAAAAGCCCAACCAGCCATAAGCTGGAACAAGAGAAAAAGACAAAAATATGATTAGGATATAACGACAACAATCAGTCAATCAATGGTGGACATACATAGTAATTGTATTAAGTATTAAATCAAACAACAACATAATATAGAATTTAAGCAATAACCAACTGCATATGTATGCATGGAATAAAATAGCGCTAAGGTTAATGAATAACAACTACAAGTGGCTATATCATACACACAAGGAGTTTCCTAGTGTCACAAATCCCAGACTGGCAGATGTAATAGTTTATGACAGGACAACAATCACGAACAACCAAGTTTAACACTTAACAGGACAACCCATCAGACTCACACATTTATTAAACATAATTATACAGATAATAGCGCAATTACATACATTATATTATTGAAATTAACTGCCGTACAACGGCCTTACTCTCACACACACTCTCCCTCGGATCCACAACCCGGTAGTTACTCCTAAAGGCACTTCGGCCTCAGCCTCTCCCCTCAGGGTCTTAATAGCACATTAATAATTCACTGGCACCGCAGTCTCTCAATATCACCTTCCTATTGTCATACACCATAGCACTCCCCTAGCACCTCAGCAGGGCAATAACACATTATCATTTCAATAGACATTATCATTTCGATAGTACATTATTAGTTCACTAGCCCCTCAACATGGCAATAGTACATTATCACATTCACGCTCATATCTACGTCCCTGTCCGTGGCCTGACTGCCACGACTTTATGTGCCTCTACTGTCCTGCACTGACAGCCTCACTTCTGGCCTATGTGTGGCCTCCGGCCCTATGCTGGCCTATCCCCGGTGCTCATCGAGGTGGCTCTGCGGCCCGTCCTCGACACCTACAAGAATAACATTACATTGGTATAATACCCTACCATTTCTATTCACTCCACCTCTCCTTACAACCCATGAAGCGTACACACACTAGTTCACCTTTCACTCACCACACATCTTACGGTAACACACCTCCATCGGAGTACACACTACTCACTCGCGCTACAAATCCATGAACTCACTTTCATCTATCGCTCATGGCGCACATTGCTATATCCAATATCAAGGACTTCCACATTCCTCACATATACTTATTTACATCATGGTAATAGACGAATATAATATAATACATCAATCATAATAATCAATCAACGTTCTACGTACCAGTCATCACTGGAAACTCTCTCACTGGTCTCTCGACTGCTCCCTTTATGTCCGCCCGATGGGCTCTTATTAGCGTCCGTTCCGTAGGACCTTCTAACTTGCAGTGATAGTAATACAGCGCTTTCGCCTCATTCAGACCCCCCCCCCCCACTACTCACAACAGCACGCTTAACTTACTTGTCTACGTGCGTTAATTTTACTCTCCTCCTTTCCCGTCTTTCCCTACTTGTCTGCCGTGAGCCCTTCTTACTCTACACCCGCTCTGTAGCAATCCCCTTAATTGCACTCACTCCACTCGTGACATCATCCCCCACCCCAAAAAAATTAATGCAATTAATTTCAAATCGCATCAAGATGACTGTCAACGAGTGAGCGTGAGCAATATCTACACTAAGAAATGACCTAGCAGTTCCCCTAGTATATAAAATACCGAAATCAGGGGAATATATGGGGATCAATATGCCCTGCAATATGCATATATGTGTCACATCATGAATAGCTAACTAACCACAATACTTAATACAGAATCAAAAACCAATCAACCTATCAACCATTCTTCATATCATATTTATAATGTCAATATTTTAAAGTCGACTCATTCACACAAATCCTGTCAATGTTCCTGTCCTCCGATGTATAAGCTCCTGAACTCTTCCACTAGGCTCGACTAAGGTAGTCGGCGATATGATTGCTGGTTCCTGGAATTGGTTGAATAACGAAGGTGTACGGCTGCAAAGCCAATGCCCATCTAGACAAGCGTGGGCTGGACGAACGATTCTTCGACAAAAATGTCAGTGGCTTGTGGTCTGTCTGGATACAAAATTCTCGTCCCATGAGATAACGTCCTAATTTCTGGACGGACCACACAATGGCAAGACACTCACGCTCTATCACAGAATACTTTCTTTCTCTCTGCAATAACTTCCTACTGACATAACATACAGGATGGAGACATTCGTTCTTCTCCTGTAGAAGACAAGCGCCGACACCAGAGTCCGACGCATCCGTTCTGAGGATAAAATTAGATCGAAAATCGGGTAATATCAGAATGGGTGACGATGATAATGCTGTCACCAAATTATCAAATGCTGTCTGACATTCAGACGTCCACTGGACCTTATCGGGTTGTCCCTTCTTAGTAAGGTCAGTAAGAGAAGATGACAAGGAGGAAAAATTTGGAATGAACTTTCTGTAATAATTTAAAATTCCCACTAAGCTTCTGACTTGTTTCTTTGTTTTAGGGATTTGCAACCCTACTATATGTAACTTGTCAATTTTTGTTACTTCAGGTCTCTGAACACCTCTACCCACGATATGTCCTAAGAATATTATCTCTGGACATGCCAAATCCATCTTTGCGGGTTTAGCAGTTAACCCAAAAATGACGTAATCGTTTAAAAATTACTGTTAGTGTCTGAATATGATCAGACCATGTCGACGTATGACATGCTATATCGTCAAAGAATGACACGACATTAGGTATGTCCTTTAATACCAGTATGATAATACAGATACTCTGGTCTCTCATGAAACCTCTGCAGCATATCAACGTGGAAAACCTTTACTGATCCATCAATGTGGATAGCGTAATCTACCTTCGAAACAATTCGCTCAATAACATAAGGACCTTTCCATGTCATCAATAACTTATTATGGTCCGTAGGTAACAACAATAGGACCTTGTCTCCTGGCTTAAAAATTCTCAGTTTAGATCCTCTATCTTTATAGTTCTTTGCTCTTGCTGAAGCGATACTAGACGCTTCTTCTGCTATAGTGCGCGCTGAAGATAATCTTTCTCTTAAATCAACAAGGTCTATCGAAACCTTTTTAAACGGTTCCGAAACCGTGGGGATCTTTTGAAGAGGAGCCTGGGGTGTACGACCCTTATGCGTCGTCTTTTGGCACGCACTGCACGTCTTACAATATAAACGTACATCTCTGTATACTGACGGCCAATAAAAATCTTTCAGAACTCTCTGCTTGGTTCTAGCACTTCCCATATGACCCGCTAATGGAACATCATGGGCCAGACGCAATACTGTAGCAATTAACGACCGTGGCACGACGACCTGCTTTTGAACGGAAGCCACTGTGACGTACATACGGAACAGAATGCCCCCCTGGACAAAAAAAGAAGATGACCCGTTCTTATATTTCCTCGTTTTCTCGGTTCGCGCTTCCCCAAAACATGGGTTTAATGATGGATCCTCCCTTTGTACTCTCGCCAAGCGCTCTGGCGTGATATCTAGGTTGACCGCTGGCGTCGCCAAAGGTCTAATCTTACCCTTATCACCTACCTGTCGACGTGTCTCGACCGCGGCACAAAAGTCAATACCTTTTGATTGCGACCATGCCTGCACGTTCTCATCGGAAGGGGAAAATACCCGTGATACATTCCCAATGATGAGCTGGGCGCCTGGAAAACAACCAACGACTGCTTCGACTTCCCCGCTAAGGAAAGGTGTATCTATCACTATTCTTGCCATGGGTAATTTCTCAATGGCCCCCGAAAATTGGATGCACGGGACAGTCTCACCTGTAAGCTGTGAATCCCGAATGCAGTCTCTATGCACTCCCACAACGGTAGATCCTGTATCTCGTAAAACCGAGACCGGTTCGTCCCCACCAAACCCCGGATAAACCCTAAGACCACCTCCTGTATGACATGAATTTATAACGGGGATCTTTCTCCCACAAGGTAAAACACCGGAAGATAATAACTTCTCACAACTGGGACACTTAGAATACTGTCCGCCTCCGTTGTCCGATGTAACACACGCAGCCGCATGATGAAATTTATTAGGGGAACATGGACTGGAGCTACTGTCCACGTTCGCCGCTATCCTACCTGCAGGGCAATTCACGCTGATGTGATCTGCTCTTCCGCAGTTCCAACACTTCGCGGCCCTACACTCGCGTGAAAGGTGACCCACGCGTCCGCAAGTCCAACACTCCGCTCCCTGTGCTGCACTAGGCCTGGGTCCCCGTGACCCATCGCGACCGGAACTAAAGTCCCTATGCCGTCGGTCATCGGCAAAGGTCACAAATCGCCCCCGGCCATTACCGCGACCTAGCCCTCCTGCTCGGTCAAACTTACCGGATCCATATGCAGGTGATTGGTGATAGCCCCTACGCTGCCCCTGGGCTTGCCCACTATAGGCACCACGCTGACGCGACCTGTCCTTAAGTCCTGCCGGCGACCCTTCGACAACGGCGACGTACCCAGCATCTTGGACGTACGCCCTGGCGACCGGTTTGGACGGATGGGCCGTACGGTATGCTTCTGCCAACTTAGACGCCTCCTGCACCGTCGCGGGTTCGTTTTCTTTCAGGAAAGCCACCAGATCTTTATGGCACGACGCGTACAGCTGGTCACGGATCATTAGGTCTTTTAATTTAGTAAAATCCGCGCCCACATGCGCCAAGTCTACCCAGTTCGCGAAATATTCCGTCAATCTCGCGACGAAGGCAGCAAAGTCCTCCCTGGTATCCGCACGTGCTCGCCTAAACTGCTCCCGGAAATATTCCTCGGTACGCGCAAATCGGCGAAGCAGCAAAGCCTTCAGCTTATCGTAATCTTGCACGTCTTCGCGCTGTAGCTCTTTAAAGTAGGTTAACGCTCGCCCCTGCAATAGAGACGCCAGGTACGTGGCCTATAATTCCTTATTTTCCCCCCATTGCAATTGTGCGTTCAGTTCGAACCTGTAAAGGAAGGCGTCTATGTCGTCCTTCCGGTCGTCGAACGTAGGGAGCTTAATCCTAACGCCACCTTTATTGTGTACCTGCCGCTCAACTGTTTCTGTTGGCGCATTCTTTTTGATTTCCAATTCTGCGATCTTTACTTGCGCCTCTATCTCCTTTAACCTTATCTCCCTTTCCTGCTCCTTATCCTGTCTCTCCTGTTGCTGAGCTTCTAACTCCTTTAACTTAAACTCTCTTTCCTGTTCCTTATCCTTAGCCTGTCTCTCCTGTTGCTGAGCTTCTAACTCCTTTAACTTAAACTCCCTCTCCTGCTCCTGAGCCTTAGCCTCTCTTTCCTCTTCTCTCTGTCGCTCTTGAGCCTCTTTTTCTCGCTCTCTATCCTTAGCACGCTCATCGCGCAAATCCGCCTGCTGTTCTTTAATCCAGCCGCGTAGCTCCTCTCCCTCCAGGCCAAGTTCCTTACCCAACTTCATTAGTTGTTGGAGTTCCGCCATTTCACAGATTTATGGTTATGGTATGTATTATAAAAACAGCTAACCTGTCGGTATGATCACTAACGACACGACCAGAGACCTGAGATCACCCCAGATATAACAATACCCAATTGTCTCAAATACAATTCAGAAATTTACCTACTTCCTAACTAATTCTATATTCATTAAATGTATAGCACTATTAATAATAAAAAAGAATAGAAAAGACAAGGATGAGGAAATTCAGTAGGAGGACCACAAGTACGTCAAGGACAACGAACCAGACTAGGACAAAGACCTAAAAAAGAAAATATAATGGAAAAAAATGCAACCTAACTACGCCGATTACACTACAAGGTACGAACAAGAACAGAGTCTGAAAAAAAAGAACGTATCTACAGATAGGGACGAGAGGGACAAGAGAAACGTCTTCCTAAAACAACAAGGAAGATGGAACGGCACAATCTAAACAAAAATACAGGTCCCTACAGAACTGTTCACTGTGATGAACGAAGTTCCAAATTTAGCCCACCTCCCGAAGAGGATAAACTACGCTCACCACAGCAAACCCGCGCCACCGCCCGTACAATCAATTACAACAAAAACAGAAAAACAGCGGAAAAAGACAGAAGAACAGACAGCCCTCAATCCAGGGTACAAAATTTCAGTTTCACTTAACTTTCAGCCTTATGAGTTTAAGTCCTCCCCTTAATCGGAGCTCTGGCTGCTTGTCTTCTCAGGCTGCACGCACACACACTGTCTCTCTGAAAGTTTAAGTACACATTAGTACATATTTATAGCAATACATGCATCAATACATATTCATAAATATACATAAATCATACCATCATGAAATTTCCATTCATCCCACGAACAAAGACAACAGCACGAATTCCTAGCACAACAGAAAAACAACTAGATATAACGAATACACAATGTCAAAATGACCACAGGTAAACAGGACGAGCCCCCAGTGTCACAAATCCCAGACTGGGAGATGTAATAGTTTATGACAGGACAACAATCACGAACAACCAAGTTTAACACTTAACAGGACAACCCATCAGACTCACACATTTATTAAACATAATTATACAGATAATAGCGCAATTACATACATTATATTATTGAAATTAACTGCCGTACAACGGCCTTACTCTCACACACACTCTCCCTCGGATCCACAACCCGGTAGTTACTCCTAAAGGCACTTCGGCCTCAGCCTCTCCCCTCAGGGTCTTAATAGCACATTAATAATTCACTGGCACCGCAGTCTCTCAATATCACCTTCCTATTGTCATACACCTTAGCACTCCCCTAGCACCTCAGCAGGGCAATAACACATTATCATTTCAATAGACATTATCATTTCGATAGTACATTATTAGTTCACTAGCCCCTCAACATGGCAATAGTACATTATCACATTCACGCTCATATCTACGTCCCTGTCCGTGTCCTGACTGCCACGACTTTATGTGCCTCTACTGTCCTGCACTGACAGCCTCACTTCTGGCCTATGTGTGGCCTCCAGCCCTATGCTGGCCTATCCCCGGTGCTCATCGAGGTGGCTCTGCGGCCCGTCCTCGACACCTACAAGAATAACATTACATTGGTATAATACCCTACCATTTCTATTCACTCCACCTCTCCTTACAACCCATGAAGCGTACACACACTAGTTCACCTTTCACTCACCACACATCTTACGGTAACACACCTCCATCGGAGTACACACTACTCACTCGCGCTACAAATCCATGAACTCACTTTCATCTATCGCTCATGGCGCACATTGCTATATCCAATATCAAGGACTTCCACATTCCTCACATATACTTATTTACATCATGGTAATAGACGAATATAATATAATACATCAATCATAATAATCAATCAACGTTCTACGTACCAGTCATCACTGGAAACTCTCTCACTGGTCTCTCGACTGCTCCCTTTATGTCCGCCCGATGGGCTCTTATTAGCGTCCGTTCCGTAGGACCTTCTAACTTGCAGTGATAGTAATACAGCGCTTTCGCCTCATTCAGACCCCCCCCCCCCCCACTACTCACAACAGCACGCTTAACTTACTTGTCTACGTGCGTTAATTTTAATCTCCTCCTTTCCCGTCTTTCCCTACTTGTCTGCCGTGAGCCCTTCTTACTCTACACCCGCTCTGTAGCAATCCCCTTAATTGCACTCACTCCACTCGTGACACCTAGTACACTGGCAACATAAACTAATGTACTAATCAAAGTATGAAGGACATAACAAATGAAGGGGCAAGAACACAATAGTTTCGCTCCACTGAGCCGGTGTACAGCACATCCAGAGTGGCCATTCCATTTAATAACGCAGTGGCCAACATGGCCCACTGACCGTCCATAACACAGACGCTGCATCCCAATGCAGGCCATCCTCATAGGCCCACTCCATAGCGTACTAGAGTACTCTAGTACGCTATGGCCCACTCCCATTATTAGTACTAACCCGCCCCAGGGCTATTGTATTGGTTACTTCCCTTCCCAATCGATACTGAAAGGTCATGCCCTTTGACCTTAGCCGCGGAGCTATGCCGCCAGGCTAACATGCGTATGACACACCACTAGATACATAAAGTAGTGTGTACATTCGAAACTATGTCCTTCACACAACCTACGAACTCAATGAAACACAGCACGTCTGTAATATCTATAATCTATAATAGGTAGATCTATAGGCGGGACTCATTGCAACATGTGCAAACTCACTGAAACATTGTTCATCCACCGCCGCACATAGAGCAATCCTGGGGCTCACCCATGTGAGGCCCAACTAATATTATACATCTCCAATACATGTAATTAATTACACATCTTAAACACTAAACACGCAATCACAATCACACTGCTCTCTATAGCATAGTGGTACTGGCAAGGTACACAAATACCCGTAATACAATCAAGTGTATAGTGCCGCTCGCTATAACATAAGCCATCCACATTAACATGTCAGGAAATCCTCACTGCCTACCACAACAAGGCAATGCTACACATACACTATATGCACACAAGCAAATCGTGATAGCTTGGTTAGCGAGCCATCATTATCATCTAGCGGCGCAAACGTTAACTTTGACAATAAAGTCACAATATCAAGACACTGCACTGCACCGCGCATCTTACACGTCTAATGACAATGGCAATTACCGTTGAGCCGGACTCATAATAGTCTCTGTAGATCAGCATTCTCTACGCGGCATTCCCGAAAGGGGGGGGGGTGCGCAAATTAAAGTCACTTCTAATATAATAGTCTCCAACTTACCCAAAGTCTCTCTGCTACTGGCGCAACTGGATTAGGCCATGTTTTGGGCGAGGCGCGCCACGGCAGGCCGCCGCCGGTCTATTGTACTGCAAGGTCCACTTGTGCTTCCTATTGTTGCGGCGTCTTTGATGGAGTCTACTGACCACTCGAACTGGCATCATCTTTATGAGCCAGCGCGGACGTCCGAGAGGGCTATTACGTAGTCCAGAGTTGGACAAGTGAAAGGCTCGGACATTGAGTCCAGCCGAACAACATAACCGGTTAGGGTCCTAAAACAATCGAATTTACAGTACGGTTAAAAGGGTGCACACAAAAGTCAATTAGGTATCCCAGTAAACTGCAGAAATTACTCTAACGTCCCCTCCAGCAATAATTGAATAAATTTGACCCAGGTTGGATTTATCGGGGATAACATGCGTCTAACTCGTGGTTTACTTTAAATCCGAGACCCTCTTATTAATTATTTCAATAGGATATGTGCATCAAAGTACAACAAAATTGGTACCATTATAAAGTAGAAACTTGCTGCTACAATTCTAACTGACTACTTATATCAGAAACCCGGTAATAGTTTTAATATAAATGTTCAAAGTGTAAGGACTAACAACATTGGACAAATTTGTGCGGGATACTTTCGTCCATTAATACGACGTATCTCCATTGATAACAAACGTTATCATGAGTACCTATTTTGTACCGATAGGGTATTGCCTACTCTCAACAATGAATTCGGGTTCCCGTCTTTCTGTCGGTGGATAACAACGAAGGAGCGAGTTGTAAGAAACTTAAAGCCATGATATAAGAGTTGGAAGCCCGGTGGTCAACATTTCCAACTGACCAATCAAAATGCGCGCTTTTCACCGTGATGTGAATAACGGGTCCCGCGCTAGTATTACAAGGGAAATAATCCAATTAATGGTACTCGGCCAAGTGTCCATAAACTACTATGAGTGGCCGTCCCTTACTCACGCACTAGCGTTACCATGAAAGCACATATTAAAAATAGAAAATCGTTCATCCTCTCACAGTAAGAACATCTAAACTGTATTCTTTATATCTCGAGTAAGAGCCTCGAATTGTAAAGAATGTGACTACACAATGACTGACCTTTGTTTTTTAACCTATATCTTGGCAATATGAAAGTGATGAATGGAAGTGGGGCTGCGATGGTGAAGACAGAATATTGTCTAACATAATGGCCGATCTCATTCTTCATAGTTCTGATAAAAACGAATAAAATTGTTCTTTCAAAGTGAAATATTTATCTTATGGTTATTTGAAACATTATTGCGGGTATGGATTTGCGCATTTTTGTTTGTTTGTTCATAAGAGAGTGTTGGGCTTGATCTCAAGAGAAGCATGAAAAGTCAATGCAACTTTGGGCAAAGTTCAACTTCGGTCATTACAATGTATGAAGGCAGTAACACTGTGCTTGTGTTTAAGTCTTTATTTTAGGACGTTCGCTGCCATTAGCATTTACACTTCATTTTTCTTGCTTTTTTTTTTTTTTTTAGTGGGGGTACGTTTTTTTTAGAATTTTGCCCGGGCAGCGGCTGTGTTCAGCCTGCTCTTTTCGACTTTTAACTGCCAAAGTATCTTTCACGTGCGTAACGTGCACGGGAACTCCGAATTTTTCGTCCTTACCGGTAGCTGAGAAGACCAGGTGCTCGATCCTACCTCCCAGAAGATCAGGGACAGGAATCCTCCCCCCTCCCCTCCCCAAATTTCCAACATTCTGTCATTCTTAGGGGGTGTTTCGTTGGAAGTTTCAAGGCCATATCTTTCATTTCCCCCATGAGTTTCAATTCTTCTACATGTACATATGTATTTGGATTACCGCTGTGGACAAAACGCTGCACGGAATGGCAACCAAGGACAGGAAGAAGAACAAGTGGACGACCAGGAAGAAGATGGCAAGACGATATTTAAACGGTGAGGAGGAGGAACATCATGGATGAGGAAAACAGAAAGAAATGAATGGAAATCATTATCGGAGGGCTGCATCCAACAATGCCTGAGCGAAAAATAAAAAGGATTGCAGCTGATCTTTGAAAGTGCGCATGTCCCACGTCTGTAGCGAAAAAATTTTTTAAAAACCCAACCCAAATCTTTTCAAGTGGGCATGCTCAGCGGCTGTGCACTGGCAGGCGGGGGGGGGGGGGTTGGGAGCGTGTGCACGTTAAAGATACCTCGGCAGTATCCTTTGGAGATCGAAAAGAGTAGGCCCAACAGGCCGCTGCCCATTCAAAGTTTAAAAACAACAACTAATTCCTAGTCCTACCACCCCCTCTCTTTCTCCCCCCCCCCTACAAAACAAAAGAAAAACACCGGCCAGGCGCTGCACTGTGGCGAGGACGTGTCTTCTGCAGTTGTAACTGGACTGCAAAGACCGGAAGGCACATTTCCCGGATGGGACTAAAGAAGAATACAAAATGAAAAAAAAAAAAAGAAAACCAAAAAACTTTCTTTATAATCTTTTTCCTGTCCAGGCCCAGGGGCTAGAAGAAAGACGAGTAAAAAAAAAAAAAAAGGACATTCCAATTTTAAAAAATAGCAAAATGAAAAAACAAAAAACAACAACAAATTAATCATAATTGATTTTCATGTTTATTGACAAATCCCTTCAACCCTCCGTGTGGAACATGAATATTTTATACATGAATATGCGTAAGTTTCCATGCCGTAATGATCTGAATTACTGTTTTTAAGCTAACTTGAAATAGGCAAAAATTGGAATAATGATCTAAGTTAGTGCTAAAAGCTACTTAAAAACACGCAAATATTAGAATAATGATCTGATTTACTGCTGTAAGCCCCTTGAAACAGACAAAAATTGGAATAATAATCTAAGTTACTGCTTTTAAGCTACTTGAAACAGGCAATCTTCCAAATGATGACCTAGGTTACTGCTTTTAAGATGCCTGAAATAGGCAAATGATGAAACGTTTTCATTTCTTAAGATTTATTTTTATTTTTGCAAAGAAAAATATCAGTGTTGTTCTCAAGCTCAGCATTTAAATATTGTAAAGTTTAAGAGTTAAGCAAACATGCAGACAGGCTACATAATGACCTCTGCCTGGAGTTTTTTTTTTTTTTTTCAACAGAGGCTAACAATGTTCACAGTAAACATCGTCGATATGAATGTAACATTGCTGTTTTGCTTGGCAAAGTATTCCCTCAGTTGGGACATTAGTTGCCATCATTCTCAGCCAGGCTTTCCATTAATGTCAGGACTTGGAATGTGCTATGTGAAGGCCATCAGACAAAATGATCAATGATCTAATATCTTATTCATGCAATACACAATACCAGATACAGTGTCGAACTTGTTATAAAGTGGCAGCATTTTGTTATAATTAATGATCTCTTATGATATAACCTTATGAGTGTCTTTTTGACAATATCTTAATAAAATGATGGGGTTTTAGTAAAGAACCAGTGCCAGTCTCAATGTACTGTATTGTTGTATTGTCAAACTGCAAACATAAAAGGCTCTTAAGTAATATAAACTCTTGTAGAGAAATCTATGTACTTTATACAGTATCACCTTTACTATTTGTCGCCAATCTCATGTACTGGTGTATCACTGAGTTTTGTGTGACAGCCGGTTTTGAGTTAAAGCTCATCACTGCTTATGGTGAGATCTATATTTTTGCAAAGTGACATATATTTGAACTCACTTCCTGCAGTAACTTCTGTAGGTGCGGAGACGGGAAGTCTCAACACTGTCCTGTTTGAAATTTAGATGTAGTTTGAAGATATTTCTTCTTTCACTCAGTATAAACACAGGACATTAGACATTAACGTAAAGGAAAATCAATGAACCAGGACAGGGTTCAGTATTGCGAGAAGCTGGCTTAGATATTAATGCTGGAAAATTGTGTCCACTCGAGTTGAATATTCGGCTTTCCCTAGCAAAGTGAAAATCAGTGTGCCGAATATTTGGCTTACCATAACGAATGAGTTAAGACAAGTTAGGAGGTCCTTATAGTTTTTCTTTTTTCATTTTAAATGATAAGCAGTAAGGTATTTGCCACATGTTTGTCTGTACAGAAAAATCTCACTCTTACATCAATTTTGAAATGCTCTTCTGCCAAATGGGAAAATTATTGATACGCCAGTTTGTGAGATGGACGACAAATTAATGCCTATTTATGAATTGGCTGCTGTAGACGTAATATACATAATAAATATGCAGAAAGAAAAAGAAAATGCAAGTTGGAAGAGCATATATTTTAAAACAAGCAGTACATCAAAATGCAAATTGAAAAAAAAAAGAAATCTTAATGTATGTAAAAGTACTATGCCTAAGCTAAATAAAATCAATTAAAGAACAATGAAATATTCACACATAATGAAAACCATGGTTAAATAAATGTAATTTGCAAAGCTTCTCATTATTAACCTGTATCACCTGCAAAAAATCTTGCAATGAGTGACAAGATGTGTAGGTTAGGGGATATGTGGAGGATATGGATGTCGATGCTGAGAGGCAAGGAAAGGATAACTCATGCCATCAAGACCACCCTGAATGCCAACAGCGACAACAACACCAATGAATTTTTGTCTCATGGATAATAACAAGTAACATGACCATTTGACAATAGAGAGTGTTGGACAGAGAAGATACTTTGTACCAAAGGACAGCAGTCAACAAATCACATTACGTTCAACAAATGTATATTATTTTCTATTAATCGATCACAAACCAACACAATTGGCCAACATATCAACATATTATTTTCAAGATTCCTGTGTCTGTTTTAGAATGTTTTTCTGGAATCTTTCTAGGGTTTTCCCTGGGCTAAAATGATAATTTCTGGGGCTATTTAAATGTAGGAAAATGAGAGAAAATTTATTTATTTATCTACCCATATTTTGTTTTGTTTTGTGGGGACTGGGGAGAGAAAGAGAGGGAGGTGGTGGGAATTAGTTGCTGTTTTTTAACTTTGCCCGGGCAGCGGCCTATTCGGCCAACTCTTTTTGATCTCCAAAAGTTACTGCCAAGGTATTTGATTTTTTTCCCCCCACATTTGAATTGTTTTTAAGCCCCAGAAGGCTTTCAGGGCTAATCTGCCATTTCCGGGGCTGTTCCTCAAATTTTTAGATTCTGTGGCTTTTCCAAGTACCCCTGCAATACCAGGACTGTGTAGGGACACTATGTTTTGGACTCAGTAGCATTCCTTGAGTCACTGCAATACAGTACACAATGCAAGGGACAAACACCAAACTACTGGTAGAACTTTATAAAATGGCAGCTTTTTGTTATAACGAATGACTTCTTGGTTGACAGAGTGTGACGAAAGAAAAATGAATTCTTGTTAACATCTCAATAAATTACGTTGTTCTCAGAATAAAAGAGATGACATAGTGCCAGTCTCAGTATTGTTCTCAAACAGGCATGCAGTACTGGTAATAATTCCTGTCCCGAGCATGACCCATTTTTTAAACTCGAGTGTCTGCGATATATTTGAGTGGATCTGAAAAAATTGGGCTTCAGGTGAAAGACCAAATTCCTGACAAAACCTGTGCAAAGGCGGGGGGGGGGGGGGGGGGGGGGGGGAGTCATTTTCTATGGAAATTGAGATTTGCTTACAACATGAAAGATTAGCCATTTTTCCTGCATTCAGTTGATACATTTTGCTTGAAACTGTCTCAAAAATGTTTTATTTTGATTTTTTAAAGAGATATATATATTCACCTTTAACCTGGTTTTGCCAGATCCAATCACATACTACCGAACTTTAGACCGTTGCCCCACAAATGGTTTTAATAAGCAAAAAAAAAAGAAAAAAAAAGACTCCTAACCACCAATGATAATTGTGCCATTTACCCTATACATCAAGTTATCATTTAACACAGTGAGCTTCTATGAGCTGTACCCTGGACCCAAACAATATAGTACTTCAATAGCACTCCATGAGCAGCAACTTTTCAACCATTCACACTTGCCAAATATTTACCTCTCCTGTAAACTCATCTGTAAATGTAAACATCTGGCAATGCAACTGAAGACTAAATGGGAAAAACAGGCATGATCACAAGCTTTGGGAAGTTGTTATTTCTTAAAGGCTGTTGTTATAAGTAAAAATGCGCCCCAAACATTTTGCGCTAGGGGGGTATACCTATATGTACCTATCCCTAACCCCGTCCTTATCCTCAACCCTAAATCTTATCGAATCCCTAACGCTGTCCCCTACCCTTTCAACCAAAAAACAGGAGGAAAAAAAAAAAATCTGAAAATTAATTAAGGCTGCTGTTAGGAGGATTTGGGGAGGAGCTCTCTAGCTCTGGAGCTACAAAAGGCTTTAAAATACGTATCCCTAGCGCAAAAAAACTGGGGGGACGTACACACCTGTAACAAAATTCTTTCTTAAAATCTTCTGGACAATATCAGCAAAATATTGGTGATCAACATCCCAAAGTAATAATCTCGCACTGAAAGAAACAGCAAATCTCCCAACAAAACCTTATTTGTGCTGTACCATATTGACACAGCTAAAGAGGTTAAAACTAAGAGATATAAAATATGGGCAGATTGTTATAATTCACAGTTCTAGAATGCCCTGGACAAAGAATAAGTCGTCACTACTACTCTGCTAGCTAAACTATTGGTGAGTTGAATCAGACACATCTAAGACCACTAATCTTCAATCACAGAAACTGAAATAAAAGCTTCTCCAACATGGCAAATGAAATTTCATCTCATGTAATAGCTTTTATCATACTGATCGATGACACATGTCAGAAATATTTTATTGTGAAATAATATGTCCAAAACATCACCACTAACTACAACTTACCAGCAAAAAAACACAAAATAATAACCAAAAAAATCCAGTAGTTTGAGTGACCTACATTTTTTCCTTCCCCTTAGAATGACAAGTTTTTATCTCCATTTTTTGGTTGAACTGGGTTACACACTGCTTCTGTGGGCCTTCTCCACTGTGTGTCAAAGTATCGAGCAGATTCAGTGAGTAATTTGTAAGTACATGTATTACTAAAAGGAAACAAATTTTTTGCTCTGCACGCTATGATCATATGAAACTTTAATCCTCAATTTCTCAAAAGTTGACGGGAGGGAATCAGAACCTTGTTATTCTACGGGGACGTTATGCTGGTAAAAAAAACACTTTTTAAATATAACACAGATATATATAAATATTGAGTATAAAGACAAAAAAAAAACAGTGACAGCCAAAAAAAACCCACCCTTAAAGTAAATGAGTTTAATGGGGGTGGGAGTCTATAATTTTTGAAATTAATAGCAAATGTATGTACATGGAATTAAAAATATTCTTTATATTTTACAAGACAGGTCAACCACAAGTCAACAGGGGTGTGCAGGTTAAGAAAATATACTGTGTAGTTATAATTACATTCTGGGAAAAACTTTTGGCTTTTCACTGAAACATCAACAAGATCACAGCAAAGCCAACCTGGCATGCCACACTTCACCTCTTCCGCTTATCACAACCTGGCACTTCTTCAGAACCTGAGAAAAACACAGAATTTTACTTCTGGCAATGAAACATGCAAGAAGCCAGAAAAAAAAAAAAGAAGACATATTTATCAAAAAACGGCGCCAGATGGTATAATCCCGGCTTTGAGACAGTAATTATTTTTATGAAAGAATGAGCATATTTTTATGTGATTAGTTTGTCACATTTTCATTGATAAAAACACTGATGGTCTCAGGAATAACCTGGCCATGTCCACAAAGGTCAACTTTGCAGGAGGAAGGAAAAAAAAAAATTATTAAATATGGCAAGAGCCAACTGAGATATACGGTTTGGTCACACTGTTTTTTGTTTTTTTAAAAAATTTCTATTGCACTCAACACTGTATTTCCATACATGATGCCCAATCTGGTTGTCTCTGCTTTCTAAAAAAAAAAAAAGGCAAAATTTATCCCCTAGACCACTCACGTTAGGTCAACGCACAGACAGGTCAAACACAGCCTGTTTACAATTGTACATCTGAAATAATCAAGCAATAATATTTTCACAGAGTATTTTTTTTTCCCCATGTTTTTGTTTTTTGTTTCAAATTGAGAACAGCAAAATAAATATATGTTTAGTAATAATATGGACAGCCATTTCAAGTAGTAACATGTGTTGGCAATGAAGGGTTATCAAATTGCACTGTTCAGTAACAAAAATGGTCCACATAAAAGATGAGAAGGATCCACCGGCTTAAAAAAAAGAGAGTGACAGGAAGAAAAAGATAGAAAGAGAAAGAAAGAGAGAGAAAGAGAGAGAGAGGAAAAATGAATGAATGAAAGAAGCAACTTTCATCTAGGCTGCTAACACAGGGTACTGTCACTGATGTCTCCAGTTTATAATGCGTGGGTGAGTCATAAACTAATGCTGTACGACACATAAAAAACATGGCAGTCTTCACAACATTAATAACAACTTAGCCACTTGTATGATTTGCTGGAAAATATGAGTGTTTGCTCTCTCTGCAAACAGGGACACAACATTACAGCAACCAAGGCTGATGCATTCTCTAGGAAATGATACAGGAAATAACAACTGATCTAATGCAGTTTGCCCAGATGCAGCCTCTTGAAGCTCTGAATTTGTAAGAGTTAATAGTGGCAGGTAGAATCCGTGGATCATCTGTGCAAAAGAATGTGTGATCAGGCAAATGTAAGTGTCTTTTTTTGTAAGTCTTCAAAGAGTTTTCTCAATGTCTGAAGCCCATAAATATAATCAGTGTCCGGGCCATCATGACGCACTTTATCTGAAGTGAAACCTTGATGGGTCGTATGTGCAAAATCAATCATTTTCACATCCACTTTCACTTCACGTCCACAGTTTTGTTGTCCTTCAACTGAGCAATTCTTGGATTGCACTTTCAGCAACTGTTCATTTTGCAATGGAGTATGAGATGAAATCTGGTCCCCTGGGAGATCAACTTTCAAATCTGGACGGGGGGAAGCATTGTGAAATCCAAGGTCCCTTCCCCTCTTGTTCAACTGTTCACTTACCTCTGATGTTGTATTATTTGCTGGCAGCTGGTTCAATGACTCATGTGGTTTAACAATATGTGGTATTTTGTCATTCCTATCTGATGCATCAAGCTTTGGCTCGTCCTGTTGTTTTCCCCCTGTACCTGCTGACATAAGGTAATTTTTCCTGTGTTGTTCTGTTTTGTGGTTTATTTGTGTAGACATGGAGTCGGCTGTCAAGGTGCTGTCTCGATCATCCAAAGTAACTGATGCCAAATGTCCAGTTTCTGACTGGACCATGTGAGAACTCAGCCATGTAGCTTCATCCTCACTTAAGTGGTTCAATTTCGAGTTGTGCAGATGGTTTTCATGAACTTTGCAAAGTTCTGCTTTCTGGTTGGATGAGGTTACGATGGACTGATTGATGCTGATGGTATCTGCGTGAGGCTGCGTCCCTGTAGGCACATTTTGACAGGAATGTGACAAAGAATGGGTTGTGCTATTAGGAACATCATTTAATAGATTAGGCACTTCTCCTGAGCTGTGTTCTTCATTCATATTCATGTAAGGAAGGCGTGGACTGGAATGACACTGTGCAGCAGATTCCTGGGATGAAGATGTACCGGTTTCTGATGGAGCAGGAACACAAAAGGACAGAGCAGTGGAATTTCCCTCATTTTCACTTCTTACGGCATCAGTATGATGCAAGTTGTGAGTTGAAAGAATAATATCCTTCACCTGTTTGATAGGAGGTGGCTCAACTGTAGCACCCAAATGTTCTGGTCCGGATGCTGCGTAAGCACCAGCTGCACTCACATCGCCATCATAAATGATCAGCAGTGAACTCGCGTAGAAACGAAAAGTTGTCAGACCCTGAAGACATTTAATTAGTTCAGACAATCTTGTCACAATGGGTTGAATGAGCTCTGTTCGTAAGTGAACACCATTATGCATAAAGTCGTACAACATATCAGTGAAGGAATCCTCATTCAAAGTCCTCCCATGGTATTTGTCAACACTGTGATATGCTCCTGTGTCCACCTGATAAACCTATGGAATGAAGCATATTAAAATATGCATCAGTGTTATAATATGGGAGAAATATGAAAGATACTGTGTTATGACTGGTCTTAACGACTTCAAGTAATACATGTAATAAGAACTATGAAGAGTTATTTTAAGAACCATTTTTTCCCCACAGAACTTTCAATTAAAAAACAACAATAACAAAACTTCTCCCTTCCTATGGTGATCCTGTGGCTGTGTGCACTCAGCCTATGAATAACTTTAACTTACATCAAGCAACAGTAAGTACAGTCACCAACTAATTGGGTGATTAGTGACTAAAACCCACAGGTTTGAAAACAGCAAGGGTGGGCAACCAACTGGCTCCCTTTCATCTGTGGCTCTTTCCTGTCCTTAACTCTTTACATGAGAAAAAATACTACTATTCTTTTCCGTGTGCTGCAGCTCATTCTTAAGTTAAAGTCTAACAAAATCCCAAATACGGCTCTTATTCTCTAATTAGGTTGCTGACACCTGGAATACAGCTACCACTCCAGTACCGCAGAAGGACAGGATGAAAATGTTAAAATCAATATTCAAATTCTGTTGTACTGTGTAATTCTCTTTCAAAAAATATTTATATAATAACTTTGGCGTTTCTCTAGTAACACGATGCTAGAATGTAATTTTCAATACTGTTGTAGTGTGGGAACAAAACTTTCATTGCTGTTCTTCTTTGGTTTAATTTCCAGCTTGCATCAGCTTACCTGCGGAAGTACAAGCCAGGACTCACAGATAAGTTACTGTTTTGATATATATTACACTAGCTGAGTTCCCCGGCCCTGCCCGGGATAAATTGGTTTGCATATTAGTTTCAGTTCTGGGTGATTATTATGGACCTGCTTCATATTGCCTGTTCCTATTTGTTTATTTTATTTTTGTTTGTTTGTTTTTAAATAAATCTAACTGCTATGCCTTTGTGAGTTGACACCCTGCGCATCCCGTACAATAGCATGATTTGCGCACGGGTTAGTGTGTTTGATAGTGAACACATCGCAGGAAGTGATAAGTGATAACGAACCCTTAAAATGGCGAACCATGACTCGAAATAGATCTAAATGATGGCGAAACAATGAAAAATGAAATGTAGAAGCCTGAACATTTCCTAATTTCTAATATAGCCCATGTTAATTTCGCACTGATAATATGCTGTTGTGCAAAGTTTGAAGCCTGAGTGTGATGCGGTTCCTGAGCCTTAGGTGGCCTAAGTTTCGAGTTACCAAAATATATATATAGATATTCTTCATGTTTTTATTGGTCGATCATTTCATCTGTTCAATTTTTCAGTTTGTTTTTTTTTCCCTCGATAAAGGTTCGTCATTGAAATACTGAGATTATTTTGTCTCCCCTTTGTCTTTGCCTTTCATTGCATCATTTGGATATTAATTTCTTACGCGAGGCTTTACTACATACAACTTTTTTTGCCCATTTTTGAATCAGCTTACCTGCATGCCACACAATCTCACACCTAATGAACTGGAAGTGGTCTGGACACATTTCTGTGATTGGCTGGCCACTTTCACACGCGACGCATCGTCTCCATGCAGGCGAGAGCCAATCTTGAGGTCCAGAATGCAGGGATGGCGGAAGTCTGCAACAACGTTTTTCAGCATGATGAAACCTGCAGCTTGAGTTAAGGAGAATGGAAGTTGTTTTTTCTGTCTTGCATTTTCAGCGCTCAAAGGGAAACTAGCGCAACTCACATTTGACAAAGGAGACAGAAAAATGAGTAAATTTCGTACTTTCAGTATTGTTGGATCGTCCTGAAATAACTAAAGTGGCAATGAATGAGGATAAGAATGAAATTTTTATCCATCTGTCGGAGAAAATCCTCATGTGCTGAAATTTTAAGGCTTCAAATTGATGGGTATTTGCCATATTGTTGTATATGACATTTTGCCAATTTTGAGGTTTAGTCATGAATGAATTTTATAATGTACGAGTGTCATTCCAATCACTTAAAAACTTTTCAAGATATTTGTGTTTATGATATAATGTTTTATGTCTTTTAGCCCTTTTGCTGACCAAAATTCAATAATGATTTTCTCGAAAATGCTAAAATGCACGTACAACAATATGGAAAATACCCGAAAATATGATTAAATACTTAGAGGAAAATTAAAATAAAACAAAAATCCACATTTCATAAACACACAGTCATACAAATGCTCATGGGAAAGGAACATGGAGAATGAACTGGGTCAGGGAGGAGAGGAATATTCCCTGATCAGATTTAACGATGACCACAGTGGCATACCCAGAATTTCAGAACGAACCCCCCCCCCCCCCCCCACAAGAAAACTATTTCAGAAAAATGCAAACATACAAGACAAAGAACAAAATTCTCAAAATGAACGATGTAAGGCTGAAGAAACAAAACAAGGCTATGAATCTTGTTATGACTGTGTTCTTGTGACCACCCATCATTTCCTCCCTTTCAAAGAAAACTGTTAACAAAGGTGCAAAGATGAAAGCCAAATGATAAAATTTTCCAAACAAAAGATGTAAAGTCAATGAGAGAAAACAAGGATACGGATTTTGTTATGACTGTGTTCTGATTTTCGCATCTTGTCCAGCAAACGTTTGTGATTTTTCAGACTCCAGGGGTTCAGGTTGTGTGTGTGAGGATGATGTGGCTTGGAGTCCTTGGCATAAAACACTTCATCTGTAGTAGGAAACACTTCGTAGCTCCCACTTCGTAAGACTCTGATTATACACCTGAAGCAACACCAGACACACAAATATACAAGCTGTGCAGTTTGTCCAACATATGTGAGTGTGCATGAGAAAACCCACAAGAAGTCGGCAACATGACATTTTGAGTTCTGTACACATAATAAAAAACAAGACATTTCTGATAAATTGAAGTCAGTGACCCCCCTAAAACAAGATTTTGAGAAAACGGCATTTAATCCTAAAAGTGGCAATAGCTAATTGACCCATTAATATTGGAGTGATTGCTGTTAGGAGGCCGTAGTCTAATAACTAAGCTGTTATAGAGATCATACTGAGTAGTGTTCACTGCTCATCTACAGTTTACCCTGTAATATGCCACGGTCCCCTAAACAACAGCCAAGTCTTTCCGGATCTCATTAGGAGACCGTAGTCTAATTACAAAGCCTTTATAGAGATCATAGTGAGTAGTGTTCACTACTCGTCTACAGTTTACCTTGTAACATGCCACGGTCCCCTAAACAACAGCCAAGTTGGAAGTTTGTGTCGGACCCATATTTTCACTTCAAAGCCGTTTTTCTCAAAATCAGCTCTATCGACATATTGTGGGTTTTCTCATGCACACTCACATATTATCATTTCAGCTGCAGATCAATACAAAACAACTTTTGAGAATTTTACCAATATAATAAAATCTATATAGAACTATTTAATTCTATTTGTGAAATTTGGAAGCTCTGAAGGCTAAACATAAAAAAAGTACCCAAATAGACCGTGAAAGTGGACGTTATTGAGCAGACATGGAGTAAAACCCAAACACACACTAGTACCTCATAAGATCTTCCAAGAGAAAAAAATCCCCCCCCCCCCCCCCCCCCAAAATTTCTTAACAGACCCTTTATTCTCACTTTATCAGAATATGGACATACCTGTTATTCTGACTGAATCAGAATATGGATATACCTGTTATTCTCACTGTATCAGAATATAGATATACCTGTTATTCTCACTATCAGAATATAGATATACCTGTTATTCTCACTGTATCAGAATATGGACATACCTGTTATTCTCACTGTACCAGAATATAGATATACCTGTTTTTCTCACTGTATCAGAATATGGATATATCTGTTATTCACATTGAATAAGAATATGGACATACCTACTATTCTGATTGTACCTATTTTTCTCACTGTGTAAGAATATGGACATACCTGTTTTTCTCACCGTGTAAGAATATGGACATACCTATTATTCTGCACAGACTGCTCTTCCTGTTGCTCTGGTGCTATCTGAGGCTTGACCACAGCTGCCTCCTGGTCAGTCCTGCCTGGGTCAGTTGAACAGGAACAAACCTCATCCCTGGTGTCATTGTCCAGTGATATCCCATACAGTTGAATGTAACCATCCTTCTCTACCAGCTTCACTTCAATCTCACCTGCATAAGACAAAATTACAGACTTTACTTTTTGAATGAACTGCTACAACTGTACTTCAACCTCATCAATGCAAGATAAAATTATACACTTCTCTTTCGACTAGGTGTATAACTGCTACAGGTTTTACTTTAATCTCACCTATACATGATAAAATCTTGACTTAAGACTGAGGATAAAACTTCTAGAAGCTTTATTTCAATATGACCTTACAGGATAAATTATAGACTTCTTTGGAGTACCCTCAGCTGATGAAAAGCATACATAGAGGTGGGTGGCAGGAGAGATTTAAAAAACTACCAACCTTGAGTGTACTTCTGATGATGGAGTGTACATACCTTATGAATTTGACAAAATATTGCAAAAACCACAGAAAATCGATGGTGTTGCAGTAAGGCTTGAAACAAAGTCAAAATATGATAAAAAGAAAAAGTTGAATGTAGCAAAACCTCATGTATGAAAGAACAAAGAAACAATACAATAGAATGCAAAAGAAAAGGGAAGACAAATTGAGCTTTCCATCGACGAATCTTCATCCAGAAAAAAATGCAATAAGATGGGAAATTGAACTAATAAACCAAATAAAGAAATAAAAAAAATATGCACAATGTTAAATCATAAAAATACATTATGAATGACCCTCAAAGGGTAAAACATGCTAAGATTTTGCAAATATGAACTAAAGAATTAATTCTACCTCTGTATTCAGCAGTAAATTCTTTCAGTTCTTCAGGCAGTGTTTTGTATACAAAATGTTCTCTTGCAATGAGAGGCTTGCAGACCTAAGGGAGAAAAAAGTTAAAACACATTATAGTATAATAGTTTGTCTGAGCAGCAGAGGACAAAGGTGAACCATGTACAGATCTGCTAACTCCATAAGCACTTCAATAAGGGATTAATAAGACATGATTTCCTAAAAAGAGAGCACATATGAAATAGTGTAACCTACTGTCATCATTGCCTTGCACATTACAGGACTTTATCCTCAAACCTAACAGAAGTTTAAAAAAAAACAACAACAAATTATTTCATATCCAAGACACAAAGTGTGTGACTTTATTTCATAACCCAATAAAACTATTCATGTGACCATGTTTAAGTTATTGCAATTATTTGTATTTTCATTAATTTCAAATTCAATTTTCTCAATTTGACTGTTTTTGGACATACAACATTCTGGCTGCCAATCCTCAACAGGTTTAGGGCATAGCAATGATTTTGTATGGAAGAAGAATTTCCTGTGGAAATTTTAGTTCTACAGTTTCACAGAAATTGAATTTTCAAGGAACAGTGGGCATGGCCACCACTTAGTTGAGTGACATGGGGGTGGTTAAGATCCAGAAATCTGAATGCAACTGCAACATGAAAGTCAACAGTTAAAACGTCCACAGAGAATTTGGGTATGACTTGGCCCCTGCAGGGTGCAAGTACATGACTGGGTTTGACAAGGGTTCTCTGCCTTGGAACATTTCCGTAGACTCATTGTCCCAATTGATTTCAATTCTTTTATTGGTCTTAGGAACAGTGACTTTCAAATTGGTATGTTTACCCCAAATCATGAGACACAACTTCTAGATATTTCAGAAGAATCAGAGAAGTACAGCTTACTGTTGTGGTGTCATATCTCAGCATGGAGGACTGACCAGCAACCTGGTGATCAAAGGGAGCCAGCGGCTGGGTCCCGGGGGCCGGCTGCCAGTTCATTGTTGGGGCGGGGTAGCTGTTTGGGCTGCTTCTGAAGCAGCCCTGATGTCTTACTGCATGGCAGATGGATGGTGATTACCTGAAAATAGAGAAAGGGAGAAACACACATCAGTAACTCAGAAAACTGACTGGTTGTCCCAGACTTAAACTATGATGAGAAAAAAAAAAAGACAAAAGCTTTTATATTATGTTTCAAAGCCCTGGTAAGAAACAATAAAGAAACACGACCAGCTGCCACCTCGCACATTTTCTGTGTTTCTTTTAAACAACGGTTGTCCGACGGGTCTGAAGTAGCCCCTATGTCTTCCCGAACTTTGCACTAAACCTCATTCTGAATATAACCTTAAATGTGTGACGTTTACACATGCAGTCCTCTGACTGGGTAACATTTCGGGACCAGCACGGAACAGGCAATCCCGTTTCTTTTACGACCTCACACTTTCCTGCATTGAAAAATGCAAGTACTTAGTTGCTAAGTTAACCCTGTAGTATGCAAACAAAGACTGCCTTACCCCAAACCTCAGAAATATGCATAAGATTAGGCCAAGTAAATGCAAAAAAAAACACAAAATTATCCCCAAATTTAATTCCTGACAAATTAAGAAATGGTTTCAAAAATAGAAATTTGGATACCAGGTGACCTCTTACATCAAATTGTATACGGAACACATGACCACTGCAGAATTAAAACTATCACTACAGTAGTAGATCTATCAGCAAAGAGTATCTGATGCACAGGAGACAGGCTTGTGGCGTCTACACAGCGCAGTTATAAGGAAGAAGGATGTCTCCGTGTATCTTTTTGTGACACAGCATATCAAAAACTTCCTCATGCGTATAACAACCTGAAAAGACGTTGTGTACAGGACGAACCCACAAATGAAAAAAAAAATGCATTCATGGACTTGTAAAATATGCATGAGAGAGAGAGAGAGAGACAGAGAGAGAGAGAGAGAGAGAGAGAGAGAGAGAGAGAGAGAGAGAGAGAGAGAGAGAGAGAGAGACAGAGACAGAGAGACTGAGAGAGAGAGAATGGGGTGGAAAAACAGAGGAGGGGGGCAGTGAAAGAGGGGAGAGTGTGTGACCGAGAAAGGGGGAGATAAGGAAGAGACAGGGAGGACAGTGAGAGAGAAAGAGAGAGGGCCTAGGGGAAAGGGAAAGAGAGAGAGAAAAAAAAAGAGAGAGAGAGAGGGTGGAAAAACGGAGGAGAGTGTGTGACCGAGCAAGGGGGAGATAAGGAAACAGGGAGGACGGTGAGAGAGAAAGAGAGAGGGGAAAGGGAAAGAGAGAGAGGGAGAGAAAGAGAGAGAGAGAGAGGGTGGAAAAACGGAAGAGGGGCGGTGAAAGAGGGGAGAGTGTGTGACCGAGCAAGGGGGACATAAGGAAGAGACAGGGAGGAGAGTGAGAAAAAGAAAGAGAGGGAGGGAAAGGGGAAGAGAGAGAGAGAGAGAGAGAAAGAGAGAGAGAGAGAAAGAGAGGCGAGAAGGAAAGAGACAGAGAAAGAGAGAGAAGGAGAGAGAGAGAGAGAGAGAGAGAGAGAGAGAGAAAGAGAGAGAGAGAGAGAGAGAGAGAGACTTATTTCACTTCACTCCCCAATTGTATTGAAAACAGACATGCGGAGAATAACTAGATAGAATAAAAAAAACATGCCGGGGAAAGCAACCACGAGACTGTTGATTCTGTTTTCTTTGCCATATGTCACTGGTTTCAGGCCAGCCTGAAATAATATCTATCGCGTGACTGTCATGCGTAGTATGATTTTTATGTATTCAAGGCCACAAAACACCGATGTCTGGGGAAAAAAACACTCTTGTGGTATTTTTCCCCAGGAAAAAGGGTCACAAGGGATATAATGTCACATGTTTAAACAAACAAACAAAAAACGAAACAAAAACGTACAGATCAGACGCATAAAATAATTATATTTTTCTAAATACAGTAAACTCGGGAAATAACCTAAATGATGAGATTAAATGAAGATGAACAGACGTGTCTGTTTAATCAACTTAGTTACTGCAAATCGCCCCCATTCTTTAGTGACGCATAGCGACACACCGTTCAAGGAGGATTGGGATAGTTGAGCACAGAAGTGAAAGGAAGAGGGTCAGAGAGAGAGAGAGAGAGAGAGAGAGAGAGAGAGAGAAAGATGGACAGATAGACAGAGAGGGAGAGAGAAAGAGTGAGACAGAGAAAGAGATTGATGGACAAATAGAGGAGAGAGAGAGAGAGAGAGAGAAAGGCATGCACTACTGAACATAATGAAGGGACAGGCGGGTGTGGAAGAGGCTTGAGAGAACCGAGTGCGTGAGGAGTAGAGAAAAAACAGAAAAGTATGTGCGGCTGCGCGGCTATGCATCATGAAGGGAGGGGATGGAAGAGGAGAGCTGGAGAAAGAATAGGGTGAGAGAGAGAGGAGAGGACGAGAGGAGAGGAGAGAGAGAGGAGAGAGAGAGAGATTCATCATAAAGGGAGGGGGGAGTGGAGGAGGAAATAAAGAATAACGTGAAAGAACTAGGAAGTGAAAGTGAGAGAGAAAGGTAAAAAGCCTTGTAAACACATTAAGTGAAATCAAAGTAAACAACAGGTCCATCACTATCACTTGGCTTTGACCTTACGTGAAGGTCTGTGAATGAATGAAAACAACCACTTTAGCAATGCTTAATCACTGGGCAAATATAACGTTTCCAACTGGGAAAGCTGAGGCTAGCAAGATAAAGAGTGGCGTTATAGAGCCAGACGTCCTTCTAATTATATGTCTAAACGTGTAGAGTACATGTGGGAAGGAGAAGAATTAGAAGTACAGTACTGCATTAATTAAAATGATGGTCCCTTCGAAAAGAAAAAAGTCAAACATTGGAAGAGATAACTGCGCAACTAATTAACAGATAAAGTCGTTGTTGCTTTGTAGAGCCACGCATGTCATTCAGGTTGTAGGTCTAAACGTGTAGAGTACACGTGGGAAGGAGGAGAATTAGAACTACAGTACTGCATTAAAGTGATGGTCCCTTAGAAAAAAAAAGGCAAACACTTGGAAGAGATAATTGCATGACTAATTAAAAGATAAAGTCGTTGTTACTTGTGCGCGCGTGCGCACTGTACTTAGCATGAAAAGCTCCACACCCATGGCACTCTCGCATATTTTTTGTTTCTTACTTGTGATTTAGGCGGCAGGTGAAAGTCCACTAAGAATCACTGAACAGACACGCGATTGTTAAGCTGAAAGTCCTTCACAACAGGACACAAACCCCGGAAAGTTTGGTGTTCTGGTATAATCCTGGTCCACAACGAGCTTGACCAGTTCTTTACAGCACTATTACGTGGTGTCCACTCAGTGATAAATGCTTCTGAAACTTGCACTTGACTTTAATCGGAATTAATACAACGGACATACACTACAAGTCCTATATCAGGTGGGCTGAGGATCCTATCACACGCCCTGGTTGTCTGATCAATACAGAAGACCTGCTATCATTACTTCATGAGCTTGACCAGTCCTTTACAGTACTATTAAGTGGTGTCCACTCAGTGATAAATATAATTTCTGAAACTTGCACTTGACTTTTATCGAAATTAATACAACCGACATACACTACAAGTCCTATATCAGGTGGGCTGAGGATCCTATCACACGCCCTGGTTGTCTGATCAATACAGAAGACCTGCTATCATTACTTCATGAGCTTGACCAGTCCTTTACAGTACAATTAAGTGGTGTCCACTCAGTGATAAATATAATTTCTGAAACTTGCACTTGACTTTTATCGAAATTAATACAACCGACATACACTACAAGTCCTATATCAGGTGGGCTGAGGATCCTATCACACGCCCTGGTTGTCTGATCAATACAGAAGACCTGCTATCATTACTTCATGAGCTTGACCAGTCCTTTACAGTACAATTAAGTGGTGTCTATTTCTGAAACCTGTACTTGACTTTTATCGAAATTAATACAGCCGACATACACTACAAGTCCTGTGTCAGGTAGACCGAGTTTCCCGTCACACGCACTTGTTGTTAGATCAATACAGAAGACCTGCTATCATTACTTCACACGCGCAAGGGCAGGACGTGGACGAATCTACATGCAAACACTCTGGTCTATTCGGTAACGCCCCACGAAAGCACGCGTGGGATTAACTAAAAGCAGTTGAACAACGCAATTATCACGTATATTCAGCTTAGAAATGTGAGCTTTTGTAAACCTAAAGCACCGCGCCCTTCCTTCTCCGTCTGCTTACAGAAACAGTTCACCCTGCCCTCCAACGGTGTCACGAAAGTTGAAAAACAAGCTGCGTGCGAGAGGTTCCCGGTTCTATTCCCGCACATCTTCCGGTCTTTTGCGCAAGTTCGTCCAAAAAAAAACAAACAACAACACAAACAAAACGCTTCCGGCTGCTGGCTGGCACCCAAAGTAACTAATTTCTCGCTGTGATTTCCAGGCATTCACTCATCGGCGATCAGATGGACAGACAAGGTCAGCAATGAAATTGTATGGAAAAGAACAAGACAGAACCCAGTCAGAGAGGAAATTGGTAGGAGGCGATGGAGATGGATCGGCCACACTCTCAGGAGGCCAGGAAACAGCATCACGAAGAAGGTATTGGACTGGAATCCCCAGGGCAAGAGATCAAGAGGAAGGCCGCGCGGAACGTGGAGAAGAGCCAGAGAAAATGATGTGCAACGAAGCGGAAAGACTTGGAATAATGTAAAGAGGCTGGCCCATGATAGAGAGGGATGGAAGGTGTTTGTTGGTGGCCTATACCCTGATCCAGGGTGAGAAAGGCAATGATGACTCATCGGCGGCCTGACTGAGGCATAAGACTCGTTTCTGACACAGCCTCATTGGGTTGAGAAAGCAGGTAAATTTAAGGCTAACACAACAACCGAGACACCCATAGGCCAGAAGGGTTTTTACTTAGGAAATTAATGCCCTGAATTGTTGTGTGAATGTGGTACATGTAGTTTGCCTTGCTAAACGCCAAAATCCAAATGTTTACCACAGTACGGCCTTATCAATCAGTTAGCTGTCAATTTTATGTCCACTTTTGATAACGATAACTGCATTATGCATAAATATCATGTGCAGTAAAACTTTCCATTGGCGCGGTGCCCTCGCTCGACAAACTAACAAATGGTTCATCTTGTCACTCGCTCACACACATTCATATTACGCTCCTCCCCCCCCCCCCACACAAACACACTCCCTCTCACTGTCTCGGCCATTCGTTTTCTCTCTCCCAATTGTTTCCATCCACACGAACCCATACTAAAACTGGGTGCACTCAGTGTCATAGACAGACACGCCGCCCTATCTACAGATTCAGCACTTTTTCAACACACTAAACAGCTCACTCATTTCCTCTAGAATCCTAAACCCAGCCAGAGCTGGCAGATCTCATACAAAGTATCGGAATTTAAAGAGAAAAAAAAAAGACGACAAATCTGGCAGGCCTGCGTCTTGAACACATTTCCACAACAGTTCCAATGCCAAATCTTTTAGCAACTAAATTCCACGCGGGTAGCAAAATACGCAGGCATGGGTAAGTAAAGTAAAGGGTGTGGCTCTGCCGGGTCTTGTTTTGTTTTAAAAGCCAGACGTCTCTGTATGCCTGAATATTAATGTTACGGGCATTTCGGGCTCTAAAGGGTAAGATCACACAGGCCACCCATCTGCCCATTCACTCACTCACTCACTCAAACACCCACTCACTCAGTCATTCATTCACTCACACACACACACACACACACTCCCTCTCAATGACCCAGTTCTCTGAACTTCCTCTAGCGAGGACATGCGTCAATCATGAATGTGTAGTGGACCCCTATGCAAATACTATGTTATTAGATCTAATACCTGTTACGTGCGTACGTTTTCACCACGTTTTACATCATCACTTCACACAAAAGATAACGCAAATTAAATAGATAATTATAATTTAAACACAATTCATGCACATTTCACTGTCTGGTCCAGCTCCGCTGTGCTTTCTTCCTCTGGCAAAGACAGATCTCTCCCAAGAGTCTTGACTGTTATTCCACAAATGAAAATCGTGCTGTCAGTTTTCGATTTGAGTACTCAGCCAGAATAAGCTTATTGGATTAGAACGGCAACCAAATTGATTGTCCGCCGACTTCTCCAAAGTTCTGATCTCTCTGACGTGTGCCGAGTACACGTACTCAGTCATTCACTGAATTACCTGCGTGTTTCAGCCGGTGTATCTGCAGATAGTCGATGCTGATTCCAATTAGTACATCGTGTTGCGCAAGGTCCACGGCGCGAGTTCAAAACTTCCAACCAGCCGTCGAGCAAAGCTCTGAATAATAACTTTTCACAAAATATCGTGGGGTATTTACCATATTGTTGTATGCGACATTTTGCCCATTTTGAGGTTTTGTCCTGGAAGTGGTTCTCTCACTCCTAATTTCATTATGTATAAGTGTCATTCCAATTGGTTCAGAACTTTTCAAGATGTGTGTTTATGACGTAGTTTTATGCGTTTTAGCCCTTTTTGCCCACCAAACTTCAAACCTCATTTTCTCCAAAAGCTAAAAATGCACATAGAACAATATGGCAAATACCCGACGATATAAAAGCGTAACTATGGAGAAACGAAGCGAAATTCATAATCCCCGGCGTGTATAGCGCTGGAATGAATTATTATTACTACTGTACTGCAACTACTAACACCGCAACTGCTATTTTCAAATCATTCCGTGACGTCAAGTGATACCAAACCACATCAAATGCACCGCCTTTTCCCCACTTTTCAAGGACGGGTTCTAAATTTCCAAATTCAAAACACTGCCATTGTCTTACAGATTAGATAAACACCACTCTTGATGAAGTGTTCACAACATGCAAGGCCACTACCATCAGATATCACCATATGAAAGTTGCAGATCTTTGATAGCGCACAACCTGACTGTTGTCACGTACAAACACATGCTGGTATAGTTATACAGATATAAAAGGGCAGGTCTTTGATAACAAAGAGCTATTTTCAGAATGAAATACAATACTGACACCGCTGTACTTTTATCACATAGAAATACAGTCATACTGGTGAAAAGAAACAAAACTGCAACAATAACAACAATAGATCTTCGACAGCGGAAAACCCTTAATAGGCAGAAATACATGTACATACAGATCTTTAGATTACTGCAGCACTATGATCAAATTCAGGCACTGACTGGCAGGTTATACTAATTAAAACACTACAATCCTTCCACAAATACATGTACACTGTGTAAACGATTTATTTTTGCCGGCTGTAAGCTGAGTTAGCCTTATGAACACCCATAATTCTGACAGATCTGATCAGAAAACGTGAGTGGGCTGCTCGTGATTTACCCATGCAGAAGATTATGTATATATGGGAATGGAAGGAAAAAAAGGCGCGGGGGCGAGGTGGGGGGGAGGGGGGGGGGGGATACCGTGAAAGTTCATCGTCCACCACAAAAAAAGTACTTTTGGACTCGTTAGAGTGGAACTAATCAAACATTAACGTGGCACATCAACGATTTATGATTATCGAACATGATGTCATAGGAAACACGGTTGATATACAATGTAGTATGATGACTAATGAAAGCGGAGAAGGGGAGACAGACAAAGGGATATCACAGATCAACAGATAGATAGATAGATAGATAGATAGATAGATAGATAGATAGATAGATAGATAGATAGATAGATAGATAGATAGATAGATAGATAGATAGATAGATACATGATAGATAAATAGATAAATAGATAGATGGATGGATGGACGGACGGGCGGACGGACAGACAGACAGACAAATAGACAGACAGACAGACAGATAGATAGATAATGATAGACAGATAGAAAGACAGATAGATAATGATAGACAGATAGATAGAAAGACTGATAGAAAATGGTAGACAGACAGATAGATAGATAATGATAGACAGATAGATAGAAAAACAGACTGAGTAGGAGGAAGGGCGATTGCATCAGGTGCATGTCACACTGAGAAATACATGATTAATTTACATTGCGGAAATAAAAGCGTTTTTCGACAAGCGCACCCTATCTATAGCTCCCTTGTAGTCTCACTTCACAAGTCAAACATTACAACTGAATAAGAGAGAAGATTTATGAATACACTTGTTGAAAGTGTATTCAAATTGCCACTGGATAGACAAGCCGACGTACACACAGAGAAAGGAATACGAACCCTCTTTGTCGCCAGAATGCTTTTCTTTGCAGTTTTTGTTACTGAGTATGATAGCTTTCTGGGGAGTCGGAAAACTAAAACATACGAAGTACAAGTAGTGATTTAACCTTACCAGCACTTCAAAAAGGCGATATATATATTTTAAAAAAAACTACCACCCGTTTCAAGCGAAACTTTGAAGGTATTTACGAGTTTAAAAAATACGAATGAAAATCACGCTGGGAAAGTTATTACATGTATTTTTTGTTGTTGTAAGCATTGCCAACAAAATGTTTGCATTCAGAAAGTTTTGATTTTGGACACCTTACCCAGAATTCTAAATTTTTAATGTAAGATCCGTCTCAGGGAATTTTCGCCACAAAACAACATGATTGTATACATTATGTACATAAGGGAGACAGATTATCATGAGATGGGTAGGTTTACGATATTAGAAGATAAGTTGCATAATATATGATCCATACAACATACTCTTCCATACTGTTATGAAATTAAGAGTGTTTATATACACATTACTAAAAGGAAGGTGGGTGGGTCTAGTGCCATAATATGTGATCCATGCAACTCTACCGTACTGTTATGAAATTAAGAATGTTTATGTACACATTAATAAATGGTGGGTAGGTTTACCATAAAATATGAAATATGTGGCATAATATGTGATCCATGCAACACTACCGTGCTTCTATGAAATAAAAGATCCCGATACTTTCGGCGCTGGCATGATCTGAAGCCAAATGACTCATCTTTGTACTTCTCGGTATATTCTCTCTCTCTTTCTGTCTTCCCCCCCCCCCCCCCTGAATGCCCAAACAAAAATGTATGTTTACATTATGCGCTAAACCCAAAACGCTGACAGGAATTGCACATGGTGAAAATTAAATTTGATGCTTTTACTGGTTAGCCCATTTTTTTTATTTTTTTCGAAACATCCGACAGAATAAAATAAGGATTGCAGCCAATTTCCATGGCAAGAATTAGCTGTAGAAGCCTTTGCAAGTGTTGAAAACCTTACCAAAAAAAAAATAAAAAAATTGGGCGGGCATGATGCATAATTTAAGGGGATCCACGGGCGTGGGTATGGGCGAACTTGACTCAATATCCTTTAGAATATCGATTTTGAGATTTTTATCGATTCTCATAGAAAAATATCTTCTGAATCGAATAGGACATGTCCCATTGCCATCAGACAAACAGAAAGTGCCTAAAATGGCCTTTGAGGTGAGGTGGGGTCTGCAAAAATATTTACGAAAATGCCAAAATGTGCCCCGAAAGCACGCTGAATTGTGCGAAACACGATTGTCGTACCTTGACAACCGATATACCGTTTGAAAGGTCTTACTGAATGCCCTAAGCACCAATTTGCCACCAGGAAAAGAGTGGAGATAGCAGTTACTGTAGGAGTGGGTGAATTCAATTTTGGATCCACATCTTCAAGAAACTTTTTAGAGGCACTGAATTTGCCGATTGGTTTCGAAACGGTGCAGAGGGGCCAAAAGCGAGACCACATCAGGATACTGAAAGCAGAGAATGCCAGTACAGAGGCAGCCAAGAAATGGAGAGAGAGTAAAGCCCAAGCAAAAGAAAGAGAAGAAGAAAGACTGAAAGAACTGTATGGGGAATTTTATTTTCCGGGAGATGGAGACTGATGTTAATAAGACTTCACATTTTTGCATACGTTTGGTTAAGGGGGTTGGGTTATTTTCTTGTGTGGTAAGACTCTTAAAATTTGATCTATTGTTTTGTGCTCAAGTGTTTTTTAGCATGGGATAATGTAATAATAAGAAAATGAAGAGTTTTCTCATCTGTGTGCATGATTTCTTCTTGGAATTGTATGTCATAATCGTTTTTGCCATTTTTCTCAAATCCTTGTTTTCGTCCGTCCGTGGCACACAAAGAACACCATATCTCAAAAAGTTCTTATCAAATAAGCCTAAAATTTTCACAGAATAATCAGTTCATATGTACCTCTGACTTGACAGAAGCTTTTGTTAAAAATTGGTTTTATTTTTGAGGTAGGTCCATTTGAAAATGGCAGGCACTGACATTTGCGGGACTCAAATTGTCAGCATCAGAGAATATACCTTAATCAAAAAAGTATGTAGAACATCAAGATATCCTTTTGTAGGGTCATAGATAGCATAAAGATATAATTTAGCAGCAAATTTCAGCTTTCTAGCATGAAAACTTTTTGAGATACAGTGTTCTTTATATTATGTCAAAAATGACTATGCAACACTCTAAACATAGTCACCGAACCTAATGTTATTGTGAAAACCGCAGAAAACATTGTTCTGTCCTCATAATTTGCCAGAAATATCATATGGAATGTAACAAATATGCATTCAGACCATTAGATGTCATCTGTAGCCCTGATCATGACCGCCTCCCCTTAAAGTACATAGTCTAACTTTTCACCATGCAGATGCAAGGACACCTTTCAAAAGACGAAAAAACACAGCGAGAAAATACAATGCCACTGGGAAACAAAGTTAACGAAGTTAATTATTGCCACTGATTAATTAAGTTTCTTTTCCGGTGTGTGTGTGTGTGTGTGTGTGTTTGTGTGTATGGAAGGGGAGGGGGGTCAGTCGGCATTAAAATAAAATGAAATACGTACAGTTCACTTTACTCGTTAATCCCGTTGTTTGTGAAAGGAACGATAAAATGTGAGGTTACAGGTTTAATGCTCAAGAAAAAGTTGCACTCTTTGTCGTTCAGGTACACAATTCAATACACAATGCCACCAGCCACACATTTTCTCCTCAAATTTTTGTTCTTCACTAACTGGTGTGGTGTGATATATCATGCTTAACGTGTGTTACCACAGCACAACCTTCCCACCCGGGACACAGGATGCCGAGACGAATCAATTCGTCGTATTCCGTCCGTCGACTTGCACGCGTATCATCGATGTCAACAATGCAACGCGCCCCTTCTTAATTGAACGAAAAAGAGTAGTACTCGCGGTATTTATTCGCGCGCAATTTTGTGGACATCTCGTGTCTCGGTTCCCGCACTCTTTCACTATTCAGCAATGTGGTTTCCGATGTATTCAGACAAACTGATTTCTGACTATACTTTTTGTCCGGGGTGGAGGTGATGATTGTGTCCATTGCCGACACATCGCAGCCTTGGTTCTTGTTTGTTCCAACTCCACTCTTTGCACAACTGAGAAATTCGACGTCAAATGTTTGCGACTTCAGTGCTTTTGATAAGGAGTAAGAATAAATCAAAAGTGTGAAAAAGCTTGATAAGTGCCACAACAGATTTTAAACAAGTGCCAACGTGAGCATTTGTTATGCCTCTTCTATATACTAAACGATCCCTAGTTTTTCAGAAAATGGGCATAGAGCAAACAGGAACTAGGGTCGCGAAACTGATGCTATATCGAGGCATATGCTGGCGCCGAGCCAGTACTTTACAAAATAGTTTGAAAAATGATGTTGGGCGTATGCCCCCTCCACTTTTCCCCCAGATAGGTATTCAGGCCTGGAGTTTACTGAGCCCGGGTCAAGAGCTCTAACCACAGGGTAACTGCCCCATGCTATCGACGCATGGCAGCCACTGCCTATTCATATAACCTGTAAGCTACATCTATTACAAAGGAAGTAAGGCTTTCAATGAAATCGTGAAAGGCTTTTTAATGGCCGAGCCTTAAAATTCTACAAAATGTCAACGTACGCATAGAAAGACGTACCGGTGTATGTGAGCAAATTTTAAGTGGTCTTGAAGTTTGCTAAATTTTTAATACCTTCGTTGATTTTGACCCACAGCTGAGTTGAACTGAAGAAAGTGTTCCGACATTTTGAGTCGGAAGAAAAGACGCATTTTACTTCAAGGAAAATTAAAAAGTATTTTTAATACTTTCGTTGATTTTTTAGCAACAGCTGAATTGAATAGAAGAAAGCGTTCCGACATTTTGAGCCGCAGAAAAGACGCAATTTCTTCGAGTAGATCAAAAAGTATGACAGGAGATTTCGTTCTGCGCCTCAATTTACACGTTGTGATAGAAAACCAACTTTAAAAATCACATCTGTGTAATCCCCGGGTTACCGGGCCAACTAATCTTAACAAATGTCACTGACTGGCCAAACGCAAGCGCGCTGGCTTAAAATTTCTCGACAGTACGAAACAAAATCCAATGCCCACACAACATCAGGAAACGTACGAATTAATTGATTTATCCCCTTAACAGACAGATATCGTCTCCATCTGGATAATCAAATGAATAAAAAAAAAAAAAAAAAAGAAAAAACAAGTCCGCCCAGACGACAGCTTAATGGGTTTGGCAAATTCGCGCTGATACCGATATCACAATAATCATTACGGATATCGATCAATGAGAAAGTACAGAATGAAATGAATCTCTCCAACAGCACGCACGGGTGGAACATAAAAAGCGCTGCCCAGACCGGTTTACGACTCCGGTAATCGAAGTTACCGACTACATAACAAGATCAGCATGTCCGATGTTATCACCAATGGTGCCCTTTCACCATCGGAAATATGCGTCACTCAATGACACTGGTGCAATACAGGCATCGATAAATTTCACAAATACTTTAAAAAATAGATCGAAATCACTTGTAGAGGCACTGCCAATTTATTTGTTTCTCCTGGCGTCACAGAATGTGTGCTCCTACATTATTTTGATCCAAGAATGCACATGCTCAACCGCCGTGGCAAAAAAAACCCAACACCAACAACCAATAAAACGGCCGTGCAAAGCATCACGATCAACATTACAATTTCGGGTGACGTAAGTGAATCCAATGGTATGCGCGTGAAATTGGCTATATTAGAAGGATTAAAAACGTAATCTCTAAGTGAATCCTGCAATTAGTGCTAACCCCAAATATAAACGTAATCCTAAAGCCTATACCTAAACATAACCTTAAAGTCGATTTATACATAGAGTCCCTTTCATTAAAAATACGTCACCAAATTTGACCACATAACTGCCATACACATATATCTCTAACTTTCACTACTACTACTGCTACTGATCCCATAATCCACCCGGATCGTAGGGGCGCTGCATGACAGAGAGCCTCGCCAGGTGCCTCCACTTTTCGCGGTTGTTTGCAAGCGCCTGAGTTTGGGCGAAGGATTTCCCGATCCGCTCCGCAATGATGTCAGTCCACCTCTTCCATTGCCTTCCTCTTCTTCTCCTCCCCTGCACAGCTCCCAACTTTCACTGCGTTGTTTCAAAACATATTTTTCTTAAATTTTTTACTAGATCTGGACTGTTTCGTAACAGACATTCCCCAAATTGGATCATACAGTTCTAAAAAACCCTAAATTTGACCACACAATCTCAAAGCACCCCTAACTTCGCTTCAAAACACCTCTAAATATGACTATAAAATTTCAAAACACCTCTATATTTGACCAAACAATTTCCAAATAACCCTAAACTTGACCACGGTCTAATAGCACCCCTACATCTGACCAAACGATTTCAAAACACCCTAAATTTTGACAGATTAGTTTCAAAGCACACCGTGATTGTACAATCTTAAATCACTCTCCTATATTATGTGACTACACAGATTCAGAACACGTATTCCGTGTTTGATCAACCAGTTTAAAAAAATACCCCTAAATTTGACGTGCGTCGACGACACAGTTTAAATAAACTACTCGCGTGTTTCGCATTCAAATCCTATTTTTTACCACAGGCCGTAACACCACCAAAATCGTTCATCCTTCTCCTGTCGCTCTCATGACCACATACAAATTCTATTCTCTGTCAATAATTCTAAACTCCGAAGGACACGACCGAATTCGGCGGCTTTCAGAAAATGTGGGCAAAGAGTTATCTGTAGGCCTCGTGAAAAGGAATTTAATTTCACCAGAGAGCCTACTGATTTCACTGACATTCACCATCACCCCCTGAACTCATTTTCATTTTAGAATTGAACAGGTCCAAGAAATACAGCAAAAGAATTATATAACAATGGTGAAATTGAGCAAGACATGAACTCTTGACAATGCAAAGCTCAATATTTTTCTCATTCACCAAAATGTGACCAAGATAAAAAAAAAAAAAAAAACCAACCAAAAAACTACCTGTTTCCAAAATGTCCAAGCAGAAAATGAGACCTCGAAGCGCAACGTTTTCCTCGTTCAGCAAAGGTTTGACTAAGATCCAAAAACCCGTCTTTTCCTTCCCCCCCCCCCCCTCCTCCCCACCAACCAGCACTACACTGTGGCGACGACGTGTCTGCTCCAATTGTAACTGAGTTGCAATGACACTCAGGCAAATTTCCCAAATGGGATTAAAGAAGTATACAAAAAACAACGACAAAAAAAAACCAACAAAACCCTTAAGCTCAACAGTTTTTCATTCATCAAAAGTTTGACTAAGATCCAAGAAAAAAAAACGTATGTCTTCCAAAATGTCCGAGCAGAAAACGAGATCTTCTCCTTCACCAAGGCATGGTAAAATAAAACACAAAAAAACTTCCCATAATGTCCAGAGGGGCATGACACATGCAAAATGTAAAACTCCAAACCCAGGAAATGTCAGACCATGTTAACCCAGACTCCTACATCAACTCATGCACGTCACAAGTGAGTTATCCAAGGATGCCAAACTGCATGCAGGTGGCGGAAATGAAAGGGAATACCACTATTAATTGTCTGCCTAATTGTCTAAACCCATCGGCGCAGCGCCATTCACTGTATTTGTGCTAATCCAAATGAAACTAGCAGCTGCCAACAGTTTCAAGTGAAAGTCCAACATCTCTCTTCCAGTGACACGTTCAGAATCAGAGTTGATTTCATGGAAATTAAGAACTTGACACCCCGTTTTGACGCCAAACGATGGCATATTATAGAACAAAATCTATCGGCCCAAAACTCTCTGAGTTTCGCTCCGCAGCGGCCTTCTGGTTAGAGCGAGTGACCCAAGTGTGAGAGACCCGCGTTCGAATCCCACTTGAGGCAAATTCCAACACATCAATGTTCTCGCAGATGTTTGTAAAGCTCTCATTCATCGGCGGTCTCATGGAGGACCAAAGCGTGTTGTCTTCGTTTTCGTAAGATCTCTGCCCTTGGCATTTGTGCCTCTTTTTTTTCTGGTTTTTATTTTTCTTGTGCTTGTGTGTGTGTGTGTGTGTGTGTATGTTGTGGTAGGGATTTTTGTAATATTTCTCCAGGGCAGCCGGCCTTGTTAGGCCTGCACCCCTGGACTTTCAGCCGCCAAGGTATCTTTAACGTGGGGAACGTGCACACGGGTCCTCCGAGTTTTCTTATTTGAGAAGACTAGGTGCTCGGTCCTACCTACCACAGGATCAGGGACAGGAATTCCCCCCCCCCCCCCCACAAGTCCAAAATACCTGCGCCGACCAGGAACACCTTGCCTCCACACCAGCGTGTCCCTGGTAGGACCAAAGCTTCGTCTCTTATACGTTATACACACACTGACACAGCCTCAATATACTGAAAATTGACAAAAAATTCCTACTCCTTTCAAAACAATTCACCAAAGGAAGATCTAGATGCCATGATTTCATACTAACCAACAGAAATCATTGATATTTATATACATGACAGCGGTTGTCAGCTTCCCTCCTGAGGGATAATGTACTTTTTTTTTTTTAATGAAGCTTTGGCACGATGCGAACGACTGTGAATACTCAAGAGAGAAAACCTAAAAGGGGCGGGATGGTGGGTCAAGAGCACGCAATTAGATCATGTCGACTCTAACAGACGAAATTTGACAGCACTCCATTCCACTTTCAGTCAAAGACATTTAAAATATTCAGACATTCTGGTCTGCCACGTGAAACTGATGAGCATCCTAGTAGTAGTAGACAAGAATAAGCCGTTCTATCACAATATGGCACGCTTTCATTATTTTCTGTCAGACCTGCTTCCATTTGACGTAACAGAATTTGCGCATTCCCCAAATTTTTAAAAATTACCTGCGCCCACAATGACGTCCACGCATTGCACGACAGTCTGCATCACAATTTCCATGTCACAACAGAAACAAAACAGCTGCAATAAAAACCACGAGCTTTGGAAATTGCACAAATGACGCATATCAGGTGTTATTATTGTCAATGAGCTTTCCGTCTCTGCTTTATTTAAAACAAAACAACCAATAATAATAATAATTTAAAAAAATACAAACGAAGAATAAAATAAGATCCATTTAACGCTGGGAAGTGGATATTCTTAAAAAAATAACTGTAAAAGTAATCTATTTCAAATCAATGATAATTCTTAACGATTGGCAGAATCCTGTTTGTTCGATTCTGCTAGGGTATTACGTATCTTTTTCAGCACAATCAGGCTTATCCGAGAACTAGAGACTCCAGGTTCGAATCCTGTTCGGGGCTGGGGGCAAAGTTACCAATTTCCCGCCGTGATTTTAAGACATTTGTCCTCAGCAGCCGCATGACGCGGATCAAAATCTGGTCTGTCATATTACGGTCAATAGTCACACTGGCTCAAAAGGAAGATGTCAAAAACACACAGTCGTAGAAGGGACGTGAAATGGCTTGGACATAAATTTGAAAGCACCAGCCGTAGGAAGGAGAGGACATACAGCAGGGTCGTCAATCGATGTTTAAACGTATGTTTATATGATACAAGGAGAGTACAGCCGTTCGGTGGACGTGAAACACTGCAGGGTGATAAATGAGTGTCCTCCTCGACCTACTGCCATCAATTATTCAACAAAGATCGAAATGACACTCACTCTGTCAGCCTGGACTGTCTCATTAAGGGGCAAATCGGCGCCATCGATCACGCCCCGGCACGACAATAACTCATCGCTTATGCCAACTCGGATTCTACTGTCACTGCGGTAAACACGAACCAGAAACATTCTCCAACAACAACGACAACAACAACAACAACAAAAACGCCAGAGCAAAACATTGAATTAAAACAACATTTCAAAGGAATAATTTCTTCTTCAACTGCTATTATTCTTTTCCTCACGTGTATGCATTAATGTAATTCTTCGTTATCTCTTAGTCCAAAAACAATAAAATGCTTTCTGTCGGCTTTGTACGCCCTCTTTAACAAACGAAGCTACAGCAGACACAAGGTTTGAGCCCGCCATAATCAAGCAAGCTTCGACTTAGCTCCACGTTCCGGACTCGAACCTGAAACCTCTTGCATCCAATCTATGAAATATTATTTACACCAGATTAGTAAAAAATTATACCATTCCAAACCTACAGTGTCAAAGTCAATAACAACGATAGCAGCAGCAGTAACAACAACAACAACAAACTCTTTTTGTACATGTACATCTTCAAAGCAATGACAAATACATATAGGTGGCTGATATTTTGTGGTTGGAGTGTGTCGGCACAACCCTCATTATTGCTTGTTAAATACACCGAACCGGTACTACCGTCTTTCAGAGTGTCAGCCAAGGTGGAGCAAGAGACACAGGATACCGAGACGAATGAATTCGTCATTTTCCCTCCGTCGGCTTGCGCGCGTATCATAGGTGTCATTCGCACCACATCCCTTCATAAATGAACGAGAAAGAGTAGTTCTCACCGAATTTATACGCGCGCAATTTGTGGGCATACAGTGGATATGGAAGGAATGATTCGCCTCGGCATTCTCGGGTGTAACTAAAACTTGTTCTGTAAGTTACTTCAAGAACGGCGACCCGTCTAAATCGGTGTCAGCAAGAACATCAAATGCGTCCTGGTTTGAAAACAATGTCCACTGAAGACGCCATGATGAATTACATGTATTTGTGATCGTACGAAAAAAAAAAAAAAAAAAACCCCCAAAAACATGGCATTGTTGTATTCTGAACGTGTAAATGAATACAGGAATTCTGCCAATAGTGTGTTCGGCGGCATTAATTTGCGCTTCAGTTTTTCTCCTGTGTTATTCTCAACACACACTCTGCAAGAAGACCGGTATTGTGCTGAATGCTCGGAAAAAAGAGTCACAGATAACTCGTCCATGTGTACAATCTTCAGGCCGTGTCCTGTGTTAATCGAAATGACCAGATTCTAGATTCCAATTATCCTTCCATCCGATATCGGAGCATGGACAAACCCACAGTAGCAGCACAGAAATGGGCTACTAAAAACTATTAAAGCCAATCACTTGTGTGCGGTCAATAGAGGGTGAGCTCCCAATGATTATTTCGATTAAAGACAAGGCAACCGTGTATGAGATAATGGGTGATTTTTAAAAATAAAAATAGTGGAAAACTTTCACCTATTTACTACCCAGTAAATAAGTTTTATATGGATACGAACACTTTCCTAAGATTTTTACTCAGAAATTATGCTAAAAACGATCATTATACACAGCCGACGCAGGGTTCAGTTTAACGCGTACTCTAGTTCTACAGTTAAGATATATGCCCAATTTCTAACTGAGTAATACATTTCTGAAAGTGTCAAATTCTATTGAATAACCAAAAAAGTACTAAAAAGAATTAATAATCCACAGTGATAAATTTCCAGCATGAGTTATGTCGGGAGTCCATACATAAAACAGCATCGGTACAATAGCATGTATAAACAATTTATCACTGATAGTTCACTTCATCGATCACAAACTCACAGAAAACTATAACAACTCAGCAGGACACTGGTTGTAAGTCCGCTGTCAGCCAAGCCAAACCCAGAGGTTTCCCATCAGCAAAGGTCAATCAACCAAAAGATGTAACTTCATTTGGGTCATTTGGGAGATTGCTCAAACACAATTACTAACGACCCTCGGCCCGTAGGACCAAAAACTGTTGCTTGTCATCCGGTTGCGCATCCCCAGGAGAAAATCTGTTATTTTCTCTTTTGCATACACGTTTAGTTGTAGATTACAGTCCCATATAACCACTGTCGTCATTACAAATCTTGCACATTTCTGTGTAAATTAAGCTTTAATTTGCACAAGGAAATGGCAATAACTGATGCGAAGGATTGTCAACAAATTGGCCATTGCGCCTTTCTCAGGTTTTCTACAAAAAAACTGCGTATGCCATGACGGATTCGCTCTTTCTCACGCCTGATCGTGTTGGATTTGGAATCTACAGGCATTCACAATGTCAATTAACAAACAGAATGACCTTAAAAAAAATTCAACAAGAAAAAAAAAGGCAATAACATTTTGCTGAGTAGCTGACCTGGTAAGGTTATTCTACCAGAGAAAAGACTCTGCTTTGGGATTTAGGAACATTACAGCGGATGGGTGGAAAGCACGCCAAAAACAGATAAAATTTAATCTGATTTACATTTTTAAGGAACAAAAACATTTTTAAAAAAAAGACAAGCCCAAGTTAATACCGGGCATTCTCACTATGCCATGCCTTCTCTAACACTGCTTTAACAGATCTGGTGACTTATGGAAATGCACATTTTCATCAAAGCCACCCAATTAATAAAATATTTCCGCCATTCCTACCAAAAAATAAAAGATGTCGGGATTATCTGAATTATTAGTGATCCATAGCCATTTGCTTTCCTGTGTTTGAATTTGTTGAGTTTTGTCCCTCAGCCTCCGAAAAATATCTCTTAAGCTTAACCATCTTGTGCCCAGGCGCTGACTACTTTACTGTATCTCGATTTCAGCAACAGCCAAAACTGATTTAAAATAGTCAGATCAAGACAGAAAATATAGCTATTTATCGCCAACGATTATTATAAATTATAAAGTGTATCAAAAATAAAACGATCAGCACCAGGTAACATTGTTTCACATAAAGTTTTTTTTTTTTTTTAAATGAAACATGGTCCGAGAGGATTAAGAATATTTTACGAGCTTTTGATGAAATGCATCCGTCTGAATGAAACACAATAACTACCACACCGTCACTACTGATTTCTTCATAACATCAACAACCACTGATTTAAGAACTGACGTGATTTTGCTGTCCCGTGGAAAGCTATTCAGAAATTCCATTGATATCCAAAGGATGTAAAAAGACTTGGCTCAACACCGAAAACTATTCAAGACATTCACAGGGCGAGAGCTATTTGCTCCTTTGCTAATCCTGCTGATTAAATGTAAACATTGCTCGTTGAGAGCCAAAGACAAGAAAAGGGCAGACACGCGCAGAACCCCGCCGGAAAGGTCAATACGCAATACAACGCAGAGCGCGCCGTAAACGGAACGAGATACTCAAAGGGTTACAAACAACTACATAAAAACGAATGCCACAACAACAACAACAACAAAAAAACGCGCAGCAGGTGGTGGAAGGAGTGACACTGTACCGACAAAACACTGGACAAACCTATTGTTCTGTCCTATTTCACCTCTTTCATTATTTGTTAGTTTCTCTTGGCGTCACAAAAATTGCTTCCCCAATCTTCTTCTGTGTTATTTTTCCAGCAAAAATCGACGAATGACACTGAGGAATCACTGGTCACAATGTGATAATGTTATAAATTTACCCCAAAGTCTTTCGATCGTCTGCAGTCATCATCGTGCCGACGCGCCGTAAAACTCAAACTCACAACTCAAACTCAAGTCTACAGTTATCAGATAATTTATTGGCATAGGGATGAGACTGGGTGTTCGCTGCGTCAAAGTTTTCTGCTGAAGCAAACGTCAAAGCGCGTCAAATCATGCAAATTAGCGGTCAGAAAAATTCATGTTTTCGCAACATTCCAGACGACGAAAACAAACGAGAAAGGAGTGGGAGAATTCCATGCGGGCTCAGCAAAGCCCCGGGTACTGATGGGAGTTTTTTTGTTTTTAAGTAATCGCCGTCAGTGCAGGGAGAAAAACAGACAATCATTAAATGTATCCCAGCACGCCACAGGATTATGAGTTAAATTAGAATTATAAGAAGGGCAGGATGTTACCTGTGTCATGGGCCACGAGTCTAACTTTTACTGTCAACCAACTTCTAATATCATTATACAAGGGTCATAGCATGGTCTGGTTTAGCGTTACAAATACCCCCCCCCCCTTTCCAATTTAAACACACACACACACACAGAAAGAAAGAGAGAGAGAGAGAGACAGAGAGAGAGAGAGAGAGCACCAAATCATGAAAAAAAAAAACGTTTTCAGGAGCTTCTAAAAATCTGATATTTATGAAAGAACTTGAATCGTGAAATAAAAAAGGACAAAAACAAAACAAAAAACAAACAAACAGAGAATGTTGGATGAATGAGCGAAGGTTCCTGGGCTTCAGTTAGTAAGAAATGATCTATGCTAAAGGTGGTCCAAGTAGGGCAACATTAAATGCAAATAAGTTGGTAGCAGAAGGGCAAGATCAGAGCCAAATAGTATCATTATCTCCGTAATTGCTTGCACCACGACATACGCCCATCGCATTTTCTCCACAGGGGCCTCGCTACCATTTCAATGATGAACAGAAAGCACGATGGTCAAAGATGGCTCATTTAGAGAAATGATAAATGTAGACACAGTGCACGCTATACTGGGACTGCTCCTGCCCGGATCTCTCTTTATTATCGATCCAAGTTCAGGGTTAAGTCTTTAGGCTTTGTGCTAATCCTCACTTTGCTACTCACTATCTAATTCGGGGTTGTGCAGCCTTTTTGAATGAGTGCCAGAAATGCAAATCTTATCACATCGTGACCGTCCAATCTTACGATGACAACCGTTTACGGCAAGATGAATTTAATTTGATAATAAAATGGTCTTTTAAAATCCAAAACGAAGTTTCTAGATTAGTTTTAAAAAACGGGGGGGGGGGGGGTTATTGAGTTCACCTGGTCGGATAAAGGTATTCGCCTGGCCAGACTGAGGCCAGGCCTGATTTAGTTGGATGGCACGGGCATACCTAAAGAGGGTACCATACCAAGCCTGGAACGTCACAGCCAGATACTGCCATCAAAACGTATACCAAAGAAATAGTGGTGGCAAAAACTGACTGTGTCAAGCCGGGCTTAACATGATAGGGTATTTCCGGATTTACTAAGAAAATATGGGAAATTATGGTGCGTACTTCTTGTCTGCCATCAGCTGACTGTGCCGCTCCGGACTTACCCCCCGGGTCGTGAAGTTGGAATGTAAAATACTACCAAACAAAAATGCAGTAGAACATTCAGGCGGGCCCTCAATGTATAATGCCATTTGAAAAGAAAGTGGGGTGGGTGGGTGGGAGCTCATCCTTTGACTGTCTCCTGTAGTCTCGCTTTCCCAACGGTTTCGATACTTTTTTCCCAAGGCTTTTAAGGTGCCTTTGATCTGTAATACATTAAGTCCAAGTAAACAACGATATACGTGCCATGCAGCTCAAATACCTCCTCTCCACTGGAGATCATTAGCCTTTCTAACAAGCGGAGATTCTCTCTCTAAAACCTACCCGCGCAATACGGTGCGGAAATGTAGACAACATTTAGTCCCTCTGGAGGTCTCATTACGATCGATAGAAGAGAAAACGTCGAAAGGGATAGATCGGGAACCTTTGAACAAAATGCCGTCAATCTGACCTGTAGGAGTGACATCTGAACACCCCTCGCGTACTCGCGTTCCATATTTGAAACAGGTCACAATCATGGTGTCAAACATTTTTAATTTTTTGTTGAAACGGTTGTTAATTTATCAACCAATGTAGCGTATCTATTTATCTATAAAAAAGCTGGGACTCCCCGCGTTGCCCTGATCATCATTTTGCATTAATCTGGCAGCTTAAAATCGATTTTGCAGGTTTCAGAAGTTTTAAATAAGATAATTTTTAACGTAGCCCTTGTTAAAACTAAAAGCGTTAATATAAAGACGAGTGCTCTGGCAAAAACATCTGAATACCTGGCATTTGAGGCGGCCTTTATTAACCTTTTGAATACTGGGCTCGTATCACCGAAAACAGGCTACGGTCAGGTCGGATATGAAGTCACGACGCAATAATGCAGATCAATTTTTTAAAACTGAAATTGCTGGGGTTCAGATATGGCACTGAGAACGATTGGCCGTAAATAAAACAACGGAAAGAACGCAATTTTCCGGTATCAGTAGTCAAAGGGTTAAAAGGTGTAAATGAAAAAGACGCTTGTACTCTTGCACGTAGTAAAAACTACTAACCGAAGACTTGGCATTCAGTGTGGCCTTTGTTCAGGGAATGAACTGACACATGCCTGGAGAAGTGGCGCATGACAACACAAGATAAACAGGTCTGCCTAATAACAGCTCAGGTAATGGAATGATTACGTATCACTGATACAGCGCTCCACCCATGTTCAAACCACACCTGCGTACCAGATGTATGAAATATCCCTCTTGCCAACTCATGTTTGTGACACAATTTTTCTTAAACCGGCCATTTAGTAGCACTGAAACAGAGAGGGAAACCGGCACTTTTATTAAGCAAAGTGTGACTTTCGGTTGAAACTGATGTCCTTCGTTGATTAAGATTCCACAGTACACATATCTCTTCTATGTGTCAGACCTGCCAACTAAATGACTACACATACTTCAATTTAAGGGCAAATCACGCGGCACACTATTCATGCCTTATTATCTATCACTACCAGTTAGTTGTGATTTTCCACAGAAAGGAGAACACAACTACAATACACTTCACATTAATTTTGTGCTCAGGTCTTTATTTTTGGAGGATCACGGCCTTTGGCATTTGCATCTCTCTTTTTCTTGTTTCTATTTTTCTTAATCTTGTTTGGTTGTTGATGTTTCTGTGGTCAACTCGGCTTTCTTAACCCTCACAAGGTCCCCCTAGTGAGTTGCCTTTCATTTGCCTGTCCTCGACTTGGCCTTCTTTCCTTCTTTCACGAACCATGTAATTTACTCTCCTTATATTGGCTTTGTGTGCGTACTGCCATCAGGATATCACTCATCACTGTCTTGCACTTTATTTGACTGACCTTTATCCTCAAACCTAGCGTAGATTTTCAAAAAAAAATTCTCACGTCCCTCTGACACCCTCGATCTGTAAAATAAGAGACAGTTGGCAGGTCTGATGTCTGTACATTTTTTTAATGACTAAAATGCCTTTGAAAGTTAAAAGATGTAATATAATGTAATAATTAACTTGTATATCGCTCAAATCCACACACACACACACACACACACACACAAATGATGTGCTCTATGGCGCTGAACTGAATTTATTAGATACAGGATTTATACGTGTGTATATAATCAATTCATCATGCTCCCACTCACACACATTAACAAACACTTGATCTACTCTCATCCCCAAATCTCTGAGACCAAAAAGGGACATCATTCAGTTTCAAGAAAAACAGTCCTAAAAAATTCTGAATTTGTTCCTTTTATTTCAAAGATGGCACCCTAAAATATAAAATTATGACCAAATCCACTGAAGTACCGATTTGAAGTACACAATCATTTCCACTTTCTGTTCACTTTGTGCCTTCTCTCGGCTTACTGCCTTTTGACACTCTCCTCTCTGTTCTTCCCACTTCGTACCTCTCATTTTTCCTTTCACTGACTCTGTGACTGTGAGCACTAAAGTCGTTCTCTTCTTCCTCACCTATGCTCCTTACTCGACCTCTTGGCCACCATCTTGCCTTCCTTTTCGCTACTTAATGTTGTGTGCACACATGCGTAACGTCATCCACATACCGCCCTTGAGTGCATACCTCAAAAGTTTGGAGTGAATAGGAAGTGGACTCATTTTCTTGGGTCCAGAGGCTCATCTCTGAATTTATGAAGCGGTTGTTTTTTTCGGGGGGTGGGGGTTGTAATGTCCTTTTTCAGAACAATAACGTTACATCTAGATACAGCTTGCACCACCCACCCTCTTCCCCGCCCCACCCGACTGAGTACCTTCAAAAATTCAAAGAAACTACAGTGCAATCCTAATATCTCGACATCAGTGGGACCGTCTGACTTGTGTCGAGTAAAGAGAAAGTCGAAATAGCAGATTAGTGGTGGAAGAGAAAAAAAAAGGGGGGTGGATCAAATATCAGCATAATGGGAAGTGTCCAATAAATAACGCAATTATATCCCTTTTCCTTTTAAGTATCGGCATATTGTTATCCGTTCCTCCAATATCACTGTTGTGCGGAGCACTTGCACGGCAAAGATTTGCCGATATTATCGGAAAAATGCAGTAGCTATCAAATGCGCAGTCCTTTACTTTTTTTTTTTAACCTCGACCTGACCGTTTCTTCAGAAGAAGTGATGATACCGATACACACACAGTACGGCAGTTAACCAAGAGATCTAGGTCAAGGCCTAGTATAAACGGCGCACGAATGTTTTGTGGGAAAAAATAATTATATATACACAGTCTGTAGTACTCTGTACTTTTACTGCCGTATACTTATGCAAGGCACTCCACAATCGCGTTACTGAAGCCATGGGTCATCCTCTGTGTCCACCCCCCCCCCCTCTCTCTCTCCCTCCTACCCCTCCCGGCCAGCACCGCAACAAGAAATATAGAGGTCTTATAGCGGGGAGTTACTTGGGCATTTTTGGTAGCACGTTATAGATCTAGTGCACTTGTTTCGCCGCGGTCGGGGAGAAAAATTTAATGTGTCGATATAAGAGGAAAGAATGAAATAACATGTCGAGTTACAAGGAAATATTTAGTAGCATTAAAGAAGGAACAGGCTGGGACTTAAAAATTGTGTCGAGTTACCCAGAATGTTGAGAAAAGCCGTGTCGAGATAAGTGGATTGGACTGTAGTTGGGCCTGTCCTTGCCCCACATTCGGATTTTGAATCTGGGACCGAGACACCCTGGGCTAGTGCGCTTACCACTAAACGATTGCTCTGGCCGAGGACGCTTTATTGTTCGAATACGTCAGTCTTTTAAGAATCTACTGGTTGAGACGGGCTGTATCGCGCCTTCGCGGTCACGGTGGATTATGATGAAGAGGTCAAAACAACGGGTCACACCAGACTGACATAATAATAAAAAAAAGAAAACAAAAAAACGACAGATTGTTCAGTGGTCAGTGATAACGTCACTCTGGTGTTTTGGAGGGTGAGGAAATGGGATCATTCAGCATGGTAAGGAAAACAGTGGAGGTACTGAGGTCAGGACTGACCACGGTTGTACTGGTGTCTTTACAAAGCAGTGAACAGGCTTCTCCGCACGAAACTTTTTTTTACCCAAACGTTTGAAAGACTTCGCCTGTTTTAGGTTTGCCGCGCGGCTGAGGGGCAGGAGCTCAGGGGTTTGGGGATAGGAGAGAGTGAACAGCAGCCAGTAGGAAAAGAGATCTTAGGCCTATATACTTGTGTAGTAAGCAAGTAAAAGGAATAAAACTGTCTTTTCAGAGTGTTGGAACTGAAGGCCTTAGTTTTTCATTGTGCCCAAGTTACAGAAAACTAAAACGGAGATATGGAGAGAAAAAAACAAAAAGCCTTCCTCCTGCACGATATGACCTTGATCTGAAGTTCTTTGTAGGCCTACATGTAGCTGCGTCGCTCTAGAGATAACAGTCCTGTGTTAATGTGCTTTGCACGGAGACAGTCAAGCCGTTAATTTTTATACCAAACTGCACTGACTGTTTCGGGGGTACGGTACAAGTGGGTTGGGGCGCTGTATTGTACCTCCTTAAGTTTTGACATGTTTCCTTTATTCCACCGTGACGTCAGTCAGGATCTGTGATTTTGAACTGAGCAACACTTACTAGGAAATGAACCGTACATAAAAGATACGAACAAACATACATATTTACATGTAGTAACATTTTAAATACAATTTGTTTTTCTCATAAAAATGAAGGAAAGAGTACGCAAAAATATCCCCAAAAGTGGACATTGCATGAAAAGCATGCATCATTTAAAGAACACAATTTTATCTATCAGGAAACGGTATATGTACCATACACTGCTTGAGTGTGCTGTGCTTACATAGAAGCCATATAATATGTTTTCTTCTTTTCACATTCTGAGAATGGAAATGGATGGCCACTGATCCATAGGATTTTAGGAACATAGTTAATATGAAAGTTCTGGCATTGACCTTTCCTACCATGTCATCCACACATAATGTTCTAGTTGAGGGAATTTTTTTGAAAAGTGGTGAAATGGTGTGTGACAAGGGAAAGCCAAGGATCATGAGCTTGCATGATCGGTATGGGGAAATGGGTAATTGCTGTCACTAGTGTCAGTGTCAGCCTCTGGACCTACATCAGGCACACACCCACACATTATAAAGAACGACAAGAAAAGACTTAAAGAGGCACACTTATTTCATAACCAATGAATTGAAAAAGAAAAACAAAAATTGAGAGAAAAAAAATCTGACAAGAAAAAAAGTGACAGAATATTTTCATGATTCATAAAGAGTAATGTTGGCGATAAAGTCTGAGTACATTTGATTATTGAAACAGTAGATTTTAAAAAAGGAAAGAGAAATTGAATAGTTAATTTGAAAAAACAACAACAAACAATAAAAGATAAAAAGAAACTAAGTAAAAAATGAAAAAATAGAAAAATGATGGCCATCATTTAATTATTACAGGACTTGATCCAGATCTTTAGTCATATCAAATTTCTAGCAGATGACCATCCAATAGAGGCATGTCTTGCACACAGATGGGTAAAACAAACTGGAGGAGTACCACTGAGTTACAGAATTCCAGTAGTGCACAAATTTCATGTTCTGAGTATCAACCCAAGGCCGGCATTTACTATAAAAATATCCATCTGATCTAGAGGACTAACTCGCAATGGGGGTGCTGCCCCCCTCCCCCCCCACAGATGCCCCTGAAGTTGCGTACTTGTAGGATTCCTATTGGGTAACTCAAATGGAAGTCTTCCCAAACCAACAGATCCCGCCATTTGTAATTTGGTGACAATTATGTTTTTTCACAGAAATTCAGTTGGAGAAGAAACACGAAAGAATTCCAAACGTCCTGACCACCCTAAATCAATCCCAAATCCTGTTCTTATCCCTAACCCAAACCGTAGTATTAGCTATAATCCTATCCCTCACCCTTTCAACCAGAAAACAGGTGTAGGGTTAGGGATTATAATATTAATTTATTATAAGGACAGGGTTAGGCCTACTGGTTAGGGATAGATTTCTAAGATTTCTTATCTGACCGGTCAGGATGTATGAAACTCTTCCTGAGAAACATAACAATCTGGTTCTTTTCATTGCAAATGCCAAGTATGATATGACATGTTGAAAAAAGAATGTATGCTGAAAGATGCTATGTTTCAAGAACCTGGGTGGATTATATCTTTCCCAAGTAAGTAAACTCTGCAAATGGTGCGTAACATATCCCGAGAGCCACTTGATAAAGATACTGTGAATATCATAGATCTAGTCTAGTGTCAAAGACAACTTTGAACTTATAACATGCTCCTTTGGAATGTGTCTTCAGCCATCCATGTCTTAAATCATTTTGATGTTGGGAGGATTACCGAATCTGCCAATTCTGACAAAGACTCAAGGAAATGTTCATGTGAGAGGGGTTGCCCCCCGGACGAGTAAATCCTCTAGATGGATGTTTTTACAGTTCACGTACTGTTTACCGATTATCAGACAGAACATCCAACATAATATAAACAAGCACCTCTCTCTGAGAATGAAACTGCTTGTTTCCTGGAGATAACTATGTTCCAGTCATTTCTTGGCAACTAACCTTTCTTTCTATTTTTTTTTTTAATTTTTAGCAGTTTTATATGATTTGGAGAAAATGGACTTACCCAACATGTTTAGTCTTGCCAGAAAACTGTTTCTGAAGGGACAGCAAATGGAATGCTGCTATCCTAGTGTATCAGAAAGGTTACATCACAGTCCATTTCGATTCTATTCTCTGACTCATCCAGAGATTTAACACGAGTCATATGAGGAATAACTAATATTATGTGTCAAAAGAGAGTGTTCATAAACAGCAGTAAATAATTTGCACACCTGATCCAGAACTAGGTTGACTTATCACTGAGGTTTCCAAACTGAATGTAGATCTAGTTTTGTGGTTGAGGGAACCACAGGTGATTGAGGGAAATTGTTCGGCATAAATCTGCCTAGCCGAATTGACTATTCAAACGAAGTAAATTTGTTCGGCTGTCAAATGAAATAAGCTCAAAATAATGCCCCGTGACTGCTTGTGAGCAATGTCAGTATTAGTGGAGAAAATCCAAGTCCATCTTCAAAACTATTTTCAACACTTCTTTACTGGGTTTAGTCCAAATGATCGCAACTCATTCAGTTTCAACATAATAATAATAATAGTAAAACTATTGTAGGCTTATTTTTTGTTTTAAGCATTTACCTGTCTCGGATGTTACCTTAGATTGCAAAAAAGCTACTTGTTCGCCTTGTCATTCGAACAATCAAAACTGCGATATTACAAGAAACTCAAAACACATCTCGTATTTGTTCCTAGTTACATGGCAACAAAAGAAATTAGGCCTAACGTACTACATTCATGACGACCCTTGAGCACTATTTTACTTGTACGGACTAAACACTAAGTAAAACCTTAAAAAGCCACAAAAGGAAACGATTCAAAACTTATCTCGTCAGAAAAGAAAATGAAAACAATGACCGAAAAAAAAAAAACCCGCTACTGGTGACAAGCACTGAGAAAAAGTTGTCCTGTCAGAATAAAGTACACAACGGTATATTTCAGAATTTGGAAAAACATTGCTGCCTACAACAGAAGTAATAAAGATGTCTTGGGCGAAGTTCCAATACAGCCTTCTATCAATTATTTTGAAGTTAGTTTATTAGTTTATTAATTTGAAGGCAAAGAAGACGCACATCTTTTGACTTGCAAAATGCAATTTAACAAAATGAATCTCTCCGTCCCATAGTCCTTTTCAGCATAGCATCTTTCAGCATACATTCTTTTTTCAACATGTCATATCATACTTGGCATTTGCAATGAAAAAAAAGACATTTTGTCATCGAATTAGTCGCAACAGTCGCCAATGGTTTGGAAGTCACGGATTCGATAATCACATCAAATCGATGAATGGACAGCGGATTGTTACCATACTACTCTCTGTTATTACCAATAGAACAACGGAACAACCATTCCCACTTTTGAAATTTACAAGATGGCAGCGCACTGTGACCGACCTCTGGAGAAGTGAAAATCATAGTATTTCTAACCGCCTCGGAGGAGAATGCCTATTTAATATGACATTTCAAGTGTTTTCAGGTGAAAATATTTAATTGGGAGGTCTTCCCCCCGTCCGCGCCACGTACCAAAAAGTTAACAAATATAATAATATGGATTAAGATAAGCTTAAACAACCAGCATTGGAATGGTCAGAATCCAGATGGACCTGGGGGCGTGAGGGTCTAGTCAGTTTGTATCAAAGGGCGGTCGTCAGATCGACTAATCAGGCGAAAAGGGGCTGGGGTAGTTGTGTTTTCTTGACTGGCGCGGACGGGCGGAAGACCTTCCATTTAATTTAGGCCACGCTTATTTGCAGACGTCTGCGAATAAGATCAGAATCTTAGATGGATTTTCTGTTTCATTTTATGATTTTTATTTAGGAAGAGCTCCTTATGCGTCACCTGACAACCTCCTCTGCGTAAAATAGCGTTCAATTGAGCTATCGATGAAACTTTCACCAAAACATTTTTGACGGTGAGAGCTGTCTACGGAATACAAAATCGCCCAAGCACCATAACCAGCAGGCGAGAACCAAAGCCTTCTGAATTTTAGCGAGTGATAAAAGTCTAGAAAGATCAGATTAACTTCACATACATACATTGAATAGCTGAAACGAACAATTCCTTCGCTCGACGAGTGAGAGGCCAGTGGCGGCCACCCAAGCGTCCATCTCAAGCACATGACCAAAACAAACAAAGCGCATCACTTCTCATTCAGAAACGAACCAGAGTAAACAAACAGCGTGTCGCGGGGGAAATAGGAAAGCCAGAAGAGTTCGTCCTCTGCCCCACATTCCTTTTTTTCTATTCCAAAACCTATCAGAACTAAACTCGCCTGCCGAGGGGGGGGGGGGGCGAATTCGAGGCTCCGCAAGGTCTGACGTTTTTTTGGGGTGACTTTTTAAATCTGGAGCACACTAGATCTAGCTAGTAACATTGATCAATTTCCCCACGACATCAATTTTGCAAAGTCCTTTGAAAAAAAAAATTGTTTTTCCTAAAAGATGGGCAATCCTAGGTTAAAAAAGAAAATATGCTCCGCCGTGGGTTTGAAACCAGGACCGGACCCATAGTCTCTGACTGATAACCGCGGATGCTAGCCATTGCGCCATCGCAGACTGCAGAATATAGGAGAACTTTCCCATAGTACACATCACAAAATCAGGAAACCCCCCATCTGCGAATAAGATTGGGATCTTATTCGCAGACGTCTGCGAATAAGCACTTCGTTTAATTTATGTACAAATGTAATGAACTAGATGTAGATCATAAGCAACAGATTTGTACAAATTTAAACCTAGTCCAGATCTAGATCTAATCGATACATGCACTGAATTTCTGGCTTTTTGTCAGTCGCCCTTTCGTGCAAAAATCATAACAGTGTCTGATGCTGCCGACTAGTGGGTAATCCCCACTCTTCTCTTTTAATGACCTTTCAACCATTTGACTGAAGCCCAGTGAAAGGACAGAATTTGGCAATTCAGACCACTTGGTGCCTACGTTTGTTTAGATAGATCTAAAGATCTACTTGAACAATTACATTGCTTAGGCCTAGATCTAAATCTAATAGTAATGTACAGTCCCTGACTCCGAGTCATCAGAGAGTTATTAACCCTTGTCCCGTGCAACACGTGAGGCACACGAGGCCAATATATTGTGGCCTACACTTTTGCAAACCGGGTCCTGCGGGAGGCCAATTTGTTGTAGGCCTACTTGTACAGCAACGCTGCACCTTGTGTTTTGTTTAATAATGGGTTGCTACGACTATCGTTTTTTAATAATAATAATGTATAGCATTTATATAGCGCATATCCATTTAAAATGCTCTATGCGCTTTACAGAAACAACATGTCAACTACAGAGCAGAATGGAGCTGCCTGCGAAGCACTCAACACACTGCACTGCTTCTTTCTCTCTCCCTGTCTCGTTCACTCTCTCTCTCTATCTCAGAGCAAATTGTAACGCAGCCTGTTAGGCGCAGTTCACAACTCGCAACAGTTCACAACTCACATCAGTTCACACAACAAACAACTCAAATAATATTTGAATATTTATTAATAACAATATATATATGATTTTGTTGTTGCTGGTTGGGGAGGGGGGGGGTGTGTGATATGGATAAATTTTAATCTATTAATTTCAATTTTCAATTTTGCCCGGGCAGCGGCCTTTCGGCCTGCTCTTTACGATTTCCAACTGCCAAGGTGTCTTTAACGTGCACACGGGCCCTCCGAATTTTTTCGTCCTTATCCGAGAAGACTAGGTACTCGATCCTACCCCCCAATAGGACCAGGGACTTGAAAATATGAGAAAAATCCAATTTCCAACATGCCTGCACTGCCCGGGTTTAGAACCCGGGACCTTTGGCATGAGAGGCGAGCACCTTGCCTCTAGACCACGCTTTTTTTCACACTAGTTTTTGCATGTTTCACTGTTTATCTGTCCTGTCACTCCTACTATGTCTAACAAAATGGATGCAACTATTCATAACTAGATCTATTCATCAGTCTCATGTAATAGTAAGTATGACGGTCTGAAGTTCGAACCGGGGGAAAAATCTCGGAGAAACTTTTCACTTTGATACTAGTTGTCATCTACATGTGAAATGAGAAGAAAGGGGCCATCTACATATTTGAGAAACCGTTCTCTGTCTCAGTGTCTGTAATAATAAATTCCAATGTAATACTGGGGCATGCTGCATTATAAGGGCATCTGGCGGTAGGTTTTTCATCAGGGAACACTGAGGCTACTGAGGAAAATGACTGACTTTGTTGTTGGTCATTGTCTTTATGATTATCTGATGTGGTAATTAGAGAGATTTATTTGTGTTGCTTTGATTAAACAGCTTTTCAGTACACTACGAGCTGAAAATCAAATCTCTTGCTAAAGATGTGCCAAGAAAACTAACATCATAGTAAGTCGAACCTTTATAGTGGAGAAGTGAGAAAGCAATGTCATGGTACATGTGGTTGGTAAATTAAGTGCCTGTCATAAAAAATAACTTGTTACCTGAATGGCCTAGGGACAAATAAAGCACAGAGGTCTTGGGAAAAGGATAAAACTTGTCTTAAACGGCATGTAAATGCAGAAAATTCTTGATTATGGGCCTTCTATTTAACAATACAATTTATTGCATCTCATCACAAACACTTTATCCAAATATTATACATAGGGGTCACTTATGATTTATCCACCATTATTGTTGTTATTGCGTCATAAAGTAAACACCATACACGTGTTCAAAAAGGCCTGATTGACCCGACCACTGAGGTTATTGGCAACATGTGGAAGATCGGCTGACTGGCCATTGGCCATCCCCGTACAAGGCGTTATCGTTATGTGGACGAATTCACTCAACGCAGGACGAGGGTTAAAGGAATGGCTGTCTTTCACTTCATTAAGGTTTTTTTTTTAGTCCAGAAAACAATGGGCCTTCATCAACTAATATTGACCATGCATGAAAAGCAATACACATTTTGTTATCGTAAGCATCGTTCTCTATTCACTGTATTTTAGCAGTAATATAAAACTGTGCATCAAGTAAGACAAAGTATTGTCATGTATTGCATCTTAGTACTGAAATATTATTGGAATCAGCCAGTATTGAGTGACTGAGTTTTAAAATTAATATGATCTGTATGTAAACTAATTATAAAGTCATTAATGTCAGATTCATCCATTAGAGATCAGCTGTTGCACTACCAAGTAATATTAAATAACTGTTTTAGTAATGAGTCACTGTATTCACATAGAATTAAAAGTAAGTCTCGTTTATAGATATCACTTTCATGGTCACACTCGACAGGAAATTATTAACTCAGACAACTTAGAAATGTAAATGGTTGAAAATGTTAGCTGTAGGTTCTTTTATTCTTTGCCTTGATTCATGTATGTATCCAGCAATATTGCTGTATCAAATGATTCCTACTAAAGTTTCTGTATGTTTGTTAATTTTTAGTATTTCTTGGATCAAATTATCATAAGGCTTTTTCTACTTTAGCCAAGTGTATTTGCTGTACAAGTTTGAACTATGTTACTGATTTTTTTGCATTTCAGATCTAATGTACAGCATGTTTGGTTAGTGAACTGAGTGCAGAAACATTTCCCTGGCTTCATCAAGGAAGCACACTTGTTTCTCTGGCCTTTACAGATCCTTGGCTCCAAAATGAATCCTTTCAGGAATGTGAAGCAAATCATAGACAAACTCTTCACAAAGCACTTGTTTGCAACAAATGTTGTAACATGTGGAGGATTACTCGGACTAGGGGATTTCGTAGTTCAACAAATGAACATGGCTTTCAGTCAGAAAGAAACTGGCGTGAAGTATGATTTTGCTCGTACAGGTAGGATGAAATAGGAAGAAGAGATCATGAAATATAGTTTTCTTAGGTTATGGTTAAATTTTTTTACATTTCAGAGATACCTTTTCATATGATAATTGTGCTTTATTAAAATAACTGGTTAAAATAATACAAATCTGAAGTAAAAGTTTTGAATCAGTGCCAGATATCACTGGCATCAGTATGTGTGTATGACATTAATTCACGCTTTTTAAGGATGACAGCAGCTTTTCAGTTAATTTGTTTCAAATATTTGTGCCTCATGTCATAGTTTTTGTGCCATCTTTTGTAATGAATTTCTCACATTTGTTGTCTTTCTGAACAGTAATAATTAGAGGCTACTCAGTTGCTTTGCACCAGTGCACATTGATTCTAGTAATAGTACTAAGTACTAAGTCCAATGCATGTTTGATAAGTGCCTTATTATATGCAAACTTTTCAAAGCCAAGGCATATATGATTTATAGATGCCTGCTTTCAGAAACTTGTTTTGAGAACAACAAAGTAAAACAAAAATGCTATGAGTATGATGACAGGACTTTCAGATATTGATTTGAAATATTAATTTCTCCAGGACGGATGGTCATTATTGGTTTCACACTTGGGCCTTTCAACCATTTCTGGTACTCTTTCTTGGACAAAGCAATCAAAGGGAGATCAGCGAAAGCAGTGCTGAAAAAAATAGCTTCTGACCAGGCTGTGGCAGGGCCATTCTTCTGCTCATCTTTCCTCATTGGTTGGTAAATCATCTGTTGTTTTTGATATTATGAGATATGTACAATGCTGATTTTAACCCTCGTCCCGCGTTGAGTGAACTCGTCCACGTAACGCCCCGTGCGGGGATAGCTAGCGGCCAGTCAGCTGATCGTTCGCGTGTTGCCGATAACCTTGGCGGTTGGGTCAATCGGGTCCTTGTGAACGCGTGTATCGTGTATATACTTCAGGACGCAATAACAATAATAGTGGTGGATAAATCGTAAGTGATCCCTATGCTCTTTGGATAAAGTACTTGTGATGATATGCAGTAGGTTTTATTGTGAAATGGAAGGCCTCAAATCAAGAATCTTCTGCATTTACATTCCGTTTAACACACGTTTTATCATTTTCCCAAGACCTCTGCGCGTTTTCTGTCCCTTTGTCAGGCCATTCAGGTGAACAAATTATTTTTTAAGCCATTCGCTTAATTTACTAACCACATGTATCGTGACATTGCCTTCTCCCTCCTCTACTGTGTAAAGCGTCCACTTACTATAATGTTAGTTTTAGCGAGAGATTTGATTTCCAGGTCATAGAGCACATACATGTACTGAAAGCGGCATAATCAAAGGAACACAATATCTCTCTAATTACCACATCAAATAAAGACAACGACCAACAACAAAGTCGGTCATTTTCTCCCAGTTTTTCCTGATGAAAAACCTACTGACAGACGCCCTTATGCAGCATGCCCTAATATTACATCGGAATTCATAATTACAGACGCAGAAAGGCGTCTCAAATACGCACATGGCCCCTTTCTTCTCATTTCACATGTAGACAACAACCAGCATCAAAGTAAAAGTTTCCCCAAGATTTTCCCCAGCTCAAATTTCAGACCCTCAGTACTATTACACGAGTATGACGAATAGTTGCGAATAGTTGCATCGTAATAAACGTAATCGGACGATACCATTTTGTTAGATATAGTAGGGGGTGACAGGATAGATAAACACGCGAAAATAGTGTGGAAAAAAAAAACGTGAAAAAAAACCCCAAAAACGACAGCCTTGGCAACCGAATAAACAAAGTGCGAGGCGCACCGTTGCTGTCCAAAAATGTGGCCTCCCGCAGGACCCGTGGTTAAGCGTGTTGAACAAAATAATGGCCTCCCGTGCCTTGCGTGTTGCGGGGGGAGGCCAATATAGTGGCCCCCCGCAGTACTAGGGTTAATGATACTCTTGGCATTTTTTTTATTTTTTTTTGAGGAATCAAAGCAACTTTTATAAAATCTTTATCATAATACTAATAGAAATTCAAGAAATGCATTTTGGTTTTTACTATCCTATCTCAGTTTACTGTTTTTTTGGCATATAATCAATATTTTTTGTTTTTGTTCCTTCTGTAAAATTAGCCTTTCTTTTTTCTGGACTTGGTTGGTCTGTGCTCGAGGCCATTGATATGAACATTTAGTTATTTCCCATAAATGTTTCCATGTGGATTTCTAAAAAATGTCATTTGTGAGTGTGCATGGGAAAAGGCAACATGACATTTTGTACATATAGTAAAAGACAAGACATTTCTGATAAATTGAAGTCAGTGACCCCTCTAAAACAAGATTTTGAGAAAATGGCATTTAGTCCTATAAGTGGCACTAGCTAATTGACCAAGTAATATTGGAGTGATTGCTGTTAGGAGACCGTAGTCTAACAACTAAGCAGTTACAGAGATCATAGTGAGTAGTGTTCACTGCTCATCTACAGTTTACCCTGTAACATGCCACGATCCCCTAACAACAGCCAAGTCGGAAGTTTTTGGATCTTGTTAGGAGACCGTAGTCTAATTACAAAGCCGTTATAGAGATCATAGTGAGTAGTGTTCACTGCTCGTCTACAGTTTACCCTGTAACATGCCACAGTCCCCTAAACAACAGCCAAGTTGAAAGTTTGTGTCGGACCCATATTTTCACTTCAAAGCCGTTTTTCTCAAAATCAGCTCTGCCGACTTACGCCGGGTTTTCCCATGCACACTCACATTTATTAATAGGAATAAAAAAGATAAATACTTGTTCTATTAAATATTGTAGGCCTGAGTCTCCTTGAAGGTAGAGGTATTGAAGGTGCAAAAGAAGAATGGAAGGACAAATTTCTGACAATCTACATGGTAAAATATGGCATTGTTTTTTGTCTAGTGGAAAAGTTTGCAGAATTATGTTGTTGTGTGAATGTGTAATGTGGGTTTTGTGTGTCTGAAATAATTGCAAATTGCAGCGTACTTCTGTCACAATGTTGAAATTCAGTGAAGAAAAGTAAAATGACTTCTGAGGGATTTGCTTTAGGTGGCTAGTGCAAGATTTCCTTAGGTTTGAGCTTCATGAAAATATCCTTATTAAAGATTATGGATTGTGGAAACTGATAATTAAAAGCTTACTTACTAAATATTGTTTCTGCCTTAGGTAAATCAGCATTGTTGGACATACTTGGAATGGATTTGATTATTTAAAGTTAGACCTATAAAATTCATTGACACTTTCCATTCATCCTTGAGGTGTTCCGACATTCCAATGTTGATTCGATTTTAGATAACTTTTTTTTCCACCAGCAACAGTTTTATGTTCATTTACTTCTACTAGTTCTAGTTTTGTGTATAACATAGGCTGAATGAAAAAAGGAATGGATTTTTGAAAAACTGTAATTTATATTATAGGTCTGTCTCTGAAAACCAACAAGGTCTGGATATTCAATTTGGATCAACCATTTGTAGAGGGCGGATGAAATAATTTTAAAAGTTCTGTGTGTCAAGAAATTATAAAATTTGTAAGCAACATATTTTGACTCCATTACTCACAGATAATTCTTCATTGACATGTCTTTTTAATTTTTAACACTCTTTCTTCTTGCTTAGGTGGACTGGGCATTTTGGCCCATGGCTCAGCTAATAAACTTCAGATTTGTTCCTGGTAATTTTCGTGTGCTGTGTGTGAGCACAGCAACCCTCATATGGAACTCATTCTTGTCTTATATGAAGCACAAAGAGGTTGGTTGTCGGCTGTGGTTTGCTTCTTTTATGTCTGTGAAATAAGTCATTTGTCTTTTCATCTAATTGGTGCATTAAAATTTTAAGCAAGACTATATAATAATACGGTTATTTGTATCAAATCAGTCTTAGGTTTTGTTCATCAAAGTGCACATTACTGGCCAGATTTCCAGCTATATGTTAATACAGATAGAATATTGTGTTAAGGATTTTATTTTGGTTTTTTTTTTTCATTGTCTTCACCATAAATGCACAGAAAATTAATTGAAGTCTCTGGAATAACGTTTTTGTAGGCACTTCATAGGATATGTGGTCAGGAACTTGTTTCAATATTCCTTAACCCCTTGCCTGACACACAGATTTCCACTCATTTGCCAGGTGCAAAAGGGGACAAAACAAGCAAATCTAAAAAAATTACACGCCATAAATCCCATGTTTTCAAAATACATGCAAATGACGCAAGTAAGTAGGGGAACTAACTAAGAAATACAAAATAATCATAATTTTGGGAGTTGTCTCCATATGATAACTCAAGAAATGTATACAAACTAGGCCCGGAACAGTTCTGGGCACATGCCAGTGTAGGGATATTAGGCAGCTCGGAACAGTTCTGCGTGAAGCAGGGAAGGGGTTGAAATATATACGTCTGTATTTCTTCAGAAAACACATTGATGAAAGATTAACATCCCTTCTCCAGAATAAAACAGTCTAACATTCACACCCCTGAATGCAGAGAACATATTTTAAGCGACTAGTTCTTCTTGCTTTTGAGGACAGTTGCAGTGGTAAATAAGTGAATATGTAATTAAGTTGAATTTGCAAATTTTGATGCCCCTAATTATTTACTTTGTTTCCCTTATAGGTAAGCGCTGATGAGGAATCTGTTCACTGAGGAGTTTAAGCCTATTGTGGATGCCAGACTGCAGTACAGAATGTTATGTGCATCTTAGCTGACTTTAATTTACACAGTCTTTCACTATGCAAGGAGGAATGATGTGGTTGTTGTCTTATGACAGATTGATCTTTTACAACACAGTGAGATGAATGTTTTATTAATTGGTTAACCTCAGAGTGTGGCTCCAATTTGTGCACTCATAGTTGAAGAATGTCTTGGAGAAATACTCAGTCTCCAGTCAGAGATTTATACTAACTTGAATTTTTCTTTAAAATATGATTGAATTACTATCGAGTGTGAATGCAGATTTGAGAGGTAGAATGATTTTTGTACTTGGGGATCTGAGTCAGCCATGTATTATGCCATGCTGCAGTTATGATTTGGTCATGCTGGTTTCTGTTTTCTTGCGCTTAAAGGATATTTCTGGTAATATTGCAGGTAAACAACTGTGAGCTGTGCTTAAAGCAGAACACTTTCAGATTCTGTTGTTAATTATTTTGAGGTAGTGCAGAGGGTAATACCTTTGAGTCTTGTCTTTGGGAGGCTTGGTTCATATTATTTAAGGGACAACTGATTAAAACAAAATGAAACTTGATTAATGACAGTAGGGGAAAACAAATCTGCCAACCCATTATGTATTTCTGCAATCTATTATGTAATTTGATATAAGAGTGTGGTCTGGAAATGAAACTTATATTGCAGCAAATCACATTTTATTGTGTATTTTTTTAGGGTGATTCCAATGCGTTGTTGTCAGTAATAAATTTGTGTATCAAAAATGCAAAAGCAAAAAAGACCAATCAATTAATTTAGCAAACAAAACTCTAGGGAATTCACTCCCTAAGTGTTGCCAGTTTGGCTTCAAAGATTGCTTTTGTTTTTGTTGTTGTATTTTTTTTTTCTTAACGCATCTAAGAATTTGAGTTAACCACATTTTAAAAATTGTTTGGCACCACCTTAGAAAATTTCTTGGCAACCCTAATTTGAATGTTCTCTTCTTTGTCTTTCTGTTTCTTTTAAATTATTTGATGTTAAGCCAAATGTTTTTTCTTCTTTTCCGTTTGTTTTCTACATAGCATTGTTAAATCTATTATTTCTTTTACTATGACTGAACTGTGATATTAGTGAGATGTTCGTACATGTAAGAATAGAAAAGATGCATGGTAAATCTGTTTTCTTGCTCCTGTTCTTTCTCTTTTTTCCACATTATTGCTGCACATATTTATAAGTGTTGAAATTTGTATTGTTGTTTTTGAAGTAAAATCTGCCAACAACTGAGTGAAATTAGCACTCAAGCAAGTGTTTTGAAAGTGTTTGCTCCTACACGTGTGTGTGTTCTTGTGCCATGCACTCTGTGTTTGTTGTTAAGATGAATGTGTTCACAATAGATTTCTTTGTAATCAAATTCAGTTAATTCCAAGATACCACTGGGGGCAATTTACAATCGCAAGATTGTGCAGCAGATTAGCCAGACTTGCTGCGTGGCACTAACAAGAAATTTCTTGCTCAAAGAAAACTCAATCAGGGCATATGGCCCAAACAGACATTCTATTAAAAATGTCATGTAACATTTTTATTGTTGCAGTTCTTGTTACTAATTATTTTTCTGCATTGAAGTCCAGAAATGATATTAAACTACATGTACAATAGATATAGTCAAATCTAGTGGAGCAGTGTGAATTATGTATTGTTTGAGTTCAGGCGGATGTACTAAAAATAAAATTTCTGATATTTTTTTAAAACGAAGTATACGTACACTATATACATGTATGAAGAGATGTAAATTTTTTCCTATGCTGATCATTCTGAGATTCTTTCAAGTCTGTCTGCAGAAGATGCCCTTACATGCCTTGGTGAATACATACATATAATTACATGTAGTTGTTGTGTTAATGAGCATGTGTTAGGAAACTGAGAACTTTGAATTGTTAGTAGAATTTGAGAACAAGTTTTTTTTTAGTTGAATGTGTACTCAGTCCGTTATCAGGGTCAGCAATATCAAGTTTGATGGCTTTTTTTTGTTGTTTTTTTTAATCATCTATTCTTGAGCCAGCAATAAGGGTATATAAGTGATGTATAGGAGGGCATTTTTTTTTATATCCTGAAAATTTTATTATACATTTCCTACTTGCAAGCACTGCCAGATATATGTACACTGTGTACATGTCAGATTGGTCTTTTTGAATTCCTGAAGCACTCAGGTAGCCAGAGACACCCAATTATCCCTGCATTTTTTTTTTTTACTATAGTGTCAATTTTTTTGTTTCTTTTGCAACTACAATGGACAAACAATGCATTTAATAGTAATTATCATGCTGCAAATCATAGTACACATTGAGAACCTTGAAAAATCTGGAAGACCAAAATAATTTTTCAGGGTCTTGAAAAATCTTGAAAACAATCTAGCATCCTTGAAAAACCTTGAAGGAAGAGCTGGTTTTCCTATGAAGATGCAGTGGGGGAAAATTATTGAAAACATATTTATACCGCGTTTGTCATTAATTTATAGAAATTTACTTGTTTTGCTTTGACATTGGAATTTGCTGTGGCATCTGTAACCTTGAAAGACAAAACCTGTACCTTGAAATAAACTTGACTTTACATTTGAAACTCTATTCAGCTGTTGAATTGGTCAGCTATAAACCTTTCATCAGTTTTTGCCTACTGTAATAACTTACAAACATTGGTGGTTTTTCATTTGGTCTGAGACCATCAATATTGTGGCACATGTATAGTCCTGTAATATCTGTAAGCCTACCATTATTTCAGACAGTTAAAAAGATCTTCATACTGCTGACAAATCTATACATGTAAATAGTTTACTTGTGTAACCATCTTTGACTGAAAACCACTGTCCATCATTGTAGCATAGAACATCAGTGTAATAATAGTATAAAAATATCAACTTTTTACTCTTGTCATGGTTTTGTCCACCCAAACGAAACTGAGGTGATACATTGTGATTGTGTATATGACCATGTACATGGTATGAAACGGAGATGAACATGTAGATAAATCAAATTTTCGTTGTTGTTGAAAACCAGAATTGTCGTATGTGGTAAAAGAGTTTTACTATAATACAGTCAGAATGCTGTTCACTCGAGAAATATTGTACATTCTGGAACATGTATTTAATTGGAGAAGCAGATAATAAATATTTTGTTTTTTTTTTAAACCACAATTAATTGTATTCCATCTCATTAGAGTGATCAATTTCTTTCACATAAGGAGAGTAATCTAACAGTGAAGTTGTAAGTTGTGGCTCTGCCTGTCTTTATTGGTATTGATTACCTACATGGATACATGCATGTATGTTTTCTGGGAGGGGTTTGTCTGGCAGTCTGGCAGAAAAGCGCAAGAAATGTTAATCAGATAAAAGCTAATATGGCCTAAACCGTTTTTCATAGTTCTGAGTAAAATGCATAAAACTAGTTTTTCAAGGTGACATATTTGCCTAATGGTGCCTGTTGTCTAGGTTCTTATTGCCAGTACAGGCTGGTGCCATATGTTTTTTGTTCATTAATGTAACACAGTGTCGGGCTTGACCTCACGGAGAACTTGAATGATGAAAAGTCAACGCGATTTTGGTCCAAGGCTGGTGGTAAACGGAGCCAAGTTTGTTTTGTTCGGTTTTGGTGCGAGAACTGGACTATGATGGAAACCAGAGAATACGTATTTAATTTTTTATAGAGAGATCTCACTTCCGCCAAATCGCGAAGCTAGGTCGCTACGGTAAACAAGAAATTGAAGAATTGAAAGAGACCTTCTTCACCAAAGATAGTGTGCATACCGGTTTACTGTGGTTTGCTCATGTTTTTGGGCTGATTGAAACTGCAGTGTATTTGCAACCCATTGTAAACTCCTGCGCCCCGTGGAAATGCACAGACGGATATTGTTTACCGCAGCAACCTACTTTCCGCTCCATGCTCACAGTGGTTTTGCGGCGCCTCCCGTGTCTCGCAGTGCAAATCGTCCAATAGTGAAACCTTTCTATACATGTAGACTTTCTGTGGGAACTCACCTACTGGCAAGGGCGAAACAAGTCTGTCTTACCAGTTCGAGCGTGTCAAAACTGATTTGAGTCAGCTGGCGAGACCTCTGGCACTGATGATTCAAAACAGGGGCAAGGCAGACTTGACTCGGTGTGTGACCAGCCTAAGTCTGATTCTGACGTAGAAAATCATGTTAGCACAGTAACGATGTTTTGTTTTGTAGCACTGTGACGCTATGGGTGGGAGACCAGGCTTAACTCTTCCGTTAGGCTGCTGATAAGTCAGTGCCTTAAAAACAACAGGAGACATGAGTTAAATTGGACCCTGCCCGGATCCGGATTTAAATCTGAAACATCTCATACTTGCGCCAAACAATCCAACCATTGGGTCACTCCGCTGATGACATTGATTGGCAGTGTAAATCATAGGTAGAAATTGTCCTATTATGGGGAGATTTTTATCTGCCGTGAGCCTGTGAACTTGTATTATATTCACGTATAACTGTAAAGAAAAGATACGAAGTTTACAGCTAGGTTCAAGCCCGTCGGGGCAGTTTCGGTCCATTTCCAGCCATGTGAAAGGTTTTAATTTTTTTTTTCATTTCTTACATATATGATGAATTTCTCATAGTCAGACTTTGTGTACCCTGTGGTTTTGCGTGTGAGTGATGTTGAGTGCTCCGAGATTTTTACTAGGTAGAATGTGAGTATTGTGTGAACTTTGATCCTGTTTGTACCAACTGAGATACTGATATTGACTGTAGTTATGGAAATAGATCTAATTGGTTATGTCTATTACTGATTAAATTCATGGAATATTTGATATGTTATTCTTGTGTTATTTTGTGTTTGTCCTACTGTTTGTATGTGAGTCCCGATTTGTACTGTCTGTCATGTCTTTCAATGTCTGATACCAATTGCGTCTTATTGCATAATGCGTGTCCTTTTCGGCAGTATGACTGAAAATTGTGTGTCCTATTGTGAAAATGGGACAATGCCCTCCCTGCTTTACAATGTATGTCCTACCGTACTAAACTACTATGTGTGTCCAACTGCAAAAAAATACATGTCGTGCATGTACAGTGTGTGTCCCACTCTAAAATGTTTGTCGAACTGTGCAAATATAACATACATGTACATGATGTATGTCCTATTCTACAAAGAGTATCTTACTGTACAAACAGTACAGTGTAAGTCTTACCGTATAGTGTAGTGCAATGCCTGCTGACCGCTCTACTCTACAGTGTGTGTCTTACTGTACAAATAGTGCAATGTCTGTCCTACTATAAAAGGTGTGTCAGACAATGTCTGTCCTACTCTGCAGTGTGTGTTGTTCCGTACAAGTGATAAAATTTCTGTCCTACTCTAAAATACTGTGCAAATTATACATGTAGTGCAATGTCTGTCCGACTCCACGATGTGTGTCCCACTGTAAAAATGATGCAATTTCTGGTCTACTCTACCATGTGTGCCCTACTGCACAAATGATACTACAGTAATTATTTCTGCTGTTTTACTCTACAATATCCGTCCTGTTGTTCATAATATAATGTTCGTCGTGCTTTACAATGAGTGCAGTTCGGTTTCCGCTGAGAGGGCTTCCGATTGCCTTTCTATATATAATGTACCACCTTCTTGAAGTGCGAAGTTGTGTGTTAATTTTTTTTTTTTAATTGAAAAAATCTCCATGGCAATGAGCAAACAGATTGATTCAAAATGAATGTTGACGTTAACCTGCGGTCGCCAATTTCAATAGACACGAAACTTGTGATCGAACACACTCATAATCTTGATCAAATACATGTAGATACAGATACAGTGTTTGCTACTTGTAACTAAAACATAAGCAAGCTCAGGTCTATCCCGCACAGAATACCTTACTCATGACTGTATCAAGTAAGGACATTTATCTATCTAAAATATATAATTACCTGATATGTCATTCACAAATTCTTCACCTTTGAACGCAAAAGGCTTTTTTATTAGTATTATTATTAATCTACAGTGACCAGATTTTCAATGTAGGTTTCAAATACCGTGGAGGGTGCACCGAAGTTTGGATTTTTAAAATTGGTTTTGTTTTTGAATTGATAAAATATACATTTGATTCATCGTGCTGTTAACGTACAATAACTAATTTTCATTCTCCATCTTGGCGCCATTCTGCTACAGTATCGTGCATGTCATAAGAAGTAACCATATCAAGCGTTCAATTTAGTGCATAGTGTCCTGGCGTGCATGAGTTCTGAAGCCAGACTGTAAATTATTAGAGAAAGAGAGAGAAGGAGCGAAAGAGAGAGAGAGCACAGTTTATTCCGGGCAATGCCTGATACGTAATCTAGTATATAATTATTATAAACGAAACATAAGCATGGTCTTGTCTACCATGAACACAAAATCTTTTAGTTTCATGACAACACTGCAAACTGAATAGATGTACAGTATGTAGTTCAAAACGCTAATCGCGAATTCTAAGTACATGTAGGTGGTTGGTGGACTGTTCTGGTAGGATCCCCTTCTGTCCTAGCATTCTGTCAAATCCATTCATGCTGCATATCATCCAGAGATACACTACTAAATGGATACCGTCATACTTTTTTCTCGCTCAACATTGTTAATTGGTGGGCACATCTGGTACGGTCCCCTGTCCCATAGGTTTGTTACGTTCTGCAACTCATCTTACTTTTTCTTAGTACAATATGATCGTTGTCGTGTCGACATGCTTTCTCCAAACTCCAAACTCAGAACTCAAACTCATTCCTCGCACAGACACGACCGTTATCGTCTCGACGCGCTTTCTAGCTGGACTTTCATTGAAGCTCACGAATTCCAAAGACGAACATTGAAAATTTCTACGGGACATAATAGGCCTACATCACACACTATAGATCGATCGCCCCACTTTACGAAAATGCATATAAGTTAAAACAAAAGAATTATTCTTCTCTTGACTTCAATCTTTCATTACGTCCCTTTGCGTAGGTGACAATACAATCTGCTGTGTTCGATTTTTGTTTTTCATTCCAACCAACCCACCCCATCACCTCTTTCTTTTTCTTTTTTGTTTGCCATTGATCCCCCTCACTTGAAACGTCAACCTGAGTCCATCCATGCACAAGGCACCAATAGTCCTTGGATACCTCTGTACAATGTACAAGCTGGCAAAAGGTGGTCACACTGAAGCGGAATGCCAATTCCGGTCTCCACTGTACAGGTCGATGGATCGAATCAAATGAGGGCAAATCAATCAATATTCCATCTATTTTATTTTTTTCTTTTCACTCTTGTTTCTTTAAATACCTGGGCAAGGCAAGTGCAAACTACAAGAAGGATCCAGTTGAATTTTCAAGCCTAGGGGGGGTCGAAGGCGCGTTTCTTAGATGGAATCCTTTCTGGCGCAAAGGTAAGATTTGTGTGTGCTCTAAGCTACATCAGGTAAGTTTCCAATATCATCATATCGTTGGCCGTGTCTCTGCAGATGACAACTCTTTCTTTGCTTCGACTGCTACGAACTCCTTGAAGGTATTTTCTTTTGTTTACTGATTAACGGGGAGAGCACAGTATTTCAATGTTATTTGTTTAACTAAAAATGTATTTCTTACGACAAAAGAATACATTTCAATCAAGTAAAACCGTTTTTATTTGCATCTCCTGTAGTTAGTTATTTTTAGTCTTTTAGATTAGGAGTTCTCTGCTCTTGGCATTTAGACTTGACTTTTTCCTGTTTTTTTATTTTTCTTGTTCTTGTTTGTGTGTTTTTGTAGTAGGAGTTGTCTCTCTTTTTTTTTTTTTTTTTAAATTTTGCCTCCGCAGCCGGCCTTGTTTGACCTGCTGTTCTCGACTTTCAGCTGCCAAGGTATCTCTAACGAGAGCAACGTTCTGTCTCCTGTAAAATGCCCAGTTCTTACTTATACCGTTCCAATGTAGGGCCAGCGGTTAGTCAGTTTTACGTTTTTCCATCTAAGCTTTTTGTCTCATGTATGTCTGCGATAGGTTTATTCTAGGAATGTAGGTGGAGTTCTTTAATAAGGTTTGGAACAAAAAGAATTCTACAACACAGCAGGAGCAGCTCTGGTGGTAAAATATATGTGAATTACTTGAACTGAAAAAAAAAAAAAATACAAACGACATGCATAATTTATTGCGAGCTAAAAGTTGTGAAAGCCAAGGTATCGATTAAAAAAAAAAAAATAGGAAAAATCAAAATTCTTGTCGTTGCATAACACTCTTCCCGTTAGACCGAAAATTTGGATGAAATGAAAATATAAGTATGCGCTGTACGAGCTCTTGAAAGGTAATAATCACAGAGGTTGTGACTGGTATGGACAGGGGACAAGAGTCAGTGGACTATTAAAGACTATCCTCCAGGGTACAGTTCAGGGAACGAGGAGACGGTGCAGACAAAGAAAGAAATGGGCGGACAATATTACTGAATGGACAGTGGAAAACTTTTCCACAATCCAGACCCTTGCCCATGACCGCCAGAAGTGGAGGCAGTTGATGCGATGCTCTATCCATCCGCCCGCCCGTCTGACTGCCTGTCTGTCTGTCTGTCCGTCCGTCTATCTATCTATCTATCTATCTATCTATCTATCTATCTATCTATCTATCTATCTATCTATCTATCTATCTATCTATCTATCTATCTATCTATCTATCTATCTATCTATCTATCTATCTTTCTATCTATCTGACAGGTACATGCTATGAATTCCCTTATCCCCAAGTCAAGAAGTATTCAGGATGGCACAAAAAGCCCAGCTTACAAACAGCATTAAACAAAATAATCTTAGACAGGTAAGTTTATCCATCACTGATTTCTTTATCTAATCTTAAAGCAGGGGCGTGTCTGGAGTGGGACAAGGGGCACGTCATCGGACGCCAAAACTGGGCCAAATATTCCCGTATATAAATTCAGCTAGAAATTTAAAGAACAGTTTTCCATAAGCGTTTATGTTTTTTTATTTTCTCTATTCGTTTGTTTCATTTTACCCCAATTGCCATCAACACTCGAGTCGCCCCTGCCCTTCCCTTTGTAGACACAAAGTACATGTCAGCTGTCTTCTATTATCAATTGTTCATCAGTGTACACTATGATTCATGATCGATCTGGTTAAGGTTCGGAAATAATAGCCCATTGTCCTGGCACTATAAACGTATCATTAACCTACATATCACTGAAAGGTTTGCTCTGTTTAGTTTGACTTTAAAGTTTACATTCTGTCTTCCCTGGGTCATATTATTATAGATGTTATTATCAATTCTTGTAATAACTTTCCATTGAAGATACGTTACCGTCACCATAAATTATTGTTTTATGCTTTCTCTATTTAAAAAAAAAAAAAAATTGAGATAAAATTAGAAGGCTACGGCTCAAAAGCCTAGAGACGGCGAATAGTTTAAATCAGCCGGCAGGAAGTGTTGATGTCATGGGTCATGTGCTCGTGAAGAAAAAGGGGGGTGGGAGGAGAACTGTTAATGACGCAAAGCAAACTCTAAAAAAAACAACAACAACAAAATGGAAAAACAATATCAATAAAAAAAATCCAAACTTCTGGTCGCCCCCCCCCCCCTCATAGTATTTGAAACCTATGTGTAAAATTTGGTTACTGTGGTTGTCATGATTCAGATGTTATTAAAACTCACGCAGAGAGTGAGTTGTTTTTTTACCAGGGCCATGAGAAATTGGCTGGTGGCCTTGAACGGTCCTCGCCAAATTATAGTTGGTGAGTAAATAAATGTAAAGTTAAACTGTTGGATTCACGCTTGTGGGTTTTAATGTTCGTGATTAATAAGTAATGGAGTAGGGGTGAAACAAGGTGGGGATAGTTGACATTGTTAAGTATGACTAGACAAGTTTTTGCACGTTAACTGGCTGGTAGAATAGTGCAGACGTATTACTACAATTAAAATGGTGGGAGGTTTCGACCTATGAGATAGCTGAACTAATTGGGCCAGCGGACTAGCACGCTGGGTAGTTAGATAGTATAAGACATCGTGTAACGTTCAGATTTGGTGAATACAGGCGAGCAGAAGCATCGTGTCGTGAAGTATCTCCGGTCGACCAGTACCTGAACTGTGTGCTTTGAAGACAAGAAGTCCTTGCTAACGGACTGACTGAGCTCTAGAAAGAAAGGTCTGAGTGGGCTGACCTTTGAAAGCCCACGCTGCGCTATATTGATGTTCGCGCCTCCCAGTAGGCGTGAGCAATGGTAATATATCTTATTTATTCAAGTATAATAGAGATCGGAGATAGAGAGAGAACTACAGCCTCATAGGAAGACTAAGGAAACCCCAGCTGGCACTCGACCACGAGTGTCCTGTATCATAGATCTATTGCCATAGTATGATTGGAATAATATAGCACATTGTTGATGAATTGAATAGTGATTGTGCATAAAATATAGTCTTTTGGCAACTGCTTAAATTACCTACAAGCCGAAGAGTGCTTCTGTAGGCTTTGAACGTACTGGGCTCTCCTAACATTTAAGCCCATATGATTTATGGAGAGTTTGCCTGGCGACTGGCCAGTGGCGACTCAACTGTCACTTTAAATTGATATCTAGTTTCGTATAATATACCTATTTGCTATTGATTGCAGTACCTCCATAGTTACATGAATATCATTGGTTAAGTTATTAATTAGAGTTTTTGGTTTGGATATATACCTCTATTGTCTTTTGCTTTGTTATTAATATTTATGTAAACTATGGCCTGACCGGCCTGACATATATACGCTCTAGTTATTTAATACTTTTCTTGTGTGGTTGTGTCCGAGTGTGAGTTAGCTGCCTCTCGTGCAGTCGTAACATCCCCAAGACCCTAACTCTGCTCGTGACATCTGGAGGGGACTCCACTGACATCTGAAGAGGACCCGTCACCCTCTGACATCTAGAGGACACTACTATCATCTGATGAGGACCCCGTAAACAGCTGCAGGTCTACCACTCTAGACTCCACTGTTATTTATGTAATTTTTGTAGTTTATAGTTTTGTATACTGCTAATTTTTTTTGTTTCTCCCCCACATGTCTGGCATGTCCTCTCGTCATTGATCCTGGGACCACTACGAGGGACTGACAGCTAGCATCAGGAAAAGACAAGACCAGCGCTGTGGACCAAAGGAAAGAGCCAGTCCATTTTGCCCAGTTAAGTGAACCATCTGTATTTGTCTTCGTTTGAGGGGTTCGTCGTTCCAGCTCCCCTACTTTTGACAGGCATTATTTTTTCTTTTGTGTTAGATTAGATAGGCGGGAGGTTGGAAGGGATCGAGACTCAGCATACCTCTTTTTGCCAGACTAGCAGATCTAGATGGCGTTTAAAACGGATAGGAGATTTGCTTTGCCTTGAATAGTTCTGTAGGGACCTGTTATTCGTATAGATTGTTAGCGTTCTATCTTCCTCGTATTTTAGGAAGACGTCTCTCCTGTTCTTTTTCTTACCTTTTTGTAGATAGTTTCAGGTTAGTCAGGTCTGTTGTCGTTTGTTCTTTCTGTTAGTCTCGTCTTACTCTCCATGTAATTCTTTTCCATTATAGTGTTGCATTATTATATTTTGTATTCATACTTGCTATATTATTGCCTGGGATAAATCACGTGTCTAGGGCACGTTGAGAGATAATCTGGATATTAGAGTTGTTAGGCTTGTATAGCCAAGGAAGTTAATATCGTGAATATTGATTTATTCCGATTTATAGCAGAGGGAACGCTGCTAGGAGTGTACGGAAAATACACTGGGAATATTACATTGGTATCGTTAGTTAACGACCAATCACGGAAGCAGTAGACTGACTGCTTGAGGATTAGGAGAAATACGTGGAGTTAAGTGATCACTGAGATAGCTCAACCACTACTTGGTTGACTAAGACGTACAGTTTGTTGTTGATTTCGTTAATTTCGTTCATACTGCAGGAACGAACACCCGCAGAGTGCAATTGATAAATTGCTTCAAGGGAGAATAAAGTTAGAGATTTTTCAGAAGTTGTCCTCGAATAGGACATTATTATATCGCATTATCGACCGATATCATGGCCGAACTACAGAAATATTTGGAACTAGCCCAATCATTTGGCATACCGGAAGCTCAGCGTGCTTCTTGGGTAGACCAGAAACTGAAAGAAGAACGAGAAGAAAAGGCCGCGGAGAGATTACGAGAAGAAAAGGCCGCGGAGATATTACGCCAAGAAAAGGCCGCAGAGATATTACGCCAAGAAAAGGCCGCGGAGATATTACGCCAAGAAAAGGCCGCGGAGATATTACGCCAAGAAAAAGCTGCGGAACGAGACGATAGAGCCGCGGAACGCGCGGAAAAACAGGCTCAAAGAGAGTACGAGCTCGCTTTGAAACAGTTAGAAGCGAAGCAAGCCCAACCTACCGGGGCTCCGTAAGTTACTTCCAATAATAAAACGAAGCCTAAATTGCCAACCTTTAATGATAAGGTTGATCGTATTGATTCCTACCTACACCGCTTCGAACTCCATGCCGTTTGCGCGGGATGGCAGCGTAGTGAGTGCACGTCATGCCTCGCCAATCTTTTGACAGGGAGAGCGTTGGAAGTTTTCCATAGCCTCACTATTGATGACGCTAGGGACTATGACATTCTAAAGACCGCGCTATTAAAGCGTTTCCAACATACGGAAGATGGATTTCATAAGCGTTTCCGCGATTGCAAGCCGGAGGCATCTGAGAATTTCTCTACTTACGTGGACCGCCTCCGCCACCTACTCAGCCGTTGGACTGAGTTGGCCGGTGTGGAAGAGGGAAACTACAAGAAACTATATGATTTGATAATTAAAGACCAAATATATATGTCCTGCCACACGGACCTGGTGGCGCATTTTAAGGAACAAGCCCCCAAAACTACCGTCGAGATAACATCGATAGCGGAACGGTATGCTGCGGCTCACCCTAATCGATCGTTAGCTAAAGCTAAAGTAAGCGAACCGTGTTACGCCGGCGCTGCTACTAAGACACCGGTACCGTCGAGACAATCAAGCCAGCCCTTTCGACAGTCGCCGCAGGTTCGTCCACGGTCCGAGCCGCCGGTTAGCAGGAGGCAACCGAATCCCCATAAATTTTCTCGGGACTGGGAACCCCGATATACACGTCCTTTCCCTACCGGAGGACCGCGTAACAACTACTATCAAGCGCCCACATTTCCTTCTTATCGAGGTACACCTCGAAGGGATGATAATCCAGTCTACTGTTATAGATGTGGCGCCGGAGGCCACATTGCGCGACAATGCAGAGTTAGATTAGATGCGGCAAATGCATGCTCTGTAGCATTCACCGAAAACCGCGGTTACAGAACTAGGAATGCCGAAACCGTAGATAAATTTATTCCAGTTATGTCCGCCCTCCACGAGCGAGGCGCGCTGACATTGTATGAGGGACGAGTAAACGCCATACGAGCATCCGTATTGCGAGATTCAGGCTGTACGACCGTCGGTGTACGTGAATCGCTGGTCCGTCCTGCACAACTCCTGGATCGCGATGCGACATGCATTACTTTTGGTGGTTCAGTTGAACATTTTCGTTTGGCGGAAATATATGTTGACACACCGTTTATAACTGGTGTTGTCACGGCCTGCGTGCTACCAAATCCGGTCGCCGACCTAATCATTGGGAATATTCCCCACTTAAAGGACGTCTCCCATTGCGAACTCGGGATTTGGGATGATAACGACATTGCGTGTGTCACGACAAGACAACAATCGCGTCGCCAGAGTGACGACACATTACGATCGCCTGTCGTCGATTTGGATGTAACCCCCGAGATTTTTCGTAACGAACAGCGCACAGATCCATCACTAAAGCCCCTCTTTGCTAAGATTGATCCGGACAACCCGGATACATCCAGGTTCTGCCTTAAAGACGACCTCCTATATCGCGTTTTTCGGGGAAAGCGCGAAACTATTTTGCAATTGGTCATACGAGATCATTTCGCCGAGACATCACCCGCCTCGCGCACGACACGCCATTGGCGGGCCACCAAGGCAAAGCGAGAACAAAATCGAGAGTCCTGTCTGTTTTTTTGGCCGGGGTTTACGGGGACATAAATAGCTATGTGTCGCGTTGCGATACATGCCAGAAAAGAACCCCCAAAGGAAAAACTTCGCGGGCACCTATACAAGAGATGCCGCCGGTTTCCACTCCATTTCAGCGAGTTGCCGTCGACATCGTCGGGCCATTACCGAAGTCGGATAGAGGCCATCGGGTTATTCTATCAGTAATCGATTATGCCACCCGTTGGCCTGAGGCTGTCCCTTTAAAGGAAATATCGGCCGATCACGTCGCCGAGGCATTGGTGACCATATTCACACGTGTCGGATTCCCGTCCGAATTATTATCTGATAGAGGTCCGCAATTCACCTCTGACCTTTTCAGGAAAGTATTGGAACTCACGGGCATTAGGCAGAAACTTACGTCGCCATACCATCCACAGTCCAATGGCTGTTGCGAGCGCTGGAATGCCACCATGAAAACTATGCTGGCACGCGTTTCCGCCGATAGACCTGGTGCCTGGGACCGTCGACTTCCGGCCATCTTGTTCGCATATAGGGAACTCCCAAATGCGACAACGGGTTTTTCCCCGTTTGAACTGTTATACGGTCGAAAACCACGTGGCCCGATGGCCATTTTACGCGATTTATACGCCGGTTCTGATACCGACGTTCCTGATACGCGATCCGCGTATCAGTACATAGTCGATCTCCGACATAGAATAGTTAATGCATGCGACCTGGCTCGACAATTTGCATGCGTACGGACCAGGTCATTTATAGGATATCGCGATCGGGGTAGTCGGTTAAGAACCCTGTCAGTCGGAGATCGGGCATTGGTGCTGCTACCAGAAACGAATAACAAGCTACTCCTCACTTGGAAAGGCCCCTTTCTAGTTAAGAAGCGACTCTCGAGAGTTAATTATCTCATTACCATACGTGGTAACGATAAGGTGTACCATATTAATATGTTGAAAAAGTATCTTACCGATGATCAAACTCATCACGATCATTCATGCCATGTTGTGGCCCAAGCAAACGCAGCGATGGTCACTATCGATGACAACGACCGGGAGCCATTATCTATGACTGGATCGCTCCTATCCTTGCAAGCCACAGAGGACGCGACTTCCGTTAATATCAATCCAGAGCTGGATCAAAGTAAGACACAGGACATCATGAATCTTGTTCGGGAGTTTTCGCCAGTATTCACTGATTTGCCGGGTAAAACATCCTTAGTTCAACACGTCATCCGGTTGCAATCGGACGTACCCGTGTTTGTCAAACCCTACCCGCGCCCGCTGCAAGCGCACGACACCATACAGTCCGAGGTGGAAAAGATGCTCAGCTTAGGAGTCATTGAGCGCTCGACGAGCCCTTACTGCTCGCCGATTGTACTAGTAAAGAAAACAGACGGTTCCGTTAGATTTTGTATCGATTACAGGAAGCTTAACGCTCTAACCATTTACGATGCTGAACCTATCCCGAATCAGGAAGATCTATTTGCGCGATTGGCCGAGTCGTCCGTGTTTTCGAAAATAGATTTGGCTAAAGGCTACTGGCAAATCCCAATGGAAGAGGCCAGTAAACAGTACACAGCGTTTCAGACCCCTATGGGTCTCATGCAATGGAGATTCATGCCATTCGGTCTCGTAACGGCACCAGCGACATTTGCGAGGATGATGAACATCCTATTGCAGCAGACACCATGCGTCCTAAGCTACTTTGACGACATTTGCGCTTTCCATACGGATTGGAAAGGCCACTTAGAAGCACTTCGTCAAGTGCTTAGTAAACTTCGAGATGCCGGGCTTACAGCTAAGCCTAGCAAAGTCTTCCTGGGTTATACGCAGATTAACTTTCTGGGACATACTATCGCCAAAGGCGTCCAAACACCGGACGATAGTAAGATAAGTAAGATTTTAAAACTCCAGGCTCCTCATACTAAGAAGCAGGTTCGTAGCCTGTTAGGCTTCTTAAGCTATTATCGGAAATTCGTGCCTAATTTTTCGGCCCTTACGGCCCCGTTATCCGATCTTACAATAAAAGACAGACCCAACAAAATTACCTGGAATACGCAGTGCGCCACCGCGCTCGCGACAGTGCAGCAACTGTTCTCCAGTTCGCCGCTGCTTATCCTACCGAATATTAGGCGCACCTTCACCGTCCGAACTGACGCGTCGGACCAAGGAATTGGAGCTGTTTTGCTTCAGGAAAGAGATGGCTTATTGCGCCCTTGTATGTACGCTAGCCGGAAATTACTTCCGAGAGAGCAGAGATACGCTATTATAGAGCGAGAATGCCTGGCGATTGCATACGCCGTAGACGCGTTTTCCCGCTACCTACTTATGACGGAATTCGCCATCGAGACAGACCATAAACCGTTATTTTTAAAATCGAACCGAGCCAAGAACGCTCGTTTGACCAGATGGAGTCTGGCCCTTCAGGAATACCGCTTCATTATAAAGGCCATTCCTGGTGGAGATAATGTCCATGCCGACCTATTATCACGGTAACCTTAATCTTGTTGTATTTTAGTCTGTCATATGTATTGGCGTTGGATACTGATTAGCACCTCATTCAGAGACCGAGGGATGGTATCACATATTGTTCACCCATTGTGAACACTTTTCACCTACCCCTGTGCTTTCCTTTGTTCCAACAGCTATTTTACTGACGTCGACCCGTATTTTGGCCACACCAGACGTTGTTGCCCAGGGTCGAGGACGAGAAGTCATGGCAGACCAGGAGTCCAGATCCACTAATGCCATCGATGCTACTATAGTTATCTTTTCTTGAGTATTATTCATTGTATGTATGCATTCCTGATGACATTCGCACAGGATCAGTGTTGTACTCTAAAATTTTAGAGTTATGATTGTTAATGTCTACGTATTTAGAGGTAAGATTTAATCCTCAGAGAGATATATACTTTTGGACGGAGCCTTAAGATTTTCATGAAGTTTTGTCCATCAATGATACCCGTCCTGTAGGTTTTTTTTAACTTTAGTACTAGTCTTAATTATTACCTGGTATTCTTAGTTAAGTTAACCTTTCGAGCAATTTCTCGACTCATGCCTTCCCCTTACGATAATCATTTATATCGTTAAAATTCCAAATTTTAACTGGGGTGGGGGATGTGTCATGATTCAGATGTTATTAAAACTCACGCAGAGAGTGTTGTTTTTTTACCAGGGCCATGAGAAATTGGCTGGTGGCCTTGAACGGTCCTCGCCAAATTATAGTTGGTGAGTAAATAAATGTAAAGTTAAACTGTTGGATTCACGCTTGTGGGTTTTAATGTTCGTGATTAATAAGTAATGGAGTAGGGGTGAAACAAGGTGGGGATAGTTGACATTGTTAAGTATGACTAGACAAGTTTTTGCACGTTAACTGGCTGGTAGAATAGTGCAGACGTATTACTACAATTAAAATGGTGGGAGGTTTCGACCTATGAGATAGCTGAACTAATTGGGCCAGCGGACTAGCACGCTGGGTAGTTAGATATTATAAGACATCGTGTAACGTTCAGATTTGGTGAATACAGGCGAGCAGAAGCATCGTGTCGTGAAGTTTCTCCGGTCGACCAGTACCTGAACTGTGTGCTTTGAAGACAAGAAGTACTTGCTAACGGACTGACTGAGCTCTAGAAAGAAAGGTCTGAGTGGGCTGACCTTTGAAAGCCCACGCTGCGCTATATTGATGTTCGCGCCTCCCAGTAGGCGTGAGCAATGGTAATATATCTTATTTATTCAAGTATAATAGAGATCGGAGATAGAGAGAGAACTACAGCCTCATAGGAAGACTAAGGAAACCCCAGCTGGCACTCGACCACGAGTGTCCTGTATCATAGATCTATTGCCATAGTATGATTGGAATAATATAGCACATTGTTGATGAATTGAATAGTGATTGTGCATAAAATATAGTCTTTTGGCAACTGCTTAAATTACCTACAAGCCGAAGGGTGCTTCTGTAGGCTTTGAGCGTACTGGGCTCTCCTAACATTTAAGCCCATATGATTTATGGAGAGTTTGCCTGGCGACTGGCCAGTGGCGACTCAACTGTCACTTTAAATTGATATCTAGTTTCGTATAATATACCTATTTGCTATAAATTGCAGTACCTCCATAGTTACATGAATATCATTGGTTAAGTTATTAATTAGAGTTTTTTTGGTTTGAATATATACCTCTATTGTCTTTTGCTTTGTTATTAATATTTATGTAAACTATGGCCTGACCGGCCTGACATATATACGCTCTAGTTATTTAATACTTTTCTTGTGTGGTTGTGTCCGAGTGTGAGTTAGCTGCCTCTCGTGCAGTCGTAACATCCCCAAGACCCTAACTCTGCTCGTGACAGTGGTGGCCTAATGAAAAAGCCTTCTGCATTTAAAGGTAGAGAATTTTTTTTTGAATTAATGTAGATACCATGGCATATCAAAGAGTATTCTGCCATTCCTGCCAATAAACGTGAAGGAATCTCACCTCTGGGGATAGATTTTTACGTGTTGATAAGTTTTTCAAGCACTTTGTAAAATTCCACAAGCAATTTTCTCAAAACGGGCTAATGCGGAGATAGAGTAATACGAAGACATGTTCTTATGACACTTTTCCTCCCCTTCTCTCCTACACTTTTTTTTTTTTCTCCTCAGGTGACCCTTCTACTTGAGGCCGGATGTGACATCAACGCCACCGACACTTCCGGTTTCACGCCGCTTATTACGTCACTGGTATACATCACCGACCCCGATTCTCGACTCCGAGTGCTGAAACAGCTCATCAAAGCTGGCGCGGATATTAATAAAACTGACAAGAAAGGCAAATCCCCTCTGACCTACGCATTCGCCCTCAACCAAGGCAACTCAGTGGAGTTTTTACTCCAACAGGTAAGGTGTCAGAAACTGGTATACTAGTCACGCCCAAATGAAAATTTTATTAATTTTTTTTTTTTAAAGTTTTCTTCCTGGCGATTTATTATTGATTCATTTATCGATTAAGAGATGAATGAATGGATTAATGGATCGATAGAAGATGAGTGGCCAGAGGGAGGGATTGTTGGTTGATTTTTGGAATTTTATTTTCATTCTAAAATTCTGTTCATTCCAACCGTTTCCATTGATTTCAGTTTGATTTTTTTCTTTTCTTTTCCTCTTTTTAAAGCTTCTAATTATAAGTGGGTGTGGCGGATTAGGGCTGAAAGTGAAACTGTTACACTGCTTTAAAAAATCAAAATGAAATAATTATTTCTGAGACAATTTCAAGCAAAATATTTTAACTGAATGCAGAAAAAAGTCTTATCTTCCATTTTATAAGATGAATCTCAATTCCATGTCTCAGGTTTCACCTTAAGCTAGATTTCTGCAGATCCACTCAAATTTAAGGTATAACGCTTTAGACCATTTACCAAACTGTTTTTTTTTGTTTTTTTTGCACTGTAATTTTTATCGTCGTTTTTTAGGGAATTGTAGGATTAATATTAGGGTTAGGAGGGGGGGGGGAGGGGGAGAGAGAGAGAGAGAGAGAGAGAGAGAGAATTAGGTAAATATGTATCGGGAAAAAAAATCATTTCGTGATCAACAAAAGTTAAGACACTGGACACTTGTGAGCTGTCCAAAATATGGAATACTGGGCAAAAGGGTTATGCACTTTAAACGGTGCACGAATCTTGCCTCGTTTCCACTCTAGCCGCCCATAGGGTTAAAGACAACTAAAGCCAACTCCCACCTTAAAGCTCTTCGATCTCCCGGTGTCAGCTGGTGTCATTTGATCTGCCTGGTATCAAATTCACAATTCCGAGTGACACAAGTGAACCAAACAAACAAATAAGGTTAGTGACAGAACCAGGCATCAAAGGGATACCGAGTTCACAGTTGAGCCTCATGCTTTTAAATTTCAAAAACATGAAAGAATATTAAACCTATTTTTAAATCGCATTGCCGTCAGTGCACTTACTGGCACCTAGGTTATCTCACACAGGCAGATTTGTTCAGGTCTCCGCGTTTGCTTATTTTATCGGCATTGAGACGCTGGTTCTGACGTCAACACAGCTGAATCATTGCCTTGTGGAGCACGAACTTCATGGAAAACACTGGAATGTCCGTTCAAAGACTCGGTCTAAGCCGTAGAAAAGGAGAACAAAGAGAAAAACATAAGATTGCACTCAACCAGTATAAATTTTAACAATGAACAAAAAAATCGATCTCGTCCATAGCCATCGATATGACTCATTGTTGTTCTGCTTGGGGCGAATTTATTTCAAGTTATCGACAACATCGATTAGCTTGATTTTTTTTTCTCTTTCTTTCCAACTGGTCAAGTCAATATCGAACTTTCTGGTTCCGTGACCGACTAGAATTGTTTAAGGTTGGACTCGGATTGCACTCAGTCTTTCTGGTCCATAGAATTCTGTCTGCCTGGGTAATGTTTCGTTAGAATAGTGGTTTGAAATTGAGGTCATGCATAAAGTACGTAGGCTCAATATTGGCAATTCCCCCTCTCTTGCCCACACATACTTTTCATACGCTTGGCTTCAATACCGCCCCACCCCCCCTTTTCATCCTTATGCAAGCGCATAGCCATTATAATTAGAATGGTGAATATCCATTAAAAGGCCTTGATGTTCTTAAACTAGGTGGATTTGGCATGGGCTACATACGCGCATTTTTTTTGTTCGGTTCCGAGGGTTTCATAAGAAACATAGGCTTGATTATAGCTTGATCTTTATATTCCAGCAACTTACGTTGTTGAATAAAAACTGAAATAAAACCTGACCTTTTAAGTCATGACCATCACTGAAAAGTGTACATACCCCCCCCCCTCCTCGCCCTGTATCCCCCCGCCCCTCCTCGGTTTTCATACGCTGGGGGCATCCCACACCCCACCCCCTTTCCGAGCAGACGCACCTTACGGGTGGCTCGATATACAAACGGGAGTATGGTCGATCTCCATAATGATAAAGCTTATTGATTTAGGAAAGATGTGCTGAAAACTGTGTTCTCTGAGTGAATGCTGTACCTGTAATTAAGTTTGTTCATTTTTATCCCATCCATGCTTTCCATCCGATAATCAGAGGTAACTCGTTCATTTACAAATCTTCTGATTTATTTTACCGTGAAGACTTTCCATTGTATAGACGTGCATCGCGTATAAAGTAAGCTATATTTTTGTTATATACTAGTAACCGCCCCATTCTTCGAATGGAGAAGAAACAGAGGACACCACTTCAGTCAGAAAGGAATCATCAACACAAAATCTCTGATGCCGAGATGCGCAGCGTCACCCATAAAAGTCAGCGATTGATAAGATAGATAGATAAGACAGTACATAGTGCGCAGATGTGCGCAGCCAGAATTTTTCAAGAAGTGATGATGTCATGGGCTCAAGTGTTCATGAAAATGAAGAATCGGAGGTAGTCAATTACCGACACACAGCAAATTCCTAAAAATATTTTCCCCGCCATTTCAAGTCTCAAAATCTAAAAATTGAACCTTCTGCAGACCAAAAGGAAGGCACATGTAAAAGTTCACGCCAATCCGAGCTGTGTGAGCGGCGGTAGGTCGAGGTTTTTTTGTTTATTATATAATTATAAAATTCGCAGTCTTACTTTTCAAGGGACAAAGCGAGCCCTTATTCATCCCACTCACGTTAAACCGGTGAGTTTCATTTATGTCACCAAAGTTACGAGGTAGATCTGCATGCAATGGTTTGCTACCATTGTGAGACCAGTCATTTTAAGAATTCGGGGAATGACATCAAATAAAAAGATGCTGTAAGATTCAGGTACGCCGTAGTATTTAGGAGGTGTCATTGACTATTGCCACTGAAATTAATGATGGAAGAGGGGAGAATAGACCATCAATCAATCAATCAATAAATAAATAAATAAATAAATAAATAAATTTAGGTCCATGGATTATGCAAACATCAAATTTTAATGTTTCTAATAAAACTGTCAAAGGGTCCAGGCCAAATGCGACAAAAAGCTAAAGAACATCAGGATTTTGTCACTGATATTCACTATTCTCAAGGCATAAATTCGTACCGAGGGGAGCGAAGGCTTGTGGAGACGGACAGAGAGAAACAGAGAGAGGAGAGAGAGTCAGGGAGAGACAGATAGAGAGTGAGAGAGAGACAGAGACAGAGAGAGAGAGAGACACACACACACACACAGACAGAGAGAGACACAGAGACAGAGACAGAGAGAGACACACACAGACAGAGAGGCCAAGGGAGGGAGAGTGGGAGAGAGGGAGAGAAAGAAAGGGAGGGGGAGGGGTAAAAATCGCCTGTCGAGCGTGAGTAGATTACGGAAGGCTCCCTATCTGGACTCATAAATTTCTCACCATGCAATCAATAAACTCTTGGACTAGGGATCCATTTGTCTCCGATTAACACGAGTAATCAAAAGCTTAAATTCAGAAATGATAAAATATCGACCATTTCAAGCATCATAACAAGACAGGGCTAAAGTACCTGCCTTGTATGAGAACTGGCATGCAATTCGATACTCAAACGGATGTCCAACTGAGTAATCAATACAATCGATAGTATCTGGTGGCTTTTATGGCTCTGGGCTCTGGCCTCATTTCGATACCCACAGAGTCCTTTGAACTGCCAGCTATTGTGTTCGATGTAGGAATCAGACTGTGGATTGTGGAAAGTCAGTGCATTTTATTGTTTTAGGCCACTATCATAGTCTGGACACACTGAACTGGAAAGGAGTCTCTTGTGATGGCAATGAAATCCGAAAAAGGCAGGGCTTATTCATGTTGGCGTTTTGCGTGATTGCTTTTGTAAACTTTACCTTTCTGTACGACGCCGGGAGATCCCACGAAAGCGCTCTTTACAAGGTAAGTCGTGTTAAAATCAGCGATGCAAAAGACGAAACACAGTTCGCGGTCTTTCTTTGGGTTTGTCCCAACTCCACTTTTCGCACAACTGAGAAATTGGATTTAAACATTTTTGCGGCTTTAGCATTATAATCAGGAATTAGAATAAATAACTGTCAAACAGCTTGATAAGTGCCACAACGGATTCTAAACAAGTGTCAAAGTGTGCATTTATTACACCTCTTCAACATACTATAAGATCTCCAGTTTTTCAGAAAATGGAGACAGAATAAACAAGAACTAAGAACGCGGGCACTGTTTGTAACTGCCACGGACGCCGTTTCTTGATTTATTCATATTTGTATTAATCTAGTTAATTAGTAAAGCCCATCGATAGTTATAATCTTTTTGAATGGTCGATTCAGTGCAAGAAGTGATTATCTTCATATTCACAAATAAGAGATAGTTACTTAGAACTTGAACTGGAACAGCGAAATATTGCTTCTGCAACACGTAATTTATCAAGTTTGTTCCGTATTTCTGGGTTCGATTAGATTTTTCTAACGAAGCCATGATGACGTGGCTTTTCCTGCGATTTTTCTGCCATTCACTTGTCATCGTGTATATTTGATAAAATTAGGTTTTTGTATATTCCGTTTTTTGTCCAAGTGTCCACCATGGCTTTGTGTGGTTCGGTTGCTTCAGGAGCGTTGCTCAAAATCTCGGTCTTTCTGTCCGTCAACCTGTCTGTCTTTTTCTCTTTCTCTCCTTTCTGTCTGTCTCTCTCACGTCTGCCACCCCCCTCCCCCCGTTTCTCTTTCTCTCTCTCTCTCTCCCTCACCCCACCCCCCCCCCATTTCACAGATACACAAATGTAAACAAACAATAATTCCATACGAACTCTGAGCATTCTCCAGACAGGTATACGTGTATAATCACAACAACCGACATACCGAAGAGCATATAAATCAAAGGTATGGCAAAATTTTCATGACACCGACAACAAGATCATAACACGGGAAAAGATCACAAATTTAACAAGTTTTCCTAATGGAATTCTGCACTGTCTTTTCCACAGGAGGCGTTTTACGTAAGAATAACAACTCATAGATCAATGCCCCACCTCCCTCCCCTATCCCCCGCTTCCTCAGACCTCCGCAATCCCCCTACGTATTTTTTTGATTATAGCTAATCGTATTGCATCCATCCTGTGCCACGCCACGAAACCATTGTATTTGACTATTGGCAAGTAAAACGTACGAGGACTCGACTTGGCCCAGTTCCTATTGTTTTTACCTCCGTTTATTTGCATTTGCTGCTCCTATTCGATCCAATACCGATTTACGACTGCCAGAACTGCCGGTGACGTCAAAACATTGATTAATGATTCATATTGACCCCCGCACGATCAATGCGTCAGCCCAAAGGAGTCAAAGGCGTGTCCGGCGGAGGAAGGGATTTATAAAGACAAAAGTCGTGGGGATATGGGCCCACGGTGAGAGGGGCGAAGGGTGGTGGTACATGAACTGAAGTGGCGCGCGGGGGTGGGGGGGGGGATCCCTTATCATTTTGGGCGGATGATCGCAGAGGGAGATGCAGTTTGCAATTTAAGTCTTGCGACGTTTGAGCTTGTTGGCTCTCCTCTTAATTTACTTTGAGGCAAAGAAAGAAAGAGAGAAATAAGTAAATTTAATAAGGAAAGAACGAAAGGAAGAAAGAACATCGGAAGGGATACCAAACCACTGCCTCCCTCAACCACGTTATCCCCTTTCCATTCGGCATTTAGACAACTTTTACGAAAAAATTCGAGCAAGATGTATTATCTTCCCCCACCATCTCTTTTGATCGCTAATCGGATACGCCCTCGAGAATAGACGCAGCAGCCATAGGGCTGAAAAACAAAGATAGAGGAACTCAAAATAGTCGTCAGTGAGAAAAAAGCAACTCGTTTACCGCCATCATACACTGTGATTAAGGACGAGTGGTAAAGGGTATTGTATTTTCAGCTGGTGGTCAGGTATGGTAAGTTGTCACGATAGCAGTGTATAATTGTTCTGTTTTGTTGTTATTGTTGTTGTTTTTATAAAAATCTTTTTTCGTTTTGACCTTTCCTCGTTGTCTTATAACAAAAAATAAAATATAAAAAACTAGATGACCTACCGGGCATTGCCCGGAATAAACAAACAATAAACCCCCCTCTCTCTCTCACCCTCTGTCTCTCTCATAATCATATAATAATGGAGCTTGGGCCCAACTTTGCGACCGCAAAGGCTTTTTTACTACGCAACGTAGAGAAATGAAACTTGGCACGTGTATGTAAAATTTATTAAGCCTGTACGTGTCGAGCTATTTTTTCCCGAAACTCTTTACTTTTCCCAGAAATTCAGTTATAATTATCAGTTATCAATTCATGATTGCGAATACGACGTGATAATGTACTTCCGTCAATTCCCTAATTTCCGCCTCTTACCGGAAATGTAAACTAGAGTTCACGATCCAGCCACGCCAAGAAAACTTTGATAGTGATACCGAGTATAGTGTTGTACAGATGAGGTGAGTGCCATTCATTCATACCAAGAAAACTGTGCGTAAATATCATAGGGATACTATAATAAACTAGAGTCCGCACGCATGCACAAGTGCAACGCGTCGCAGTGGCCCCAATTGGCCTATATGCGCGCCATGTTGACTTGGGAAGGATTCGCTAGCGAGCAGGCGCTGGCTGTTCGACGTCTCAAGGAATAGTAATCCCATCCCCGCCTATAATTATGTCAAAGTCATAATAGATATACTACAAATACGATGCAACACAGGCTGTTGTTGCGGAGACAGTTTTTTTTACATAGAAAGCTAAAGCTGAACAGTGAACACCGCAATATTTTCTGTTTGGTTTTGTAATCAGACTACGTCCCCCAAACAACGTTCTTCAAAATAACAAGTTCATAACTGGTAAAACTAGTAAGAGTCATGAAAATTACAACATGCATAGCTTTGAAAAGAAAATCATGAGAAGGGCATGTTAGTAGTATATAACAAGGAAAAATGTTCACCTTCATACAGAAACAAAAAATATATATATTTTAGAGGTATAACTGGATCATATAAAGAAAGAAAGAAAGAAAGAAGAGAATAGACATGAAAACTTTCAATTTTCTTCTCTCTCCGTACCAGCTTTTTCTTAATTCAGCGGCCTTTGCACAGCTTTCTTTTTATGTCCTCTCAAGATGATCTTCGATTGAGTGGTGGGCATATGAGTGATCTAGATCATACATACATGCCTTGGCGGGGGGGGGGGGGGTGTTCAGCTCAGGATTTTTCCTCTTTTTGGGGGATGGAGTTGGCAGTTTCTGCTTGAGGGGATGATAATTTTCGAAAACAGATGGAATTGCCTTTGGTCTTAGTGTCTGTTTATCGAGCCCTGCGTAATTGTCAGAGCTTAGGAAGTGAGCACTACACACTTAGTCATTCTTGGTTGGATACCAGGGCTTCCCATTCTCAGTTTGTCTACTTATTCTGGCAATCCATTTAGCCAATCTCTCAGATTCCTTCCACGGAAAGCAAAAAAATAAAAAAAAAAGCAAAAAATGAGTCACAATAAAAAATTGTTGTTATTGTTTGATAAATAATATCGACTGGCATTTTCCATATTGTTGTATTATGTGCATCTTTGCCTTTTCAGGAAAATGAGAATTGAAAATTCGAAGAGTTGTGTAACATCTGGCGTTTGTTCCAGACCTTTCCAAATCGAAAGTTAAAGATTGGAACGACACTTATAATGAAAAGAGGAGTGAGAGAACCACTTTCATGACAAAGACTAAAAAAATCAGCACAGTGTCGCAAACAACAATATGGCAATGCCCCACGATATACTCATATTGATAAATATATTACAATAGCTTTTGATCTTTAGCCCTTCCCTATTGTCAATCCAATGCACTAAATGATCAAGTTGTTTGGACGTACGTTTTATTCATATCAAAGAGGAATTAGGCCTATGGAGATAACCTTGCCACCCAGTCCCATCATGGCTGTCTGTTTTAACTGAGACAATCCAAAACACAAGAGTGATGGGGGTGGGAGGAGAATGATGCAGTAAGATGACACGTAAATCTCAACATTATTAGCCCAGAGCATTTAGCATCCTATCTCCTTGAAACTGAGCCATCACTGTGCAGTCAACTCGGGGCCGCTTCGGCACTTGTTCATAAAAGACCCAGGTCTTTGAATCTCTTCTGCCTTTCCTCTCCCCCCCCCCCCCCGCCCCGGGTCTTTCCTGTGTTTCTTCGCAAGTGTGTAATTATAATTAAGACAAATGGATGTACAAATCACAGATGGCGTGCGTGGGAGAGATTGAAAGACGTTATCGTAAACTGGGCTTGCTCAGCCTTAGATGGGAAAGACAGAAGGATAGAAATGATTTATGGAATTCTGAACCATCTTGCATACAGAAGAAAAAAAAACCTCTGACTTCCGAAATCGCCACCCCAAGTCAAAATGGCCGACACGAGACTCTAATAGTTCCACGTCGTGTGACACCGTGCGCACTCTAGTGTAATAATATCTCTATGGTAAATATTTAGATCATTTTTTACGAACACATGAGCCCATGAAAAATGCTCGGTGCGCACTACTGTGCACTGTGTACTACTGTAATACTATCCTATTTATCAATTGATCGCCGATTTTATGTGGATGACCCAAAGTGTCTCGACATCAATGTCTTTGTGCTGATTCCTTTCGGTCTGGAGTGGTGAGCTTTGTTTTTTTACCATTCGAAGAATGGGGCAGTTACTAGTTATGATAAAAGTAATAAACTACAGACTTGCTTCAGAACTCATGCGCGCCAGAACACTACGCACCAAACTGAACGCTTGATACGGTTACTTGTTATGACATGCACGGTACTATAATATTACGAAACAAACATGCAAATATACAGATGTTACACTACGCACCAAACTGAACGCTTGATGCGGTTACTTTTTATGACATGCACGGTACTATATATTACGAAACAAACATGCAAATATACAGATGTTACATAGCAATAAACATTGTTATTTTATTAAAATACGTGCTTGAAGTAAACAACTTTTAATTATAGCTATCATCTTCCTTATCTCAATTGCCACCTTCCTGCCAAATTTAGGCCCTGAAGAGTGTATAGTTTGGTCAGTTAGTCATGCCAAAGGTTGTAAGTTACTGAAATATATAATAAATAGATTACTGGTGGCATAACTACCGATGTTTATATTTAGCTTCCGAGTACAAATGACATCGTTTTACATTGTGAAGGCACTGACGTTTCACGTTTCGTAAGTTTAGACACGCATCCACTACCATCTGACGTGTGCATCTTAAAAACGAATGCAATGTACGGCTGGATTTTCTGTAAAGAATAATATAAAGTGCGGATTTTTGTCTTTTTAATATTATGTTTGCTCTTTTTTTTTTTTTTTAAAGAAAATGTTAATTCAAGTTAATTATTTTTTCAGTATTGCATGGGCCGATATCAATCCTCATTAGCTTTTCGAAGAATTTTTTAAAAATTCATTATTAGTAAATTTTTGGTTTTCGAGTTATTATCATTATTATTGTTTTGGTCATCAGTACTGATTCCCAGTCATCTGAATCGTTAACAATGTGGTTGACATAACATTGTCCATCGCCAAGTAAATACTTTGCTATAACAATATTATTGATTTTGTGCAAAATGCAAGAATTATTTTTCTGACGTGGACCCGTAGCGCATTTTGACTTCCCTTAAGAGGTTGAAATCTACAATTAATTTAAACAATTATTTTGAACATAATTACAAAATTCATTCTAGATCTATAGGCTTTTTTTTTTTTCAAAATTATAGAGACAAGAATATTTTAAACGGGCTTTTTCCCGTTATATTTTAATTCGTAAATTTTGATTGATACAAGCACTGAGAATCAAGCTATAGCAATGTACTAAAGAGAAAAACAAAGCAACAACACCTGAACGCAGATTGTGTCCAGAACTATCCTCGTGTCCTTTCTATACCTCATAATATTGTAATTTTGTGACCCTTCACGTTTCCCGAACCATGGGCAGGACTTCTCGTTTATACCAGCATTTACACCCTATTTAATTGTGTGTGACAAAATGGCCATTATCGCGCGGAATTAAACCCAAACTCAAACTTGAACTCAAACCTCCTGCTGGTCCTATCAAACAAACAAAGAAGAAGTACATTTTGTCACAAACAATTAAATAGGGTGTAAATGCTGGTATATACGAGAAGTCCTGCCCATGGTTCGGGAAACGTGAAGGGTCACAAAATTACAATATTATGACGTATAGAAAGGACACGAGGATAGTTCTGAACACAAACTGCGTATATCCGAAATTTAACAAGTTTGTTCGTTTCGTGTAAACAAGCAGTGAGTGTCATTTCATATCATGTGTTTATATAGTTTTTACCATAAAACATTATCGAACTTGAAAATAAGGACAACTATAACAACAGCAGAAACAACATAACAGCAACAAGACACTGTGAGCAAATTGACTATCTGAGGAGGATATCATACTAAGCGGGGAACGTCACAGCCAGTTGCTGCCAGCAAAATTTGCACCCAAGAAATAGTGGCAGAAACTGACTCTGTCTGACCAGGCTTTGTATGATAGGGTCTTTCCGCATTTACTAAGAAAATATAGGAAATTATGGTGTGCACTTCTTGTCTGCCAGCAGCTGACTCTGCCGTTCCGCGTTTGGAATGGTGCCCCCTATAGCAAGCATTTCCCTTATTTAAGATCCTTTTATTCTTTTATTTCCCCTCACATCGCCCCCCCCCCCCACCCCGCCCCCACCAAGCCATTAGATGTGAAGTTTCTAGACCTGGACACTTTGCGCACTGCAACTGTCTAGTCTACATTATTTACATGCACGAAATTGGCGGTTGCCATTTTTTTTTTTCGGGCGACATTGCGAGGAATCTAAGACCAACCTGAACTTTACCAACCGTGGCTGACATAAACATCTCGGCCTGATGGCATTTAGCCAAGAGTCCAATAGAGATGAAATCCTCTCCGGTATGCTTGGAATTCGGTGAAAGCGGATTCGCTAGGGCGTCCAGAGGAGCCGAGATCCGACCATACCCAGCAGTTATACTAAAAATAATCTTATGCAGAGAATAGTCCGCCTGGGCGTTGCAGAAGTACTCATCTCTATAGACGATTTAGCGAATGGTGCGAAAATGCTAGTTATAGAGTGCAATTGAGAAATGTGTGGTGCCTAGTTGGAAAGGAAGCAGATTTTACTGCGTAATCTCTTTCTTCGATCTTTAACCTTGCAGTAAAGTCAGCGGACATAAACAAAACAAAGAAAAAGTATCACTGATTTTTCTTTCAGTTACTTTCTCCTTTTGCAAGAAGCAAGATCTTTTAAATCAATCTGCCAGAAGGCTAGGTACAGTAATAATGATATAAAAACTACATCACATCTGTAGTTTTTTTTTTTTTTTTCTTTGGTAAGCCTCATGAGGCATTTAGAGATTCCGGCAATTCTTTACTCGGGGACACTTGTCATCTGTAGCCTTGTTACACATGGTGTCTTGTATACTTCGGGGGGTTCATATCCAGCCCGGAATGTCACAGTCAGCTGCTAACAGACAAGAAGTGCACACCATAATTTCTAGTATTTTCTTAGTAAATGCGGGAAGACCCTATCATACTTAATCCCCGTCAGACACAGTCAGCTTCTGCCATTACTTTTTGAATGTATATTCTGCTGGAAGCATCTGGCCGTCACTCTCCCGGCTTAGTATGATTCTCCCCCCCCGCCCCCCCCCCCATGCACTCTGCGTCCTGTTTCTTACATATTATGCATTTCAAATTCCCTGATGTAAGCGTGTCACTTGCAAAAGCTGCGGAACAAGCAAACAAGCTGACTGAGTCTGCAGTGACTTTCTTACCCCATGAAAAGTTACGCGCTAAATTAATTTGGCACCTCTAGTCGAACAGTTTTTACCGTGATTTAAATGACAGACTCACAGAACAGTTTTATATTGGTAGAGCGAGTCATTGTCACGAAATATCTGGGTTGATCGACTTTTTTTTATTGCGTTTCAAAGCCCATTGTAAAATTATGGAAAGTAGTTACTTTTCGGATACAATCGTTCGTTTCTCCACCAAGTTTCATGCCGCCATCTCTGTTGCTATGGTGACATGTCCTTTGAGCGTCTTACGTGCCATAATAATATTGTCGTCATCCTGTGAAATGGGCTGGATCAATCAGTTGATGACGTTAGGTCATTGTGTGAGTGAGTGGCTTGCTCAGCTTTAGCAGTGAAATTGGTCCACTGGCGTCAGAAAGCTACGCAGCTCTGCAGGTGGTATGCTCATCTTTAGATGACGAGATAGAAATATCTAGGTGTGATTTTATCCACCGTGTTGACAATGTGGTTCTACTCACAGCTGTTGAAGTTCAAAATTTGAAACGCGCTCAGGTTTGATAACATTCTTTCCGATGTTTTCCGAGGACTGTCTTTAAAAGACAGACTCGAGGCACATTTTTCCAACTTTAGCTCATGTGCTCGATGTTTGCTTGCTTGCAAACGTACGAAGTTATTAATCTTGTACTGTTGTCTATGAGCGGTTAACGTAAGCTCAAGTAAAAGATTTCAGAGATGAACTTTAAAAACAGAAGAACAATAATAATATACGATATTATACCGTGTTTAATGTGTTTAGGTACTTTTTTTTTTAAGTGGAGAAATGAAAGCTGTGAGACCTAAGAGATAGTCTAAGTATTTCATAAATATTAGCAATGACAAGACAAAAAACTCCAACGCTGGAAAGACAAGGGAATCTTGGCACAAACTCAGAGGTAAGTATTTTCCCACCTAAAAGACTGAGGAAGAAACGTGAGGTGGCTGTTGCTAAAATACACCTGTGAGCATAACGGAATTGCAGCAAAAAGTAATATTACGTGAGCCATTTAGCCGAAATATTCACAGCAGATTGAAAAAAAAAAAACGTAATCAGTTTTCATCAGTGATCGTTTTTCGAAAGCATTATTGCCGCCAGTTTTGACCATTTCCCTAACTGAAGTGACCAACTAACCAAACTCGATTCTGCCCCTACCGCTTTCCGATCGAAGAATCTACTGGGCAAACATAACCCAATGTGGCCATAATAAAATAATGTCCCCAAATTATCACTTCGAAACGGAGGCTTATGACAACTGCAGGCTCAAGCTGGCTGTCTTGAGTACCATTGTCGGACTGTAAATAAATGATGGTGCAAGCATTATTTTACGCGCAATGACATCCATATGTTTAGGCACAACCGATCTTATCTAAAACTATCAAATTAATGAACTATTATAAAACTGTTTCTTCATCCACCGTACACTTGTTTATCCATCCATCCATTCGCCCCTATCCATCCATCCGTCCACCCATCCATCCATCTATCCACCCATCCATCCATCTATCCATCCATCCACCCATCCATCCATCCTTCCGTCCACCCATCCATCCATCTATCCATCCACCCATCCATCCATCCATCCATCCGTCCACTCATCCATCCATCCGTCCACTCATCCATCCATCTATCCACCCATCCATCCATCTATCCATCCACCCATCCATCTATCCATCCGTCCACCCATCCATCCATCTATCCATCCACCCATCCACCCATCCATCCATCCATCCATCCGATAAACGAGCCCCTCATATAATATTACCCACTCACACATAGGCCGTGATTGCCTTAGGCGTAAGTGACTTGTATTACATCTTTGAAATTGACTCAAATCTATTATATATTTCAGTAACTTGCAACCTTTGGCATGACTAACTGGCCAAACTATACACTCTTCAGGCCTTAAATTTGGCATGAAGGTGGCAATTGAGATAAGGAAGATGATGGCTATAATTAAAAGTTGTTTACTTCAAGCATCTATTTTTAAAAAATAACAAATGTTCATTGCTATGTAACATCTGCATTTTTGCATGTTTGTTTCGTAATGTATAGTACCGTGCATGTCATAAAAAGTAACCGTATCAAGCGTTCAGTTTGGTGCGTAATGTTCTGGTGCGCATGGGTTCTGAAGCAAGACTGTAGTTTATTACTTTTATTATATGAGAGAGAGAGAGAAGGGGGGGGGGGGGAGGGGAGCACATTATTGTTTATTCTGGGCAATGCCCGGCTGGTCATCTAGTTACTTATATTTTACAAGGCTGCCAAGTCTTTCAGTTCATTGTTCACCATTAAGAGCTGTTTTTGCATTCTGTCGACAGATATCCTTTAAATGCCAATTATGTGCACTGATACTCTTATGCATGCACACTGAATAAGTCAGTCGGAAAGTCAGTAAGCAGGCCCTCCCTGCCTCCTCCTCCCCTTCCCGCACGCATTACTAAAATTTACAATATACTTCAGACACTTCTGACGTCACGCATGTTTATTTCCCCACCGGCTGGGGATTCCCTTATGCGCGCGCAGCATGCCCTGCTAAATTTCCTTCCCGATCTTTTCGTCTTAGACCATGGAGCTATTAATAACATATTATTAGTACCTCCATGACTTAGACTGGCTTTGGTTTGGGGGCAACCACCAAACTTCTTTTCTGAGATAATAAAAAAAAAAAAAAAGGAAAACAGTGGACTTTCCCTTAACTAACACGTGGATAGCAGAGCTCCGGACATTTGAATTGAGTTGAACACCCAAGTTCCTTTATTTCTAATCCTCTGTGGCAACAGAATTAAAAGCTAAAATGAAAGTGATTTTTGTTTAATAGTTTTACCCAAGACGCATTAGACCAAGACAAGTGCAATCCATCGTTAAATACAAAGGCGAAGAATTCCGCCGCGTGCGTAGTCTGCTAGATTGACCGAGCGCGTATGGAGTATTAGTTCATAAACTTCAAGGGATCCTATAATGCAGACTTGAAGTTTATGTCTATTGTATTATAGTAAATTGGACATCAGACATACACCTTTTCATTCACAGTACAGTCCCAATATTTTTGTGTTTGAACTAATGCATGACTTGTGTGCTATGGAGATCACCTGCTGTGTGTTTGTGAACTGCTAATTCAACTTTTGGTATAAGGTTAAAGGGCATAGTCTTTTTGTTTGCTTGAAGAAGCCGTAAAACGTCATTGATCAAATACTGATAAACTGAATTTTTGCATGCAGTCTTACATTTATCATGACCCTACAAATCTTGAATTTGAAGTCTCTGCACAGCACCGTTCTTTCAAAGCGGCGATTTCCTTTGATCATTTCTTTGTTTTCAATTGAGCAGGCCCCAAACTTATAAATGTTTGTAGTATACGTGTGTTCTTAAAGCTCAGGAATCCCATATGTACAATCAATATGTGAATGAAATTTTCCACTTGATCATCCCGAATTTCTTTTAAAGGAAGTTTTGTTGTTGTTTGTTTGTTTGTTTCTTTTTTTCTTTTTTAATCTTCAAGCAAATTGAAATTCGATAAGAAATAGTGCCCGAAAACAGGAACTTTCAGGGAAGATAGTTGGAAAACTGAGGAAGCTGCAACATGAGTAACACTTTTTTAACTTTCATTATCATCAGAATACTGCAGCTCGACTTTAGTGAGTTTTTGTTGTTGTTTTTTTAATCGCAGACCTGGTCTCTTTCCTACTTCATTACCCTTTTTCTGCTACCCTGGTTATCTCTACACTTTTTCATAAAATTAGAAGATGTAAATTTCGTCTCTGGTCTGATGTATGTGAGAACTTCATTCAAAATTTGCATTTTATACCCATTTATTTGCTTTAGTCATTTAAATAATGACCCATCTGGTGTCTTTTCCTACTTCATTCCTCTTGTTTCCTGGTTATCCTTACACTCCATAAGATCAGAAGATGTACAGTTCCCCTTTGGTCTTATTAAGAATTTCATTCTAAGTTTGCAGTTTATACTCATTTATTTGCTTTAATCACTAAATTAGGCTAATACTTTGAATAGGTGCTATATTGTACAGTTCTTGGTAGTCTTGGTAGTCTATTAACCCCATCTCATCCCATGGGACATAAAACGAACAAAATATATTTTTGTACAATAATAATGTTTACTTCATGCCACCTTTAAATCTTTGCTTACCGAACCATAACTGGGCACTCCATACGCACTCGGTCAGTCTAGCAGACTACGCACGCGGCGGAATTCTTCGCCTTTGTATTTAACGATCGATTGCACTTGTCTTGGTCTTATGGGTCTTGGTGTGCTTGGTCTAATGGGTCTTGGTGTGCTTGGTCTAATGGGTCTTGGTGTGCTTGGTCTGATGGGTCTTGGTGTGCTTGGTCTAATGGGTCTTGGTGTGCTTGGTCTAATGGGTCTTGGTGTGCTTGGTCTAATGGGTCTTGGTGTGCTTGGTCTAATGGGTCTTGGTGTGCTTGGTCTAATGGGTCTTGGTGTGCTTGGTCTAATGGGTCTTGGTGTGCTTGGTCTAATGGGTCTTGGTGTGCTTGGTCTAATGGGTCTTGGTGTGCTTGGTCTAATGGGTCTTGGTGTGCTTGGTCTAATGGGTCTTGGTGTGCTTGGTCTAATGGGTCTTGGTGTGCTTGGTCTAATGGGTCTTGGTGTGCTTGGTCTAATGGGTCTTGGTGTGCTTGGTCTAATGGGTCTTGGTGTGCTTGGTCTAATGGGTCTTGGGTAAAACTATTAAACATCCACGTGTTAATTAAGGGAAAGTCCACTGTTTTCTTTTTTTTTCTTTCTTTCTTTTTTTTTTTTATTATCTCAGAAAAGAAGTTTGGTGGTTGCCCCCAAACCAAAGCCAGTCTAAGTCATGGAGGTACCAATAATATGTTATTAATAGCTCCATGGTCTAAGTCGAAAAGATCGGGAAGGAAATTTAGCAGGGCATGCTGCGCGCGCATAAGGGAATCCCCAGCCGGTGGGGAACCGAGGCAGAAATAAACATGCGTGACGTCAGAAGTGTCTGAAGTGTATTGTAAATTTTAGTAATGCTTCCCGCACTCATTCACTCACTCACTCACTCACTCACTCACACACTCACTCACTCACTCACTCACCCACTCACTCACTCACTCACTCACTCACTCACTCACTCACTCACTCACTCACTCACCCACTCACTCACTCACTCACTCACTCACTCACTCACTCACTCACTCACCCACTCACTCACTCACTCACTCACTCACCCACTCACTCACTCACTCACTCACTCACTCACTCACTCACTCACTCACTCACTCACTCACTCACTCTTTCACTCACTCACTCACTCACTCACTCACTCACTCACACACTCACTCACTCACTCACTCACTCACTCACTCACTCACTCATTCATTCGCACTCCCATCCTTTATTAAAATTATATGCCAAGTCCATGGAGGGAAATTCCTTTTTGAGCTAATCATTTTTGGCTTTGCCTCTGACAGTGACCGTGAAGCTATCTAGACAGTAGAAACCCTAACGAGGTCTGAACGTTCATTCAGATACATTTTTTAATTCTCTCTGTACTTTTTTCTTCCACAGACGGGAGTTGACCCGAATTTGCCAGACAGAGATGGGGTGACGCCTCTGATGCATGCAGCAACACTTGGCCATCCAGAGGCGGTAAAAGTTATGATGGAACATAATCGTAGTGGCAGTGTGGCTATTGACATTGGAGCACGTGACAGTTCCGGCCAAACTGCCCTTGACCATGCCAACAAACACGACAGCCACAACCTCCAGACTAATTCTCAGTCTGTAACAAACAAACACGCGGAAGTTAAAGAACTTCTGACCTCGTATAGCAATGACGCCGGGGCAATTCGTTGTCCCTCGCCAACGAACTCTCCAGATGAAGGAATTGAACTCACGGACATGAGAAGAACGAGCAACAACATCAAAAATGTCCATCAGAATCGATCACCAGGACCACATCGCCCTCCAGGGCAAACCATGGATGGAAAAGATAAAGACAAACCGTACGACGATCGCGATGCGAGTATAAGACGATGGGCTAGTGATCTCAAACAGCAGCACGAGGACGCAGGACGTATGTCCAGCTTGAGATCACCTTCCGTCAACAACGCGCAACGACCCGGATCTAGACAAGGAACTTCCAAAAGTATACCTCTAAAGGAACGGCCATCTTCGAGCCTGTCAGTTCACGCACGCTCCACCAGGCCTGGATCCTCTCAGAATAAAAATCTGAGCGTAGACAATAAAGTTGAGCCGTATTTGAGTGGTGACGAAGACGATGAAGATATTAGTTTGGAGAGCCTTTCGGATCTTCTGGGCACAGTGCGACAGTACGCAAAGGAAATACATGAAATCTACGCCCCAATTCAGAGAGATGAAGAGGAGCGGATTCGAAAAAGAAACGAACGAAATGCAAGAAGAAAAAGCAAAGAACTTAACAAACATGCAGTTTCGCCATCGGGAAAGCATCTGGTCCCTCCAAACCAACACGAAGTACGGGTTGAGATCCATAAGCTGGAAGATCAAATGCGCGAGAAGATTCAGGGAAAGGGCAAAGGTCGGTCCAAACACGAGATCGTACATTCCAAAAGTCACGAGATACCAACATCACAACCTGTGGCGTCACTGCATGTCGAGAATGAGCAGCTGTCGAGCACATGGCCGAGGGGTCGTCACAGATCAGCGTCTCGAGAGCGCTTCTGGTCAGATACCACTTCAGAGAAGCAGAAATTCAATACCATGCACTCGGTACCATCCTCCAGTTCCTTCACCCGACCACAAATCCCTCCTGACTGGGGCGATGAAAAGAGCATTAAACAGGAAAGAGAAATACTTAATAAAGCTTTCCAAAGAATCCACAAGCCAGGCATCGATCCTCTACTGGGCACCTCTAACAAAAACCCGAAAAAATGGCAGGCTCAGATAGATTTGATGACCTCGCGCCAAGGCGTCACGCAGGTAGCAAAACAACAACAACAGACTCGCCAGGGTGGCCTGCCCAGCATCAGCATCATTCCTCCGCCCATGGAACGAGGAAGTCAACAGTGGGGTGTATCTAGCGGGGCGTTACCCTCAGCCTCATCCACTGAAAACATACCCTCCTCACCAAGGCAGGCTGAGTCACATGACATAATGATTCCGGAAGCTCACGTGGTGTCCAGCGATACAGTGACAGACAAGGATGTCCCACGTCAGACTAAGAACGGCGGTGCCGGAGTCAAATCCAGCACACAAGCGGGACTCAGAAGACGGCGGTCTATAGACCAAGGACTGGGGCAGAATAATGTTGTTCTGGAAAAGTATTAATGAAATAACAGCAGAAACAACAATATCAAATCTATGGACCGGACATTGGTCATCTTTTCTTAATTCAGGGGTTCCCAACCTTTTTCGTCTCGTTTGTCCTAAACAAGTTTTGGAAAGTAATTTTGCCCCGCCCCTGTTTTGTTCAGTAATTTGAGTTTACACTTCTACCATAAATGAGTAACCTACAGAAGGGGACATTTGAAATGTCGTTTTAATATTTTACTCTTTTTTTTTTCACAGAATAGGCCTACTTCAAATACATTTCCCTTTCAACATCGGATTAAAAAAAAAAGAAAAATGTTTAACTTGTATGTACAAAACCAGACTCAGCAAATTTACGCCCCGGTAAATTTACCCGAGATTGAGAACCCCCTCTTAACTGATTCATTCCTCCATGAAAGTGCCCAAATAGCGATCCACACAAAAAGGGCAGTGGAAAATGCCAGGTGAAAATCACACACAGAAAGATTATGTTGGATGTATCCATTTAGTAATTTTCCAAGTTTTCTGATATGCCATGTGTACTTCACCATAACATGATCAAATCTTCATGACCACACCGACATTTAGAGTGGACAGGAAGAGGGATGGGTCCTCTTAAAATCTTTTACCTTCTGCACATCAAATCATGAATCTGAGAAAGTTTGCTACATGCAAGATTAATTAATTGTTGTTTGTCAGCAGGGATCTTTCTTTTTGTGTCAAGTGTTATCATTTTCATGTCTTACTGACGAAACCTAATGGCTGATAATTAGTCTGTTTAGATAAGCACAGTCTGTATCCGACAGAACTTCATTTTCTGTTAATATTACTTCATCTCTAAACTTTGTTTTTGTCAAGTATCGATTCATTGGCGTTTGAGTCATTTATTTATTTATCTTATTTATTTATTTATTTATTTGTTTTTCTATTTGTTTATTCGTTTTCTCATTTCTTTCTTTCTTTCTTTGCTTATCTATTAGTTTACTGTTTACTTCTCGTAAGTATATAAATGTATTATTATTCTCATTTATTGATTGTTGTTCGAAGACTAGATCTTCAATCATTGACTTGGAAAACTCGATCACAATAATTACGGTTGACAAGGATACCATGTATCATAGCTGTGACAGTATTTGGCCATGTATGTAATCATTTAGTCACCACGTAGATTTCATTTTAAAATCAATTGTAGTTACAAGAAAACAATGCAATTATTTATTGAACAGGGCCTACGTGGCCTAAATTTCAAACGTGCATCTTTAAAATATACTTAATTCACCAATTTCAAAATAAAATGCAGGAATTTATTTACTTTGTGTACAAGATTCATATACACATTTCAAGACAACATTTACACATGATTGCAATTCGAATGATTGGTTATTCTGTGTCGTCCATTTTTATTGAATTATTTATCTATGACGTGTAAATATAGATTTGTATTTGATTATGATATTACACTGATTAATACATTATTAATTTATATAACATAAACAAAAATAATGTTTATGATCACTGTTTAGGTCAAGTGTGTTTGATGAAGGCGTTTTCCAATTTCCCGAGCATCGAATATGATTGCATTGATTTCCTTACAATTACTGGTATGTGGAGGGCTCATTGTTAGCCACAGGAATCGATACCATTCAATCAATAGGTTAATGTTTCTTTCATCTCTCTCTCTCTCTCTCTTTTCTTTTCCCCTTTATTTGTTTGTTCGTCTGTCTGTCTGTCTATCTGTCTATCTGTCCGTCTGGCTGTTTCTCACTTGTTCTCCCTCTCACCCACTCGCTCTCTCTCTTGCTCTCTCGCAGTGCTTCGCCCTCACCCCCTCACTCGCTCCCACCTTTCTCTGCTCACTGTTTATCTGCCTGTCCGTTTGTCACTTTGTCTGTCTGTCCATACCTGTCTCCTCCCCCCCCTCCGCTTTCTCTCTCTCTCTCTCTTTGTCAGTAGCTCTCTCCTTTGCCTTCGTTCTCCCCTTTCGTTCTCTCTCTTTCTCTCCCTCTCTCCTCACACTTATTTCCGCACGTATTACCCAGAAAATCAATAATCAATTGTTGTCCCAGGACGTAGAACATCTAATCAATGTAGTGGTGTAGAAATACACACCTGAGCCATAACTTGTCAGCTGGAAGGTAGAGACCATGCCTCAAGTGAGGTTATCTCTGGTCCCTTTTCACTGTCTTAATTATTGATATGTTTCATTTAGTTCACCAAAATTGATAATTATGTGGTTAGTAAAGCAATGATAGGCCGCAGAGAGTGGATATATTTTTTCAAGGGTTAAAATAAATGAATAAATAAATAAATAAATAAATAAATGTGAGTGTGCTTGAGAAAACCCACAAAAACTCGGCAGAGCTGATTTTGGGAAAAACGGCTTTGAAGTGAAAATATGGGTCCGACACAAACTTCCAACTTGGCTGTTGTTTAGGGGACCGTGGCATGTTTCAGGGTAAACTGTAGACGAGCAGTGAACACTACTCACTATGATCTATAACAGCTTTGTTATTAGACTACGGTCTCCTAACAAGATCCAAAAACTTCCGACTTGGCTGTTTGTAGGGGACCGTGGCATGTTACAGGGTAAACTGTAGATGAGCAGTGAACACTAATCACTATGATCTCTATAACGGCTTAGTTATTAGACTACGGTCTCCTAACAGCAATCACTCCAATATTACTTGGTCAATTAGCTATTGCCACTTATAGGACTAAATGCCGTTTTCTCCAAAATCTTGTTTTAGAGGGGTCACCGACTTCAATTTATCAGAAATGTCTTGTCTTTTATTATGTATACAGAACTCAAAATGTCATGTTGCCGACTTCTTGTTGGTTTTCTCAGGCACACACACAAATAGATAAATTTGGAGTTATCTTATGAATACAAAAGTCCAAATCAACGAAGATTTAAATGATCGGGGGCCAAACAGCATTCGGCAGAGGTAATACGGAGTTATTTCTGTCGGACTTGATAACAAGTTGGCAGTCTCTGACCGAAAGAAATGACAAAACTCCTCATTTGACTGCGGAGGAATATAATTATAGTCCTAATGCGCCGTCACATTTCATCGATTTCATCTCAAGTCTGTTGTTTTTCGCACACAGGCCATTTGTTTGCCTCACTTGACGTCACAAGGAACTCGAGCTCCTATGTAATTTTGAATTTGATTTCGTCGTTCGTCGAAAGTTCCAATGCCAGCTATCATCATTGCTGTACACTAATGCTGTACACTTTTGAGACGTTAAGAAAAAACTGTTTCTCTACCTGTCATTTGATGACTAAAGCCATTATGATTCCACTGGATTATTACATATTCTTATTGGCGCATTTCTATAATATTATCTGATAGCCCTCATGCTCAGTATTGCAGTTAACCGCCAGTTGCCGTTTAGGATAAGTCTGACAAATACCATTATTGTAGAGCAGTGACGTCATGTTTAGTTCTCCCAAGAATTTTCACTTCTTTGTTATGAAATTCTCGATGTGCACTGAATTTTAGCATGCGCGGTATCTATTACTGTTGAAATTTTTGCTTTGGATTCTGCTCTACTTTGTAAAATTCCATTTTGCACACTGCTGAACCAATTAACCCTCGTTCATACAAATAAAATATAATAGTGATGTCATACTAGTGTTGTAAAAAATAATTATCCGAAGGGAGAGTTAAATTAATTGTGATCAGTAATTTTTGTCTCTGCAGACAGCTGTCGCTGTTGATTATTTATTAATTGTTTTAAGTTTTTATTTGTTTGCTTACTGATTTTGTTGTTTCTTTTTATGTATCTGATTTTTTTTACATCTAGGAGTATTTGTCCCAGTGTTGTATGTGACATTTTTGCCGATTTTGAGGTTTTGTCATGAAAATGGTTCTCTCATTCCTAATTTCATTCTATATAAAAATGTCATTCCAATCATTTAAAAACTTCTCGAGATATATGTTTGTGACGTAGTGTATTATGCATTTTAGCCCTTTTGCCGACCAAACTTCAAGCCTCATTTTGTCGAATACGCAAAAATGCACACACAACAATATGGGAAATACCCGACGATGTGTCTCTTGGCATTTCCTATCCTACGTTTTTTTTCCCCCTTGACCCAAATGAAGAAAATTGTTTGCAAAACTGTAATAATAATAGTTCGTCCATCAGGTGTGATGATGACCTTAACAACACCAGAGGAATAAAGAACAGAAATTGTTGAGAATTTCAACACATGGACAATAAAGAGAACTAAAGGACATAGAGGACAGAACGGAAAGACTGTTCTTTCATGACTTATGGCTTCTCATGTGACTGATAAGTCCTATTTTTGCCCTGCAGATCCTTCCGCATAAATGACAAGAGTGCTCCGTTGGTTCAGTACCACTGGGCCTTTTCTTGCGCCGTTCTCTTTTTTTGATAGCCTGCTGGACTCTGTCAGCTTCCCATGCTTTGCTGCCTCTGATAAGGGCCGCCCTCCAATTTGCACGATCAAGCGAGAGCTTTTCCCACTCACTCACATCAATGGCAAAGGCCTTCAGTGATTGCTTGAGAGTGTCTTTGTAACGTCTCTTTGGGGCCCCAACATTCCTCGTTCCATTGGAGAGCTCAGAGAAGAAGATTTGCTTAGGGAGTCTGGAGTCGGGCATTCTGACAACATGTCCTGCCCAACGTAGCTGAATTTTTTTCAGGTGGCAGAAGATGCTCAATTCCTTGGCATGATTGAGGACCTCAGTGTCTGGAATTTTATCCTGCCATTTGGTCCTTAGGATCTTTCTAAGGCAGGCCAGATGAAAGTGATTTAGCTTTCTGGCATGCGATTGGTACACTGTCCAGGTTTCAGCCCCATAGAGTAGGGTGGGAAGGACCACAGCATTGTACACTTTCAGCTTAGTGTCTGTGCGAATGCCGGCAACATCCCACACTCTCTTTCGAAGCCTGCCAAATGCAGAGCTGGCTTTGCTGATTCTTGAGAGAATTTCAGTATCAACACGAGCCGCGGAAGACAGTGTACTGCCAAGATAGGTGAAGTTCTCCGACACCTTCAGAAGACTGTCATGGACTTTGATATTTGGGGTCACAGGATACTTGTCGTCTGGAGTAGGCTGATGGAGCACTTCCGCCTTCTTTGTGCTTATTGTGAGGCCAAAGTTGTCACAGGCACTAGAGAACTTATCAACACAGTTTTGCATGCTATCCTCATCGTGTGCCAGAAGTGCACAATCATCAGCAAATAGTAGGTCACAGACTTGAGTACTTTTGGTTTTGGTTTTTGCCTGAAGTCTCCTGAGTTTGAATAGACTGCCATCAGTTCGGTACTTGATGCTTACCCCTTGAGGAGGAGAGCTAAAGACTTCTTGTAGTATTGCAGAGAACATGATGCTGAACAGAGTTGGGGCTAAGACACAACCCTGTTTTACCCCATTTGTGACAGCAAAGGGCTCTGAAAAACTGCCGTTGCTTTTGACTGCAGCTTGCATGCCATCATGAAACTGGCGCACTATTGTGATGAATTCGGGTGGACACCCAAACTTCGCCAAGATTTTCCAGAGGCCTTCACGACACACTGTGTCAAATGCTTTTGTGAGGTCAACAAATGTGATATACAGCGCTTTATTTTGTTCCATGCATTTTTCCTGAATCTGTCTGGCAGCAAAAATCATATCCGCCGTTCCCCTCTCTTTACGAAAGCCACATTGGCTCTCGGGAAGCAAGTCATTTGACGAGAGGTGATCAAGAAGGCGATTCAGAAGCATTCTTGCCAATATTTTGCCAGCAATTGAAAGTAGAGAGATTCCCCGATGGTTGTCACAGACTTGGCTGTCCCCTTTGTTTTTGTACAGATGGATGATTGAAGCATCTTTGAAGTCCTGTGGCATCTTCCCTGCTTTCAACATATGATTGAACAACTCGGTCAACCTTTCAATAAGCTTTTCTCCACCGAAGGCATACACCTCAGCAGGAATTGAATCCACGCCTGGTGATTTGTTAAAGGACATCTGATTTGTGGCAGTTCGGGTCTCATTTGCTGTGAATGGCTTGGCAAGAGCTGCATTAATAGGAGTCTGAGGGAGGCGGTCAATGGACTCAGTATTTATATTTGATGGCCGATTTAGCACACCTCCGAAATGTTCTGCCCAACGCTGAATTATGGCATTCAATTCAACAATGCGTGTTGAACCATCTGACGCAAGAAGTGGCGTAGTGCCAGAGCGGGATGGTCCAAACAGAGCTCGGAGGCTCTCAAAGAACTTTCTAGTGTTGTTTGTGTCGGCATATTTCTGAGTTTCTCTTACTCGCTCTTCAAGCCAGTCATTTTTCATTTTCCTCAGCTTCTTCTGGAGTACGCCCTTACATGCACGCAGTGCATCAGCTTTTGCTGTGGAAGAGGGGTCACTGCAGTGAGCTTGGATGAGACTATTTTTTTCTTTGATGAGCACTTTGATTTCATTATCATTATCATTGAACCAGTCCTGGTGCTTGCGGACAGGAAAACCAACTGTGCTGCTGGCGCAAGAGTGTACAGTCGTATTTAGGTCAGTCCAGCTCTGTTCAATGTTCTCAGGGTCAAAAGTCACGCAATCCAATTTTGAGGAGAGTTCTGATGAGAGCTCGCTCTGTTTCTCAGCTGAGCAGAGTTTTGAAACATTTAGGCGTTTAGGTGGCGCTTTCCCTTGAGGGCGTCTATTGCGCCTCAATGTTAGTCTGAGCTTGCAAACAATGAGTCTGTGGTCAGTTCCACACTCGGCACCACACATCGCCTTTGTTACAAGGACATCCTTTCTGTCAGTCTTCCTCACCATGACATAGTCTATGAGATGCCAATGCTTTGAGCGGGGATGCATCCATGACGTTCTGTTTCTCACGGGGAGACTAAAATTTGTGTTGGTAATGAACAGGCCAAATTCAGCGCACAAAGTAAGTAAGCGCAACCCATTGTTATTGCATGAACCAACTCCATGAGGGCCCAAAACATTTGGCCACGCTGAGATTTCGGAGCCAACCCTAGCATTGAAGTCCCCCAAGAGAATCAGCTTATCAGCTGCCGGGACAGAGCATATGACAGATTCTAGATCAGAATAGAACTTGTCTTTGGCTTCATCTGGGTTTGTCATGGTGGGCGCATATGCGCTAATGAGGGTGGCTGACTGGCTTTTCCCAACTGGGATCCTGAGTGTCATTAGCCTGTCATTTATTTCAATTGGCATGGACTGCAAGTTTCTGACAAGGTCATTTTTAATTGCAAACCCAACACCATGCTGTCTCGGTTCGACTGCACCCTTGCCTTTCCAGAAGAAGGTGTATCCACCACTGAGCTCTTTGAGTTGGCCACTATCAGGGAGTCTGGTCTCACTGAGTGCCACTATGTCCAGGTTGTACCTGCTGAGCTCAATGGCAGTAAGTGCAGTGCGTCTTTCCGGGTTGTTTGAGTTGTCCTGTAGTGTGCGTATATTCCAGGCTCCTAGCCTGAGTAAGCTGAATTTCTTTTTGTTTCGACCGCAAAAAGGGATCCCCACTGGTCGCGGTATACCAGTCAGGGTGATGTGAAGTGGGCTTTCTTTAGGGCACCTTTTCTAGCCCCTTCCTCAGTTGAGGTGAGCAGTGCTATCCTTAAATAAGGCTGCTCAGCTACTGTGGGTGCTGCCTCCCCACGCCTCCACTTCAATCGGCGATGAAGCGACCATAGCCCACA
>OZ007571.1:50195608-50203108 GCA_963931925.1 Onchidella celtica
TGGGGGGGGGGGGGGCGAGGGGGGGAGCATGTTGAATTGGCAGGCAAAACAATGAGGACCTGTTCTCATCTCGCTAGGAGGAAGTTTAATTAAGGCGAGAGTGTGATTTGATAATAATTTAATCGTGCAGTGGAGGATTTCAGGATGAGTAATTGTTGCAGTGAGATAAAGTGAGAAACAACATCCTCAATGGGAAGCTTTAGAGATAATTGTGACTTTTACAAAGGCCTTGAAAGTCTTTGGTGTGCCAGTTTTCATTTCGAATTTTCTTTTTATTTTGGATGTTTAGTTTCCTTGTTTCATTATCTCTTTTCAGTTTGTAATTTTAGCATTCGTTGGGTTTCGTTCTTTCTTTTTCTTCTTCTCTTTTGGTCAGTAATTTTCTGTTACTGAAAATTTGCCATGAGCATAGTCCAACTTCCGGTCATTTTCCACATTTGTTGCATGCTTGGTGGAACCAATCTGTCCTTAAGTTCTCCTGCAGTCTCGCGCTTCTCAGGCTTTCCATTCTTTTTCTTCATTTTTTTTTTGTGTATGTTATTTTTTTTTCAGCAACTATGGACGCCAGGCCAAGCAAACAAACAAACAAATAAACAAACCCAATCAACAAAAGACACACACACATAAACATAAATAAAGCATTTTGTGTTCTATGTTTTGTTATCCAGTTTATTCAGGTCAACACCGCCATTATTAGAACCAAAGCTGCATTGGTTAAAATGCCGACGTGTGAGGCTGAATCAGAAGGGAGGTTTGAAGGCTTGCTAGCGAAGAGCTTAATACTCCTCACCTTCCTCCTCACCTTCACCCTCAACAGAGTCGACACCGACCTCTTCGTAGTCCTTCTCCAGAGCAGCCAAGTCCTCACGGGCCTCAGAGAACTCACCCTCTTCCATACCTTCACCCACATACCTGTGGAAGTGGAGATAAAATCGTATTAGAACTCTGTGTGACATTTTGTAATCTTGGCATATCCAGCTCACCAACACGCAAGCAAATCGTCAACATCAGCGTTTATTATCTAAGCTGTTTAATGGATTATTATTTGAAATCAGTTGTCACTTTTGTGACAAGTGAGACCAAAAAGGATTTATTGGCATGCCGTTTTCCATCTTTCTTTGTGGATACCTTTTGGTCTGCTTTTCGTAAATTAGACTCTTTCAAATAAAACACCATGTCATTGAGTTAAACTGTCATTATAATCAGTGTGTGGAATAGAACCGTGGAATAACTAGAGTTAATGGTGCCCTAGGAAGACTAGAAAAAGAAAAGTCTTTGCCTGAAAATCGTAAATTTTGGCTGAGTTCATAAGTATTATGAAATGGTGTCCTCTCCCAAAATTTGGCGCTCGGGGCATGATTGTGAATCTGCCACGACTTACTATGGAATTACTCTAATAACAGTTAACTTGTAAGCAAGCAAGACAGATACTTACCAGTGGACGAAAGCACGCTTGGCGTACATCAGATCGAACTTGTGGTCAAGACGAGCCCAGGCCTCAGCGATGGCTGTGGTGTTGCTCAACATGCACACGGCACGCTGCACCTTGGCCAAGTCACCGCCGGGGACAACGGTGGGTGGCTGGTAGTTGATGCCGACCTAAACACAGACAAAGGCCAAAAACAGGTTGTACCGATGATATTCTTTCATTGCCAGGGTATACTATTCTGCGATGGGTGAGAATTCAAACTAAACAGGCTTTAGGCACTTAGTTAATTAAGTAAATGAAAATAAGCCGTATCATTTCCTACTGGACTAAACTGTAATGTAGTCTATTTCAAATGAGAAGCTGAAAGTCGAAACGTACTAAGTACTGCTTTGGCCTAATTAGCGACGAGTGTCCGATCTGAAAGTCGATATCAAATTCAATCTTCTATTTAATGTTAAAAATCGAAGCCAAATAAATATTTAAAATAGACGAAAACCACGGTAGCCTAACTTATTTCAAGTAACCACAGCAAAAAAAAAAAAATAATAATAATTTCTCTCAATAGTATGCGCTTTCCACTCGGTAAGTTTTGACTTTTGAGTCCTAAAAGACTTAGTATAGTCTAGATTAACTTACCTTGAAACCAGTTGGACACCAGTCGACGAACTGGATGGTCCTCTTGGTCTTGATGGTAGCAATGGCGGCGTTGACATCCTTGGGCACAACATCACCACGGTACAACATGCAGCAGGCCATGTATTTGCCGTGACGTGGGTCACATTTCACCATCTGGTTGGCGGGCTCGAAGCAGGCGTTGGTGATCTCAGCAACAGACAGCTGCTCATGGTAGGCCTGGAGGGAAACAAGTTTTATGAGATAAAAATTTGATTTACAGATAAACACAAACAAACACTAAATCAATTTGATATTTGAAGGAAACAGATGTAAAACATTTAAACACAAGACGCACGGGTGTTTTTCATAGTAGTCAAATGAATTCTAGAAATATTAGCATGATTCTGAGAGATGTTTCAGAATCTCCTCACTCTCAACTCTGTCTCCACCTCTGTGTGAAAGGAGATCACGCTGCTGCATTGAGAACTAGGATGCTATGGTCTGTTTTTGTTGTTGTTTTTGTCTTTTCTCTAGAAAGACGGAGACAATTTTCATAAGAAGTAGGAAAGTAAAGTTGATACTCCCGCAAGGTATCCCTTTTCTTTAATAACAACAGAAAAAGTAACATTAATTCTATGTCTGAACCGCCTTTCAGTATAATTATGTCACTTTGGGGTATAGAAAGTTAAAGCTTACCTTCTCAGCAGAGATGACTGGGGCGTAGGTGGCCAGAGGGAAATGGATACGTGGGTAGGGCACCAAGTTGGTCTGGAACTCAGTCAGATCGACGTTCAGGGCACCATCGAACCTCAGGGAGGCGGTGATGGAGGAGACGATCTGGCCGATCAGACGGTTGAGGTTGGTGTAGGTTGGGCGCTCGATGTCCAAGTTACGGCGGCAGATGTCGTAGATGGCCTCATTGTCCACCATGAAGGCACAGTCGGAGTGCTCCAGGGTGGTGTGAGTGGTCAGGATGGAGTTGTAGGGCTCGACCACAGCGGTGGAGACCTGGGCAGATACAGGAGTAAAGACATGAGGACTCAGTTTAGCAGTAAAGTAACATTACTTCTCTTGGCGTTTTGTTGACAATGCGCTATTTCAAATACGAAGGCTTAGACGTCATGACAAGTCTAATGAAAGTTTGTGTATGTGGGTTTTGAAACAAACTTCAGTATTTCAATTAACGAGAATTTTTTGTTTTTTGAGGCTAATAGACTCTGGGAACTGTGCTGTTTGCCATTTCAAAATGTATTAAAAAGAACTCAGAAGCGAATCAATTAAATCCGAGAAGATGGTATTTTTACCTGGGGAGCTGGGTAGATGGAGAACTCCAGCTTGGATTTCTTGCCATAGTCGACGGAGAGACGTTCCATGAGCAGGGAGGTGAAGCCAGAGCCAGTGCCACCACCGAAGGAGTGGAAGATGAGGAAACCTTGGAGACCAGTGCACTGATCAGCCAACTTCCTGATGCGGTCCAGGACCAAGTCGACGATTTCCTTACCGATGGTGTAGTGACCACGGGCGTAGTTGTTGGCAGCATCTTCCTTACCGGTGATCAACTGTTCGGGGTGGAACAGCTGGCGGTAGGTGCCAGTACGGACCTCATCTGATGACAGGAGAGTCAACAATTTTATAAAATGTGCCATGACAGACAAAATACCTCAAGGGCAAAGGTGTACTGGTTAAGAATAATTGCAGGCATAAACGGTGCACGATCTGTCACGCAGTTTATACAATTATCAAATCCAAGCCATTATTTTAACAAGCATTTTGTTGAAGAAAGGCTAGAGTGTAGTGACGATTTTATGGATGGAGGTTTAGTTTCCTTGTATTAATTTGTAACATTCTTCCCTTTCACCGCTCAATACCATAGTCCTTTTCTTTTATTTTGTTTTCATAACTTCAACGACCACATTGTTTTCTCAAAGGTTTTTGTTTTTCTTAATAAATAACTTTCATCACTTCACTGTTACATGTATAGAGATCTAACTAGTGACATACTTACCGACGACGGTGGGCTCGAGATCCACGAAGACGGCACGTGGCACGTGTTTGCCAGCGCCAGTCTCGCTGAAGAAGGTGTTGAAAGAGTCATCACCGCCTCCGATGGTCTTGTCAGAGGGCATCTGGCCATCAGGCTGGATACCGTGCTCAAGGCAGTACAATTCCCAGCAGGCATTGCCAATCTGGACTCCGGCTTGGCCGACGTGGATGGAGATACACTCACGCTGGCAGAAGAGGAAGTGGAAAAATCTGGGGTTAAGGTGTGCTGCGTCACAATCAGATAATTTTATTCTGCGAACACAAATTTTTGTTCAGCCGTTTTGTTTGGGTCTGCGGGCGTGATGTTCTCCACATTTTTTAAATACACTAGTTAATTCATTGTGAGAGCTTCCCTCAGAATTTCATAAATTGTCATAATAATTGCATGGTTGTGTACAACAATAAGGCAGTAAGCTGAATCTATTGAGCTAATGAATTTTTGGCGACTATTATCAGTGTTGGGATAAGCCTTTCAGCATGAGCGATATAATCAGGAGAAAGTATGGTATTGTATATATAAAAATGAATACAACGACCAAAAAAGTATTTTCATGTCAAATGTCAATGCGGATACAATAACTGTCGGTACTATAAACTGATGCTAAGTCAAAATTGGGCAAAAAGAAAAGGTTGTATGTTGCGAAACACTGCGTGAGAAATACAACCCAAACAATACAAAGCAAACTAAAGAGAAGACAGAAAATACACAAAATTTTCGGCGTTCGCCTTTTTCAAGTGAAAAAAAAACGAACAATAAAAGACTTCAACAGGAACGAAACGAAACAGTTTACTTAGCAGGTTTCGCAACATACAACCTTTTCTTTTTGCCCAATTTTGACTTTGCTTATAGCCCTGCTGCGACCCCACAGTTTTTCTGTGGTTTTTATGATATTTTATAAACTGATGCTGTTGTGTTATTGGAATTGTGCTTGTCATAATTATTATCTTGAATGTCCCCCACAGAGACTGACCATCCTGACCCCAAGCTCAAGTTCACTGTGCTATCGGAGACGGCATTAACCAAAATTTAATTAGGGCAGGAATGTCAAATCTGACGGTCCCGCGCTATTTCCGGTGTTCAAATTCACTCATTGACCCTCTCAGTGTCGAACTCGTTAATGGCTTGGGACCGTTTTGGTTGTGGTCTTTGAAGACACGATTCTCTGCCGGCAATTTCAGCCTTTGATTTGAGTGTTTAAGCTCAGTTACAAATTAAGTACTGAGAATGACAGCAAACATACTATTGAAAAGGGAGCCACCGGTAAATACAGTGAAATTATTCTGGTAAAATCAGCAGCTAGGGGGTTAACATACTCTCTTAGGTTTGTGCAATCTAACCGTACTTTTGCTCTTGCCCTAGCCTAGAGCATTTTCATGAGTTTTCGGAGGGAAGAGGTGAAATACTGCGCCTCCCGTTTCATTCAAAGCTCTGTCAGTCCTCTCTTTCTCTGTGCACCGTGACAGTATTGATCGCGTTACGCGTTGCCATATTTAGATTACCGGCCATAAAAGTTCCACTTTGAGCCTCCTCGCTTCCAGTGGATATCGCTTTGCTTGCTTCTTAATCGTGGAACAAGTCACCTAATCACGAAATAATGAATGGCCTGTACCAAAATGACCGGCTGTAGATACTATTAATCAATACTCAGACAAAATTTGACTGACACTGTATTTTCTCTAGAACAATTAATTTTTAATTTTTTTTTTTACCTAAAACGGCTCTCTTTTTTTTAATTCTCTCTCTCCGTTTTTTCCCGATATCTTTCGATGACTACCATAAGAAAGCTTTCAGAATATCCGTAATGCCCTAACATCATGTTATCGGGAAATCGCATAGCACACAATTTTACACTGATATTACAGCGTGATTGTTTTTCTCTATAGGTCACCTATGGCGCTATCAAATGAATATACACATCACAGTAGTAGAATTTTGCGATAACACTTTGCAAAATAGCCAACAGTATGATCAAATGGAGAAATAATTTATTATAGACGTAATGAGTCAAACTTACCATTTTCAGAGGTTTGAGGGAGAATAAACGTTGGAAAACAAAACGATTCTAGAGGCAGCTCACTGTGACGTGATGGTGTCGATGTGAGGTCTGAATGCAGCAACCACTTGCCAGGCAGGCCCTTATATACCGCCGGTCTCACGTGGGCAGCCATGGTGACGACAAACAAAACCCATACGAATGAGTGGTTGCTAACGGTGGCCATAATCCTGCAAGGTGCGCCAACTAGCCGCTGTTCGCTTTAGCGAGGCGGGATCATGACTGACTTACACGTTTAGACTAGTTTTTTGGAGGGGTGAGAAGTGGAACAATGGGCTCTAAGGAAAGAATGGGTTCGCCAGCAAAATTAGGGGGAGGGGGGGGGGTGCTTTCGAACGGCAGAGGCGTTGTGATAATGGAGGAGAGTACAGTGGAGACTTAGTTTAGAGGCATTGGCAGTCGTGGTTTAGCCTATCATTATACACTAGCAAACACATGCAAGAGTATAATCTATCTATCTATCTATCTATCTATCTATCTATCTATCTATCTATCTATCTATCTATCTATCTATCTATCTATCTATCTATCTATCTATCTGTCTATCTATTTATCTATCTATCTATCTATCTATCTATTTGTCTGTCTGTCTATCTAGTTATCGGTCTGTCTGTCTCTATCTGTTTATCTGTTTGTCTGTCTGTTATCCCCCCCCCCCACCGCCATACAACAAATGCGGGAGAGACAACTAAAAAAGTCCTACCTCCACCCTCTCCCCTCACCTAATGAAACCTATACTCGCACCCCCTCTTTCTCCGTCCCTGGCATCCGGGCGGGTCAACCATGCCTGCTTTTCCAGTATGTGGCTCGGACACTAAGCTTCTTAGGAACTATTTTTGTATGTATATAATGAAGCCTTCGATAGGCTGAGAGTGTTTGTATGTGCAGATATGGGCACACATAAGTAGTAATATATAGATGTACAGCCATAATATGCATGTAGACCAGAGATCTTTTCTTGGTCAACTCCCTCACTCTTCTGTTGTCATTCCTTACTCGTTCTCACCTTCTCTGTTCCTCCCTGTTTCTTTTTTCTCTTTCTTCAATTTTTTTCAGTTCTCTTCCGATCTCTCACTCTCCACCTTCTCAGATGCCCACTTTCTTTTCACTCACTCAACCCTCCGTCATCTTTAGTTTTTTTTGTCCTTTTCACCTCTCAACCTCGCCCGCCTTTTTCTTTTGTTTTCTGTCTTCCTTACAGTACCCACCACTCTTCCAATTCTTCCCAGATCTTTTCATCACTGTTCTCCCTTCATTCTCCTGTCATTTTTCCTCCGTGTCCCCGTCTTCTCCCAATTTCCTCCTCCCTCCGTCTTTTATTCTCTCCTCTTTTCCCTCCAATCCGCCTCCCGGTTTTTT